>OY740813.1:24528961-24848961 GCA_963514005.1 Raja brachyura | reverse complement strand
GCTAAAATTCTGCACTGTTTTGTGGTTCTATTAGTAATTACTGTAGATAAGCTACCATGCTGTACATGGGAGCCATCCACACAGCTTGTTATCGACAGGGTCTTTTATAGCTTCTCTATTAGTGAGGGAGTCATAAATAATGTGCGTGATACAGAGGGAGTTCAGTGTTTTGGTTTTTAATGTTTATTGGTGTTCTCTAATGATCTGTCTGTACTACGATTTTTCATTAATCTTAACAGTTTGTTGGTTTATTTGAACCTTGTGAATGCTATACCAGCTGGGTTTTGAAATCTGAAGAACTCTAAGGTGTGCGCTTAGGTGAATCTGCACATGCATAAGGTGGCTACATGCACACGCAGAAGGAGTCCATAACTGGTGGGAGGGTTGCACGTCTGATTGTATAGTTTGCGAACATAGGTAGATGTGTGTAGTGCATCAAACAGAAGGGTGGGTGCAAGATACAGGTCTCAGAGACGAGTAAAGTGCACATGCATATAAAATGCCACATCTGCAATTCAACTCTTTACCAAAACGATGGTAGTTATGGATGGGGCTAAAGATTCATTTTCCCTTACCAAAGCAGTTTACCTTTGCAAGCCTCTCCATCAAATAATGTGTTACGAACCGCAGCTGGCAGGTTAGAGTGGCAGGGCACTGTGGGACTCTCTCACTATGATCACTTACTTGAGAGAAGCATTCCCACTATCTCCATTACAATCATGTTCCCGTTTTACATTTGTAAGTAAAAACGTCAGCAAATGTGAATTTTCTGTGGAAGCACACAATTTAGTCGATGGTGCATTTGCACTCATTTCCACTATGTTTCTTTAATCATTAGTATATGGAAGAATTGCATGAGAGTTAAAATATTCATTTTAGGCTATCTGTTCATCAAAAAAATATATCCTTTAATTAAAGAAGCCTTCATATGGGAGAATCAAAATATAATCATTAAAGATCTTAAACAACAAGACATAAAAAACACTGATTGTTCACCTTACAGAGGGAATTTGACCCACGTCATTGTACTAAATGCACATTTGAAGCTATGGCTGCATGTAACTCTGCCACAAAAAAATAAGCTTTACTGCATTTTAAAAAATGGCGCACAGAAATTAATCTCTACAAATGTGCGCTGAGTAGGAAGAAATAATTGAAAATTCTTAGCAAGATTATATTCCCTCAAGAAATTAAAGCTCTAGTGGAAAAGGACTTCTCCCTTTGCTAAATGAAGTAATTAGGGATAGGATGAGATTAAAAGAGCTTATAATGTTACAAGTAGGAGTGCTGAGCCTGAGGATTGGGACAATGCTAAAATAAGCAAAGTAGACCAAAATATTGAAAAATTGAATAAGCTAGCAGGAAATGTGAAAATATATTATAGAAGTTCCTATAATGAGGGTAAGCATGGTTCATTCAAAGTGCTTGAATGCCAAAATGGCTGTTACATTAAAGAAGAATTTTGTATTTTTCTCTGCAGAAGACATCAGATATAAAGCATTTCAGGAAAGAGAGGAAATTTAAAAAAAACTAAACCCCTGTCCCTGGACCGTAGTCCAGTAACTTTACTACTAAGCAACAGCTTCAGGTTAAGGAGCCAGACTTTTTGGACAGAGGTCAGAAGGACTTTCTTCACGCGCAGGGCTGAAAGTCTTTTGAATTTTATGTATACCCAATCATTGTGCAGCACAGTGGAGCAACGGTAGAGCTGCTGCCTCAAAGCGCCAGAGACCCAGGTTGGATCCTGACTATGGGTGCTATCTGTGTGGAGTTTGTATATTCTGTGACTGTGTGGGTTTTCTCTAGGTGCTCCATTTCCCTCCCACATTCCACAGACGTGCAAGTTTGTAGGTTAATTGGCTTCTGTAAATTGCCCCAATTGTGTAGGATGCAAACATAGGATAACATAGAACCAGCATATGGGTAATTGATGAGCGGTGTGGACTCAAAGGGCAGAAGGGTGTTTCCACGCTGATTTCTAAACTAAATTAAATGAAACATAGAGAATATTGAAGACCATGAATAGCAGATTTTTAGATTTCATTGGAATGCATGGATGAGGATTTGGGAGGAAAGTGACGATCTTACTAAATGTTCACAGGACCCTGGCTTGCGCCCAGTCTTATTCCTCATGTTCTATTGAGCATATTTTTCTAACTTTCTCCTCATACATAACATAATCATGAATTCTGTTACAATTAATAATATATCTTTTTGTTTTGGTTATCAAAAATCAGTATCACCACATGGAGGGCTTTCATTATAACCAGAGACAACTATATTCAGTCATCCACACATCAATTCATAGAGATCATTTTGAAAGGAAAGGTAATATTATAAATTAGTGCAGTCTCTTTCATTAAATTTGCTTCCTCACCAAAGAATCACAAAGAAGAATTTTACACTTTGCTGTTGGAGCAAATTTGACTTTTCCTCCGTTATAAACGGTTTGAATCGGGTGAAGTTCAAAGTTATATTCTTAGCTGTTAATTGACTACATTTGTTTTTACTTGCCTAAACACTTATGAAACTAGCTCCAAGTTTCAACACTGTCAACTTTAGATTTATAAAAGTTATATAATGTAGGATAATGGATACCCTTTCAGCAATATAAACTTCCAAGAATCTTCTGCTCTAACACAAAACATTTGCAAACAGCATCAAGTTTAAGAAAATAACATCGTAATCAGCAGGCATTCCAATTAGCAGAGTAGTATTGTAGATTAATCCCACTTTTAAAACTCTCCCTTGCAAAAGAGCAGCTTATGGACTAAACCAAAGATGTAACACAATTTCACATCATTTCCATTAAGCAAATACACAAGATTAATGAATAAAATTTAATAGAAATGGCTTATTCACTCAGCAGAAATTAACTTTTCAGTACATCTTTTACAGATGATTCTTTCAAACCTCAGTTGAAACAATTGGAATAATATTAATTAATTAGTTAACCTCAAGCTGGTTTCTAATTATGCTTCTGAAAGTTCCTCTGGAGGTTAAGTTGATCATTATGTCAAAAATAGAACAGAAGCCATGAATAGTTAAAGCACAATCCATTTAACCCTCAGCCACATTATGATAAATATATTATGAGCTGTAATATTGATATGCAAGACTCAGTCGTCCAGGATCACTGTTTGTGTCACCTTAACCAACATATTCTATCACTCTGAGTTTAGAAGCAAACTCAATACTCGTGACACCTAGCAAGCACCTTGATAGGTATAAATAGAGTAGCTGTCATGGCCAGTCGTAAAATATGATATATATGTCCATAAGTGAGGCCGACTGGGTAACTCACGAGCACAAAGTCACAAGTGAGCTATGGTCAGTCTCACAAGTCAGAACACAGATCATGTTTCTCAGATGCCTCTGATTACCTGAACTATAACATCAGGTTTTCTTTAAATTATTTTAATTCCAGTGTATAATTTAAAGATAAATCATTAAATAGAGATTATTTTGCAAGAAAAACCAAGGTCAGGTTACTTTCTTTTATCAAGTATGCATCCTCACTGGAACTTTCAAATCTGATGACATACCACCACTTGAAAACCTCCCAACTAGCAAATGTTACATTAAATTCTTAAAAGCAAAGAATTACAGATGCTGGTTTCCACAAAAGGGCACAAACTGCTGGAGTAACTCGGCCGGTTTCGGGTCAAGACCCAACCCAAAACGTCACCCATAGATGTTCTCCAGAGACACTTTCTGACCCGCCGAGTTACTCCAGCAGTTTGTGGCCTTTTGTCTAATTATTAAATTCCCATTGTAGACAAATCCCCAAATTCACTTACCAAAGAATCACAAAACAAATATGAACCGTAAATGCTTCAGTATAAACAAGGAGCCAAAATAAATCATTAGCTAATTACACCATGGCCCAGCAACACTTCTTGCCTAAGAGCAGCAGCTCTGAGACTATTGCTAGAAGCAGTACTTGTGGCAGAAATGGCATGATTATACGTTGCTGTATGAAATTAAAATCAGGAGCTAAACAAAACATATTAGCAAGAATTTGTTTAATTATACTATATTACTATTTTAAACTTTGCAAATGTTTAATTCAGGAGTTGCTTGAATAGCCAGCTAACTGTGCAATCTCAAAAAATATTGTGTTTCATATGTACTCATGTGAAGAAATCTGTTAATTCAGTACCATTTGCAAGTTTACATTATTTTGTTCATCTGTTTATTTCTTCAGCTAATTAACTATGATATTAAAATCAGAGAATGAATGAGATGGAGCAGTAACAACTCATCCTTTGGATTTAAAGAAATTATCAGCCTACAGAGTTGATTCATGTCTTGACTTAGCTTGAAGATTCACACTGAGCAAAGGCTTCAAATTAGCTTCACCAGTATACTTCGATTATTTTAAAATTTGAGCAAACACGTCCCTTTGGAATACATTCAGAAGTTGTGGGCGGCCCAACTTACTTGTGATACTGTGATGCTGCACTTCTTTGCCAGCTCTTCTTTGGCTTCTTCACTGGGGTATGGATTGCTGAGATGCGAGTAAAAATACTCATTCAAGACCTCTGTTGCTTGTTTGCTGAAATTACGTCGTTTTCGTCTGAAAACATTAAAGATAGATTTTGAATTTTCTTCCGACTTGACATTAAGCAATTGCAATTCAATTTGACATCTTTACAACTTTTATTGAGTAACTAAATTGATTAATCGTGATTCAAATTAAAGTTGGAATACATTATGTGCAGGATAATCCATTTTTTTTCCACTTCCGTCAAAAACCACAATATAAAATCAACACTCATATTAAACGAGTTTATAAAATCTGCATTATTCACTCAAGGACCAAAAAAAAGTGATACAAAAATAACCCCAACTAATAAAGGAACAACCAATAATTGAATATGGAACTGAAAAGAACCATTAAACTGCATTGAGGCACTTTATGAATGTAACATGATTAGATACTCAAAGGCAGCTTTACAATTTATCTCTTTAAATTGTGCAAGCAACATAGTTCCCGGCTACGAAGGTTGTGGCTTTCAATCTATATTGTACTAAAATTATATTCACAGTCTGCTTTTCTGTGGGAATCGTCGGCAAGGAGGCAATGTGCCTGTGGAGAGACTTGTTCTGGTGCCCTTCAGAATCGATTTTGCAGTGCTTCAGGAGAGATCGGACGGAGGGCAATTCTGCCTTCTCCATGATACTTAACACTGCATTAACCCCACACTGCACTGCCCTTTTGGTTTCTCGGCAGTGTAACAATGAATGCTCACTCCAGCACAGCTCACTGCATCTCCCCAGGGTGGCATTCATCTCTCCTTTGTGTGACCATTCTTATTTCCTTGTTTACACACTGTTCCCTTCAAATAAATCATTTAAAAAATGCACATCTGCTCAATTTAAGTTGTATAAAGGAATCCAAATTCTCTAAAGGCATTTTCCAACTGCTTATAATTATTTTAATTTACCACACCTGCTGATGACCTGGCTGCCAGTGAAATTATTCAGTTTGTTTCAGCCTCTAACTGTCTACAGGTGCAAGTTGTTGTATTAAGAGAACATGCACATACAACAAACCAGCAGAGATCATGTAACTCAGCTGTAGAGCGTGACAGAGATTTTTAAAAGGCAGGTGTTCATTACGGCGACTATAACAACTATAACATGGTCTGAAGAGGGGTCTGGAGCTGAAACGTCACCTGTCCATGTTCTCCGGGGATACTGCCTGACCTGCTGAGTTACTCCGGCACTTTGTGTTTTTTTTTTAACTATAACATTATTGTAATGTTTGGTTCACAAGTTTAGTAATAAGCTTCCAATATTCCCAATGTCACAGAACAGCAAGAAACAAGTTGTCAGAGAGGAATATGGTGGAGTCAAAAATGTCATAGTTAAAAACATTCATTCTAAAATCAATTAAATGGTACACTGCAAAATCAACATCATTCTCATGAACAAAAGTACAGAATGTTTTTTGTTTCCAATCACCTTATTTTAATAATACACTCCACACTTTTCTTTCCCTACTGAATTGCACTCAAATAAAATCTCATTAAACCCAAATGTGTTGAAAATAAAAACATTGAAACAATAGAACTAAAAATATTTTATTAGCTATTAATTATAAAATATGTTCTGATCCAAATGTTGACATAGGCATTTTAAATGTGCAGAAAATCAACACATAAAATGATTGGACTATATGGGTGGGCAAGCATGTTGTGAATTACATGCATTTTTGCTAAGGTTGAAAACCCTTGCACCAATTTTATAATCTGTCAAATTTATATTCAATACACAAAATATCTACGGGAAAGCTTTTATTAACTGCAGCTGCATGCTATTCTATCCTCTTGATAGCAGAAGGTTTGGGTTATTTTATCCAATTCTTGACCGAGTGGCATGCTCATCCATCAATTTTAATCGTGCACTGAAAGCCTGCATGGAACCCAATCTGAGCTTTCAAAAGCTAAACATATTGAGAGGAAGCATCTGAATTCAAATCAGGAAACACTAGACTGAAGTATAATATTTTGTCATTTGGAAAAGGATGTATTTTTAAGTTTTTTGGTTCAGGGGTTGCGGTCTCCTGGAAAATAACTGGCTGTTCTTCTCTTGGGCTCACTTTCAAAAAGAATAGTACATGTGGATCATGTGCAGCGAGTGGGAAGAGGTTTGTATATGCTTTAGGGTTTTACTGAGAGAATTGTCACCACTGAACAAGAAGATTGCAAGTTCAATTCCCACTTCAGGACCTCAGCATAATCTTGTCTGATATCTGAAAGCAGTACAAAGACACTGTAGCACTGTCAAGTGCTGTAGATATAGGCTTTGACTGCTTGTTCAAGTGAATGAAAAACGTTCCCACTGCATTTTCCTGAACAGCAAGATTATTTTCTCCCTGCCTGTCCAACATTCCCAAGGAATAACCTCAAAATAGCAACCAAATAAAACATTGTCCTCATTTTGTGTGAATATTTGTGCAAATTTAGCTTTAAAATGTCAACTGCCTCAAAAGTAATTCAGTGGAAGTAAATCGCTTAACATAAAACAATACAGTATAGGAGCAACATCATCAAATGATGCACATTTAAACTGTACATGTTCCTTCACATTGTCAAAATCCCTCCATTCCCTGTCTGTTTATGTACCCCTGCTACTGCTTTTTTAGTTTAGTTTAGAGTTAGAGCGTGGAAACATTCGGCCCACCAAGACCGCGCTGACCAGCCATCCCCACACACTAATGGGCCTGTCCCACTTTGGCGATTTTTCAGACGACTGCCGGTGACTGTCAAGTTGCCGGCAGTCACCGGAAACTGGAACGGCGACTGTCAGAGTGGAACACACACAAACACATCGCAAAGGCAGGGGCCAGGGCAGGCGGGGGGAGCGCTGTCTGAAATTCACACGGTGCGAAGCCAAGGTGGCACAGCCACACACCGCGATAAACTGGAAGGTTGGTGCTGTAATTAAGACGGCTAGCACAGTGTACGGTAAGTCCGTTAAAATGGGGGGGGGGGGGGAGGGGGGGGAGGAGAGAAGGGAGGAGAAGGAGGGAGAAGGAGGAAGAAGGACTGGAAGCAACTTTTAAGAGGCCAGAAACACACAGCTGTTAAGTTCGGCGGACATTTAACATTACCGATCGGTTATCCTTGGTTCTGAAAACTACTGCTTACGGTTTTTTCCCCCAATGAGCCAATGAAATTCACCAGTCAGCACTGGCTACAACCTATGAGAACCTTCGACCTCCTGGCAACCCACCTACGGCACAAGAAATCTCGCTACTCTCCATGACGGCTTCATTCTAGTCGCCGCTAATTTTTCAACATGTTGAAAAATTCTCGGCGACCATAATGAGGCCGCGACTAGTTCCCAGAATGTGGGAACTCCTCACAACCATGAAGTCGACTCCCCGGCAACCATCCGTGAACATGTAGCGACTGCATTGCCTCCTGCAGTCGCCTAAGTAGGACAGGCCCATAACACTATTCTGCATACACTGGGGACAATTTATAATTATACCAAACCATTTAATCTACATCTTTGGAGGGTGCGAGGAAATCTGAGATCCCAGAGAAAACCCACGCAGGTCATGGGGAGAATGTACAAACTCAATACACACACGCATCTGTAGTCAGGATCGAACCCGGGTCCCTGGCGCTGTAAGGCAGCATCTCTACCGCTGCGTCACCATGCCGACCGCTATTGTATCTGCTTCTATCACCTTCTCTGGCAGCATATTTCAAACACCAGCTAATTTCTGTGTAGAAAGCTTGCTTCATAAGACTCCATTAAACTTTCTACCTCTCAGCTTCAAGCTTTGACCGCTAGTGTTTGACATTTCCACTTTTGCTTGTCCTCAGGGCATGAAAACTGTGCTGTTCATTTATTTGTTTATTTAGACAACCTGTGCTTGCACTGATGCATTTGATGCTCATGGATTTAAAAATAAATGTTAATCTATGGCTTTTACATGATCAGAGAGGTTTACTATTACTTGGATCTGTCCTTATCTCATGCAGTTGTCTCTGCTCATCTGGATGTCACACATTCCTTATCTGTTCATCACCACTGTGCAACACACAGAGCTCCTTTAAGATGGAAACAACAGGATTATAATTCATAAGCTTCAGAGGGTTGTAATATTTAAAATAGTATCCCTTTATTCATATAAAACCTATTAATATAAAGCCCAAATGGAAATGTTGTCCGCTAGGAAAGCAGAAAATATATCCTCAAGTCACTTTTGTTGGTCAAGTGCAACCCTTGGCCCTTCTCAAGTGCCAGGTCTGCAGGGAAACAAGTTCAATCCCTGATCAGGAGTGCTAAACGTACCACATGGTGGTGCCTGCACTCTGCACTGCCCCCAAAATACATTCCGTTGAGTAAAATTCTCTGACAAGACGGCACAACCCTATTAGCCCTGAAAATTGGGAATATTTTAGAAACAAAGAACTGCACATGCTGGTTTACAAAAGAAGGCACAAAGTGCTGGAGTAACTCAGCGGGTCAGGCAGCATCTCTGGAGAACATGGATAGGTGACATTTCGAGTCTAAGAAGGGTCGCTACCCGATGTTCTCCAGAGATGCTGCCTGACCCGCTGAGTTACTTCAGCATGTTGTTCACATTTTAGTTGGACAGTGATTTAGTATTATTCTATCTCTCCTTTCTTCAAGCAAATAGTTTTGATATATACGTTCAAACTAAACTGCGCAAACATTAACGGGGCTCGCATCCAAACTAAATGCTCTCTAATTCCTATGCATCGGAAACTCATCTAAACTGACTAAAGCAGTTCAGAAATAAAATTCCAAAGAACATGTAAATGAAACAATTGTTATAATAAATATATTTTGATTAAATCCTTTAATAGAATGGTTAATCTGTAGTATGGGTAATAGTGCCTTTATATTGTACTGCTGTAATTATGTACTATGTAGAGCTAGTTTCAGAAATTGCAGTTTAGAGCTTAATACTGCATTTATGCTGGCGCTCGGTCTCAGATTGTTGGCTTTAGTATCAGTTCCTATTTACACTGCTTGACTGGAACTCCAATTCCCCTACCCAGGAGAGAGCTTGGTGTATGCTTGGTTACACGCCTGCACAGAGCTCCTCTCCTCGGAGTTAACATTTAAATGTTTAGAGAGTATGGATAGTGGTGTCTGCACTCTGTGAACACTTAAATTAACTCCAGGTAGCTTTACAAGGTACCCTTGAGAGCCAAGGACTCCCACGGGAGACTTTTTATAAACTATTTTAGCAGCACACTGCAATTCTAATGCATGCACCCTAAAATATCAATTTTAATCAAGTTCACCACCGAGGTAATATAAACACAACATGTTTTTTAAGGGTAAGCATAATGTAAAAAGACTTCAACTTTTATACATTTCTTGTAAAATGTGCTGTTTTACTATCATTCTTTTGAGTGATCAGGTCACATAGCTGATGTCTGAAATGTGCTCATTTCTCTTGCTGAACATTGGGCCACTGCAGAACAGCCAGATTGCACATTCAGCTTATTCAAGAGCATGTGGCAACTATCAATTTTTTCTTACCCTTTTGAGAGATAATTAGAACTACACTTCATGATGTTCAGCATCTAAATTGTTAGAATTTACTAAGATCCGCAAAGCTTGAAGGAACAAATTACAATGAAACAAGCTCATCCAAGATTAACATTTTAAATCACTACACAATTTCCAGGGATGCGCAAATCAGTAGAGTTTTACACTCACAAAACCCAAAAGTGAAATTAATGACATTTCATGGGTAAGGATCCTGACTTTGCCTAAAATAGTACTCAGTTTCTTCACACCCTTCACTTTCTCTATGTTTAAAAGTAATTTTAATTGGTAAAAATACAGTACAATATTGAGTTGCTGAAATTCCATGACAATCCTTTGCAGTTGTTACATTTTGAAGAGAATATTTCTTCAGAGGTGATGAAGCCAAAAATGTCCTCCCAGTCACCCCAGAATACAATACTACAGTGGGGAGTGCCAAGGTCACATGGATGTAATTTCTAGCAGCCTGCAAAGGGTTGCTGACAGGCTAATGGAACAATTCATTGTTTGTCAATGTACTGGCTGAGAAAAATAGTACCACGCAAGACAGCACGAACACGGCAAAATCATTCAAATGAACAATTCAGAACGGTCGGATCAGAAAATTAGGACTATCCAAGGGAAAAAACTCTCACCTGCAAGAGCAATGATAAACTGGAATGGATCTCGTGCAACTGAATGATGATGAGCCAGTTATAGAACCGGAACCACAATTCTGTCCTTGCATGCCCTGTGCCCAACTTCAGCCCAGCATCATCAACAATTTCCAGTTACATAGTTTCTTTAATACAGCCAAGTATCCCAAGGCACGTTATATAAGTGAATATACATTGAAGCTATGAACACACTTCAGAAGGTGTTACAGCAGATGATCAAAATGCTAGTCAAAGACACATGTGCTGATTTTAGAGGAATAGAGGGAAGTATAGAAGAAGGGCTTGGGGAAGGAAATTCTGGGGTTCATGTTCTTGGCAACTGATGCTATCATCGGGCAATCACATTACTTTGAAAATGATCAAGAAAGAAGTAGAAGCCTGCATTTAGCTCAAAAGAGAGTAAAGAGGAGGTTGCGCTCAGACGCAGAGGTAAGATTACACTGTGATTTGAAAATAAGGGTGCGAGTTTAAAAACAAGGACTAATTTAAGATCAGTTAGCACAGGATGGCGACTTGGAGACTGATTTAGTTTGCATTAACTCTCAAAGGCAGCAGAGTTCTGAATGTTCTACAAGCTGAGTATTGTGACAAATTGGCTATGTTGTCACAATACTCAGCTTGTGACCAAATTTCCCCTTCAGAGTTTTCCTTACCACTCTCTCAATGGCTGTTGTGGGATCAATCCACCATGGTATCACAGATGTGGATACAGGATAAGAAACTGCCACTTCTTATGTACTTTGCTGCAGAGGCCACCCCAGGAAGCTCTGAAGAGATTTTAACATACATGTTTGTTCATTTTAGTGCACGATCCTTCCTGAGATTTCATAATCTCTCTATAGTCTTTGATGCACACTATTCCACCTCCAAAGCCTCTATGTTGACAATAGTGGTGCTGCCCTTGCCTAGTATGACATGTTTCCATCAAGTTATACAAGAATCTCTTCCAACAGGCTCCCACTTCAGTGTCAAACAGAACACAAAATTGGAAACAGGCTGCTTAGCCCGAGGGAGTGGAATGGAATCGACAGTGAGAGAAGAGAATTTGTGAATGTGGTAGAAGATTTTTTTTGGAAGAGTTAACTGGAGGAAATTGTGGTTCAGAAGGCTAGATATCAAACGAGCAATCTGATGGCACCGGAAAATGAAACGGTCAAGATGGAGGGTGAAGAAATAAAGCTGGGTGTCACCAGCACATGATGCCGATTGGCAACATACAAATGAAAAATAGGAAAGGTTAAGACTGAAAACACAAAGTGTTGGAGTAACAATAGACAATAGGTGCAGGAGTAGGCCATTTGGACCTTCGAGCCAGCACCGCCATTCAGTGTGATCATCCACAATCAGTACCCCGTTCCTACCTCCTCCCCATATCTCTTGACTCTGCTATCTTTAAGAGCTCAGTCTAATTCTCTCTTCAAAGCATACAGAGGATTGGCCTCCACTGCCTTCTGAGGCAGAGAATTCCACACATTTACAACTCTCTGGGTGAAAAAGTTTTTCCTCATTTCCGTTCTAAATGGCCTACCCCTTATTCTTAAACTGTGGCCCCTGGTTCTGGACTCCCCCCAACATCGGGGACATGTTTCCTGCCTCTAGTGTGTCCAAATCCTATATTATTTTATATGTTTCAATAAGACCCCCTCTCATCCTTCTAAATTCCAGTGTATACAAGCCCAGTCGTTCCATTCTATCACCATATGAGAGTCCCGCCATCCCGGGAATTAACCTCGTGAACCTAAGCTGCACTCCCTCAACTGCAAGAATGTCCTTCCTCAAATTTGGAGACCAAAAATACACACAATACTCCAGGTGTGGTCTCACTAGGGTCCTGAACAACTGCAGATGGACCTCTTTGCTCCTATACTCACCTCCTCTTGTTATGAAGGCCAACATGCCATTAGCTTTCTTTACTGCCTGCTTTACCTGCATGTTTACTTTCAGTGACTGGTGAACAAGGACACCCAGATCTCATTGTACTTCCCCTTTTCCCAATTTGACACCATTCAGATAATAATCTGCCTTCCTGTTCTTGCCACCAAAGTGGATAACCTCACATTTATCCACATTAACCTGCATCTGCCATGTATCTGCCCACTCACCCAACCTGTCTAAGTCACCCTGCATCCTCATAGAATCCTCCTCACTGCCACCCAGCTTTGTGTTATCTGCACTTTACTTTTAATCCCTTCATCTAAATCTTTAATGTATATTGTAAATAACTGCGGTCCCAGCACCTAGCCTTTTGGTACCCTACTAGTCACCTCCTGCCACTGCCCGGCGGGGGTTTCAACATTGAGCCTTGATACAGCAGCTTGACTGCCTGGCCGTGAGAGAAGAAGCAGGGAAGACATAAGACTTTTTGCTTTCCATCACAGTGAGGAGGTGCCTGGAGATTCACTGCGATGGATGTTTGTGCTAAATTGTGTTAATTGTGTGTTTTGTTGCTTTTTGCTGTCATGACTGCTTGGTACAAAATGTTGTTCCAACTTGCTTGAATGACAATAAAGGAAATTCAATCAATTCTAAAGGGACCCGTTAATCTCTACTCTTTGTTTCCTGTCTGACAACCAATTTTCTATCCATGTCAGTAACCTACCCTCAAGACCATGTATTCTAATTTTGCCCACTAATCTCCTATGTGGGACCCAATCAAAGGCATCTCCAATGTGGGACCTTATCAAACTTAGCAGATCAGGCAACATCTGTGAAGGGAATAGATAAGAGATGTTCGGGTTGGAACCTTTCTTCTGATGAAGGTTGACTGATTTAGGAAGAGTCCCAACCTGAAATGTCACCAAACTATTCTCTCCACAGATGCTGACCTACTGAATTACTCCAGAAATTTGTATTTTGCTCAAGATTCCAGCATTTGCATCCCTTGTGTCACCAAAGGTTAAGACTAAATAATTGTGGTGGAAAGGTTGGGGGTCAGGGGTGGGGGTTGGGGGTGGGGTGAGAATAGAGCAAAAAGAAGCCATCACCCATCACAAATAATTATTTGTAGACTAGAGGTAAGAGAAGTAAGAGGCAAGCCCTCTCATCATAGTGTTGGAAGTAGTAGTTGGAGCGGTTAACTGTGTTAAGATTTACTTGCAGTGTAAGAACAGTAATGGTTATAATAAGCAGAACTATGTTTGTTATTTTATGTGTCAGGGCATATGGTGATAACTAAGGTAAGGGCAGCATAGATGCTGTGTCATGGACGGCAGTTAGCACTGCTGCCTCGCAGCCCCAGTCCTGACCTTAAGTGTTGTCTATACCAGTAGATTTCTAATATTTTGGAAGAATCCTTTGATCACCACAGTGTGCACATTCTCCCTATCAACTGCATGGGATTCGTCATCCGAAAGATATGGGTTAATTTGGCTGCTGCAAAAATTACCTGATGGTGCAATTAAGTGGTAGAAAGAGCTGAAGAAGAGTTGATGGTGTTAAAAAAGAGAATAAATTGCAGGGTACACAGGACACAGGATTGGGACTGGTGGGATTGCTCTGCTGACTCATGGGGCTGAATAGCATCTTACTGCTTCATAGTGAAGACGTAACTTCTCTTCGCGAGTCAGACGTCATGCTTATTCAAGCTTCCTTAATTCAGAAGCTACTGATTGGGGCTATTTTTTTAAATTGTTGATTTCTGTGCACAGTAAAATGATGGAGGATTGGCCTATAGAATGATGCTGCCCATTGCAATGAGTTGCTTTACTGTCCAACTGAACACGAGTGATTGAGGATGCAGGACCTCTGAAATGATGCCTGGAACATCTTTCTTGAAGGTCGCTGTGTGGCTTGGAGGACAATTTCAGAGCGAGTCATTTGCTCTGGATTTTGCTAAAGATAGAAAAGAGGACAAGCAAATAATGCATTGGGGGGTGGGGGGGGGGGGGGGGGGGAGGAGAAGGGGGAGACAAGCAAACAAAGCAACCGAGTAGGTTAGTCGGAGCATGAGATGTTTATGGTCCAGGCTAATTCTGTTCACTGTTTCTATTCCCCGATCTACCGACCCCCTCACCCTCCATTGCTTTGTTTGCTTGTCCTCTTTTCTATCTTTTGTAAACTCCACTGATATTTATAAAATTGGAGGAAAGGAAAAATAGGAGCCACTCAAGAAAATGGGTAAAAAATACAAAATCTCTTGAGAAATAAACTTTTCAGAACAGCATCTTAAACTAAATTCTACTGCATAGTATTAGACACAATTTTCTGAGAGTATTAAAGGAATAATAATGATGGAAGATAGATATATGGAGTGCAGTTTTATCAACTTGATAGGAAGGAAAGCCACAGGATTCAGGGACTTCAATGGACATGTTGTATAATAGTGCTGCATAAAATTCCATTACATTTCCCAAAGAGTGGACTGAGTTTAAAAATGCCTAAGTGTCATGGAGAGATGCAGCATGAAAAAAGCCCCTTTGGCTCACTGAGTCCACACTAGCCATCAATCACCCATTTGCACTAATCCTGCGTTAATCCTACATTCCTATCAATTCTCTCCAGATTCTATCACTCAATAACATCATCATCGGCGGTCACTTGAAACGAGAGACTGTCCTCTCCATAGTGTCGTCTAGAGATGTCTGTAGAGGCCGATCCTCGATCCACACACCTTGGTGCAACGTGGGGAGTGGAGACTGGCGGTGGTTGGTAGTCGTCGAGCCCCCTTCTCTCCCTCTTTATGGTGCTGTCGCTTTGTCTCTGTGACATGGCGTAGTTCCATTTCGTGAAGTGCAGCTCCTTCCTGCACGGATTTCCTCCAGGAGCGCCTATCCAGTGCAATGTGCTCCCAATTGCTCGATGTGATGTGGAATTTCTTCAGACTGTTTTTGATGTTGTCCTTGAAGCGTTTCTTTGGCCCGCCGGAGGCTCGCCGACCTTCCTTCAATGGAGAGTGTAGGATTTGTTTAGGGAGACGTATGTTGGACATGCGGATGACATGGCCAGTCCATCGAAGTTGGTGCTGCATTATTGTGGTGGTGAAGCTGGCCATGTTGGCTTCCTCCAAAACGCTGATGTTGATGTGTTTGGTAATTTGGTAATTTACACAGGTCAATTAATATCTAAATTTACAGATCTTTGAGATGTGGGAGTATACACGCATGGTTTCAGGGAGAACTTGCAAACTCCACACAGACAGCACCTGACGTGCGCATTTAAGTGAGGTGATTGCTGTGAGGTGGGTCTCTGGCACGGTGGGGCAGCAACTCTACCAGCCGTGCCAATCTGCTGCACATTGTTACTACTTCATGTACACTCGTGCTGGTCAAAAACATTGGCAGCAAATCAGGAAAAGAATCTGCAAAGCGGTTCCCCATCGATATCCCATTTGCTGAAATATCAGTCAAAGGTTTCTCAGTTATAGAGTAATACAACACAGAAACTGCCCCTTTGGCCCACCAAGTCCATACTGAGCCTCGTACCCATCTATACAAATCCCATTTTCCAGCACTTTGCCATAGCCTTCTATGCCTTAAGTGTACATGTTTCCACCCCCCTTTTAGACAATTGTTCCAGGCTGCAACCATCCTCTGCATTGAAAAATCCTCCATCCTAGTAAATCTCCTGTGCATCCTCTCCAGTGCAACCACTGTCGACCTGTACTGTGGCTACTAGAACCACGCGTGGTATTCCAGCTGAGGTCTAAATTATGTTTTATATAATTGTAACATAAACTCCCAGCTTCTGTATTTTATGTCCCAGCCAATGAAGGAAAGTATCTTAAATGACTTGTTAACTACCTTTGCATCCAGAATGCCCTCTTACCCCCCCTAAGAAAATAGATGGTTGCTTAATTGGCTATTCCAGACTGAAGTTAAAGGCAATGTGGGGAGATTAAAATGGTATTGGTGTAGGTTAGTATGGATGTGTTTTTGACAGTCATACTGACTCAAGAAGGCAAAAGGACCTCTTTCCATGCGGAAATAAGTACATTTTCATAAATGATCCAGGTAAAAGAAGTTTAAATTCCTCTTAAAATTGGAATACATTTATAATTAGCAATTTTCTAACAAAACCACTTGATGTCATGTATTAATTATGGAAATAAAGATGCATGCTTTAAATATTTTGTTAAGTATAATTATACTCTAAGGATGCTTTTATGAAATTAGCAGCCAAAATCTCATCAAATTGCATTAAAGTATGGTTGATCAGCTCTTCCAAGCCATTTTCACATTTGGTGGTTTCTGCTTTCTGATTTACAGCATATGCTGCACTATTTGGGACCCAGTTCTGGACAGATTGACTCTAATCACAATCTTGAAGGTTTGTGTATTTGCAAATAACATGAGTTTTCAGCAGTGTGCACGCTTGGAAGTATTGGCATAAATCTGCAGTGGCACATGTCCATTCAATGAATGTTAATAAAGTTTTGGGCTCAGCAGATCAGGAAGCATCTTCACACCAACATAAGGACAATGTGCCGTGTTATAATAGAAACATAGAAAAATAGGTGCAGGAGTAGGCCATTCGGCCCTTCGAGCCTGCACCGCCATTCAATGTGATCATGGCTGATCATCCAACTCAGTATCCCGTACCTGCCTTCTCTCCATACCCCCTGATCCCTTTAGCCACAAGTGCCACATCTAACGCCCTCTTAAATATAGCAAATATTAGGCTACAATTCAACTGGTTGTGCAGTAAATTTTGGTTACTGCTAACCTCAGTAAATCTGCTATGTTTATCTTCAGACTAGAGTGTGAGGAAGCAATGGCACTTATAGTTTTTATTACACCAACAACGACAGTATAGTCTATGACTAAGAAATACCTGGCATCAAGAAATCGTGACCGCAAGATCATAACTGCTTCGCACGTGCTCTGCTTTAGCTGCATTTGAATTGAACTGAACTTTCGATGAATGATATTGACCATCCTTTCGATCTCCTTTGGTGAAATGGGACGTGTTCGGCTCTGTTCTCTTAGAAGGTTCATCACATGTGTAGTGAACTCATTACATGCCTGCAACAGAAAGAATATATGTAAGTTAAATGATGGTTTCAATCCCCTGCAAAATATACCACATGGTACCTCAGAAGTTTCTTTCTATGTACAATGCAATTTAAAATAAGGCTGATACCCAGAAGTGTATTCCTACTAGTAACGTTAACTGTGCATTGCATCCTGTCTCTGAAATCCATGGAAATAAATTCCCAAAGCAACACACATGATGCTGGTCCTATGCATATACTCTATTATTATTGACCAAGGTTACATTTCAGCTGTTGAGATCTAATCCCTGCAATGGGAAAAGGGTAGGATTATTTTGCGACAGCATTAAAAATTCCTGTTTTCCAAGCCTCAAGATCATACTTTAATTGTTCTTAATTTTGTGCTCCAAGACTCCCTTTGCTTAAACAGGGTTGCTCAATTCATAACTTGTTAATTTTTCATGCTAAATTTCCTTTGTTAAATTGCTTAATACAAATTAGACAAGTCCACCTTTTTGCTGCTTCAAATTTTAGGCAATGATTTCCTGGTTCAGACCCAAAAATAATTCACAACAGCCATTCGTAACATTAGTCAAAAGTAAAGTCTTTTACGCTGCAGTATCTTTTTACTCCTATATCATGGTTCATTTTAGCAGAATCTTTGTGTTGGTAATTTGTAGACAATGGCATCTGCGGGCGCTGCAAGACGGCTGCCCTGCCAGCAGCGTGTTCATCAATTCTACTTTTTTGTTTTTTTTAGTGTGTCCAAATGTGTGTTTTAATGTCTCCTGGTGTGTCTTGTGTGGGGGGTGGTGGGGGGGGGGGGGGGGAAATAAGGGGGGAACTGCTTTTGGTCGCCTCCTCCACGGAAAGCCAACTTTTTCCATGTCGCCTCCCTCGTGGCCTAACACCATGGATTGGTGCGGCCTTTCCTGGAGTCGGGCCCGGAGTTTCAGCAGCGGGTGCAGCAATGGAGGAGGGCTAACTGTACTTTGTGCCTTCCACCACAGTGAAGAATGCTGTGGTGGATGTTTGTGTTACATTTTTATTGTGTATTGTGTCTTCTTTTTATTGTACCGCTGCTGGCAAAATTCATTTCACTGCACTTTATTGTGTATGTGATGAATAAATTGATTGATTGATTGATCTGAAAATTCAAGTAAAAAGATGCAAAAAAGAAAAAAAGAAACATCGCTGATGTAACCAATATATTTTTTTCTAATTCATCTGATATCACAGTAATACTGTGAATGGGATAACACCCTGAAGGCTTTGTCTGTGCGGACCAAAAAAGGACAGAACCAAATTTGTACATTATCACAAAAATACACGACAAGGAACATATAATATACATGTGCTGTAGTTGGAGGTTATAGTAGCTCAAGGACACAAGTGTTTGTCGGGGTACTAAATTTCAAATTCAGTGGTCACGATTCTAATAAAAGTTAGAGAATTCACTCAAGCAAAGCAGTAATAATTTCCAGATGCACCGGGTGCTGAAGGTATTTCATTGCACCCTGCAGTAAAGGTTAGTGGGGAAATTTGGCTCCATGAGCCCCTGCTATCTAATGGTATAAGCTCCATTCCAACACCTGATTTACAGTAACTACATTCATCAGCTCTCTCTAATAACATGTCTGTAAATTCCCTCTAACCAACATGCAACAGTTTCACCCGCATGAGAGAAAGAACAATATACTTTTATAAATAGGGCTTTTCCTGAGTATTCTTACACTTAGAATAGAGCAAGGAGAGTTGCTGAACTTCAACGAGGGCTCAAAATGAGCAACTGTAGGCCAACCACTTGTCTAATTTCACGTCTAATTCCAAACCTCTCTGAGATTGCTAGGTTTCCGGCATGGACAAATCCTCCTCACCATTCTTCCAGCTAATCAACTGAGAAATCCACATGGATACATATGTTATTTGTCCAGAGTGCGACTTTTAGTTTTTCCTTCATCGGAAGGTTATCAACAGCTAGAGTTTGGTAACTTGGCCTGAAATGTATGTAAAGCTACTCCCACTAATGTAACGTTTGCAACATTTTGCTTTTGATTTAACTTGTTGAGGTTACCCAGCAAGGAAACAAGCCATTTACCCAAAGGGAGCATTTTAGTGTAGTCCAACCAGAACCATTTCATGTAATGTTTAGGGTAAGCCAGAGGCTAAAAACAGGCTTACAAATACTGCTGAGTTATCTGGTTTAACTATCTAATTACCTTGAGCATTCTGCAATAGTTTCAATCTAGTCACCAGCCAGTCCATCTTGGACCCAGCTATTCCCTTAAAACAATGCATTACCTGCCTTTCTGGTATTACTGGCAAAGGAAGTGTGAAGTATTATAACCCTGCTTACAGTGACAGGCTAGTGAAACAAGGCTTTGTGATATATGTGCTCAACATTATATTTGCTTTTGGATAACTTGTCATGGCAAAAAAAGCAAAACTGTGTGTTTAGCTGCTGATATATCCTACTTAACATGATATTAGTTAAAAATGTATTATTTTATGAACTGGGCAGCTAAGGATATCAAGAGGTTTGTATATATGCGATTGTTGATACCAATGGGTCAAAGAGTGCCTAACAAGTCCAATTTTGAGTGTTGATTGAGCAGTTGTGGATCACACAAGTGGGAATGAGTGCAACATTACTAAACAAAAGAGGCACTGCAAAATAAAGAGCTACACCTACATGTAAATACTAAAGACTACTTTGAATATGACTAGTCAAATATCATAAACCTGTATTAAACGAGCAAATTTATGAATGCAAAATGTGATTTGCTATTGGGCATTTTCCCAACATCACTGACGCATGCAACTCCTCTAAACCAGCAATTCATGTGTGATTAATTAGAATATTTCATTTATACTGTGTGCACTTTAGCTCATTACTCTAAGTAAAATTTGTTAAGTATTTACATTTAGATAATTAAAATCTGGTTACACCCTTAAGAAACATGTATGCTCTTCAGGCAAAAGCTTTTGTGACTACTTACAGTAAATTACCAATTTAAATTACATCACTGCCTGCCTCAATATAGTCTCATTGATGCCGCATTTTGTACCAGGGGAGACTGCTGTAAATCAGACAGCACTTGCCCTTTAAGGAGCTAGTTTTCCAACATCATTTCTTCCAACACTCTCTCAGATTTAAAAAGAAATAAATCATCAACCAGTGTCACAGAGTTACTTCTGTGCAGAGTGACAGACTCAAAAGACAATGGAGGAAAGAAATTGGGATTGTTAGCGGCCATTTTATGAGTGCCAGGGTGGCCTAAGAGTTCCAAAACATCACCCTCAATACACACGCCTAATGGTGGGGCAATAGGCACCTGATGCCATTGTTGACAGCATAAATGTCTATTCAATGTATATACACATTGAAGGCCAATCATGGCATTAACCAGGATTCAATGTTAATCCAACTGCGTAGCAGCATTCTGGAGTTCAGCTAACAACCTCTCTGAAGAAGGGTCTCGACACAAAACATCACCAATTCCTTCTGTCCAGAGATGCTGCCTGTCCCACTGCGTTACTCCAGCATTTTGTGTCCACCCTCTCTTATCCTTTCTTGAAATTATGTTGAGACAGGAAAAACATTCGACCATTTCTACATAAAAATATTATATTTATGTACATCTCTGAATTTTAGTGTCATGGGCTAAGCCAGTACTTATAGCCCATCTCTAACTGCTCCTGAACCAAGTGGTCTGTGGAGCCATTTCATAGAGCTGTTAAGAGTCAACTGCATTGCAATGGTATGGAGTCAGGTAAAGGCCAGGTCAAATAAGGTAGGTATGTTACAAAATTTACCTTGAGCGGCGCTGCAGTTCTGTCACTGGCCGTGTGCGCGTCTTTGGCGCCTTTGAGGGGGGGGGGGGGGGGGTTAAAATGCGGTATTCCCTTGCCATCTGGAATTATATTTTCTCGGAGTGCAAGCTTTTTCTGGAGATTCGTTCCGACGGCCGATAAGTGAATTTTTTTTTTTTTTTTTAAATCGCCCGACTATTTCAGCACTGCAGTAAAATAAAAATTAGCTCCTAATGCCGTGAACACCGACAACGGGAACAGATTTTACATAGGGGACATGTAAATGAAAGCTGTTTATTTTTTCATATAAACTTGCTTGTTTAGATTACCTTAATCAACATTTCATGTTGTGAAACGGTGATTTGTTCCCCATATTAACCGGCAGTATTTTTCCTGCCAATATTGGGTTTAAATTAACCGCAACCGCAACGTTCCAATCCATTTCCAATTCCGGAAAATCCCACTCGCAAGCTGATTTAAATGGCCATTAATTTACGGGCATTAAACACTAAATTCCTTCAATTTGGCCTATAAATTAATGACAATTAGATTTAAAAATCATGTTATATTGTGAATTCGTGTGTGAATGTTATTTGGACAATTAGGCTTTTAAAAAAATGTTAATATTTTCTTAAGAAATGGATAGATGTTTAGATCTAGTAATTGAATTTTGTAATTAGCTACAATTGGGTAACTAATTATATGCTTTAATTTCAGGTCATCCAAGTAAGATTGTTTCATATTTGTTTCAGAATGCTTCAATCTATAATAACTGGAAATTTCTTTCAGTTCTCTTAATTTTTAATAAAGTTATGGGCTTTTGACTGTCCTCGATCACAACTTTTGTGTTAAGTCAATGGAAAAGCAATAGGGAACAAGATGCTAATTTCCGAGTATGAAAATGGCCATATCTTTTGTAATACTGAAGATATGAAAGTGAATTAGGTGTCAAATTAAACTTCTTTATATGCATTATCTGATGAGATAAATTTCAGACTTGATTTTTAAAATCTCAAAATTTTGTAACATTGCTAAATAAGGGTGGGAGATTTAACTCCCTAAAAGAACATTGGCACATCAGATGCATTTTTTACAACAATCATATAAATTCACAGTCATTAAAGCTAATCATATTTTTATTATGGATTTAAGTAAGAATTTAAGCTTTCTAACTGCGTTGGGATTCAACAAATTTGTATATCCTAATTATATTTAAAACAATAGCCTGGGACTTTTCCTACCCTTATTGTTCCCTTATTGTTGCTTGATTCCAATCAGTTATTTTCACAATTTGACAGATGCTCTCCACCATTGGAGCACTGGGAGTCAGTGCCAAATGTTGAAGGACTTCTTGCCAATCGTAACGCATTTGTACAAACCAAATGTCCCAAAATGCTTTCCGGTATCCTTCAGGTTCTTGAACCAACCTGCACACCCCTAAGTCACCAATTGAACACTCCTTGCACTATCTAGGACTGGTTTACTCATTGTGTTTTGCACAATGCCTCATTTATTTCAGACGTTTTTGCACTGTATTGTAGATGTTACATATAATTTATGTAGAATTTGTTTTCTATGTGCCTGTGATGCTGCGGCAAGCAAGACTTTCATTGTACCTATGCCTCTCCATTCTTGTGCATATGACAATAAACTCAACTTGAGGTAAAATAAGAGTAAAGGGCCTGTCCCACTGAGGCGTTTTTTTTCAGCGACTGTCAAGAGTTGTAGCAGGTCGCCAAAAAAGCAGCGACTGGACCCCCCCCACGACAAAGTCTACGACAAGCTACAACAACCTACCACCTAGTTGACGTCAAGCTATGGCAAGCTACCAATAGCCGGCGACCCATTAGGATGTTCACTTACGGCCACACTCATGACCACACAGGCAACAACCTACGACAACCAAAGTCAACCTAGGTCCACCCACGACAAGCTACGACAAGCAATGATCCTGTCGGCGACAAATGAAGACAACTGAAGTCAATTCAGTCGCCGGTTGACGTAGGTAGTCGCCAATGGAATTCACCGACGTCAGCACCCGCGACAATCAATGTCACCTGGCGACAACCTGCGTCATCCTGGCCACAACCTACGACAGAAAAAAACAAGTATGTCAAGCCCACAGTCGCCGAAACGTTTTGAACATTTCAAAATCCAGCGGCAATCAGAAAAACGTTACCACTCTTTAGGCGACTTGAGGAGACTACTCACGACCATGTAGTGACAGCCTAGCCGCCTGTGGTCGCCGAACAAATCTCCCAAGTGGGACAAGGGCTTGAGAGTATGTGTCAACACATAAGGATGGGGATGTGAAGGAAGCGATCGGTTCAGGCGTCTGATAGCAATAGGGAAGAAGTTGTTCTTATGCCTGAATGTACAATCTTTCTTCTATATCTTCTCCCAGAAGGTATATGAGAGCAAGGAGAATGGCTAAGGTGACAGGCGTCCTTTATGGTACTTAAAGCCTTCCTGATGCAATGCACTGATTAGATGGACTGGATGGAAGGAAGTGACAAATCTGTGATGGACTGGGCTGTGTTCACCATTCTCTGCAGCTTCAGGCAGTCAAGAGCAGAGCAGTTGCCTTACAGGCTGTGACTGTCTGCACAAATGAGGATTACTGAGAAAAATATATTTAATTTTCAGTGTGCAAGGCCACCATATGGCACGAGAAGGTGATGTTTAAGCTTCTGGTGAACATACTCCCAGAATGCTGCCGGAAAAGGAGGCTCAGTGGCAGTCAAATGTGTGACACTAAAAAGCATTGCCAGTATCCAATGAACCATCTACAATTAGTCTGTGAATAAATAGGGAAAGAAATGAGTGAAGACAGACAGGCACAGAAAATGCTGGAGTAACTCAGCGGATCAGGCAGCATTTCTGGAGAAAAGGGATAAGTGACGTTTCGGGTCAAGACTCTTCTTCAGACTAAGAGTCGGGGAAAGGGAAACGAGAGATATAGATGGCATATAGAATTGAGCATGTGTGTGTGTGCATTTCTTTGGTTTTGGAATGTAACAATGGGCCATACATAAAACATCAATTGAAAAAAGTATGTTTTTATTTCATCTGCAGTCCTTGCCAATGGTTCTCAAAAATAACTGCTCTAATGAAATGGTCATCGATAGTTATTGTTCATCAGCTTTATAGATGTCACCATTACAGAAGACTACATGCCTGCAATTGATGAACGTTTTGCAGCCCGACGTACACAGTCAGAAATGGAGGTTAGAGGCATCAGCAACAAAAAAAAGAGTAAATTGCTCTCATGAATAAAAACAATGTTCATGAATAAAATAGTACATGCAGTTTAAATAAACATACAGTCAAGTATTTCATAAGAGCACCCTGTATCTTGGAGCCTTCATTTGTCTTCATTTTTGCTTTCCCCAAGTCCAAATATAATTGGCTAGAAATACTTCGGAGGTCAGTGGCGCTAAATGCACCATATAGTTACAGCGGTGCATTGTACTTTACCTCCAGAATTTATTCATTTACAACTGCCGAATTACTCAGAACATTCCATCCTAGTTGTTGAGCCCAGCTAAATAAGCGCAGGTACAACACATTACCACACTAAATTCATCAAATTATAACTGCCGGAATTTGGTGTCCATGATTTATTTTGTGAACATCGAAACATACGTTGTTACCTAATAAGAGGCAGCAATTTTCTGCCACTCTAGTACCACGACACAATTTGAACTGAGGGAGGTGTATAGGTGGAGGTGTACAATCTCATATTTGATTTTTTAAAGAGTCTGTCATGGTTGTTGCTCGATTCCATTTTAGAAAAATATATATTAAGGCGCTAGTGTCGATGAAAAGGGGGAACATTTCTGCTGAATATTTCATGCCACATTCCCATTTGAAAATATAGCTAACAATTTATTTAATGTGTGAATCCCACAGATATGTAAAAAGGATCCTAAATTATGCACCTTGACAAATGTCACCCACTATATCTGTCCCCAATGAATTATGGTTCTTGGTTCCAACCAAAGTGCTTGAAGTCAACCTGGATGATGATATTGAATTGCTGCCTTGATAGTAACATAGAAAATAGGTGTAGGAGGCCATTCAGCCCTTTGAGATGATCATGGCTAATCATCCTAAATCAGTACCCCATTCCTGCTTTCTCCCCAATCCCTTGATTCAGTTTCCCTATCTAAATCTCTTGAAAACATCCAGTGAATTGGCCTCCACTGCCTTCTGTTACAGAGAATTCCACAGATTCACAACTCTCTGAGTGAAAAGGATTTTCCTCATCCGAGTCCTAAATGGCCTACCCTTTATTCTTAAGCTGTGACCCCTGGTTCTGGACCCAACATCAATAATTTTTTTCCTGCATCTATCCTGTCCAATCACTTAATAATTTTATATGTTTCTATAAGAACCCCTCTCCTCCTTCTAAATTCCAGTGAATATAAGCCCAGTTGATGCATTCTTTAATCATATGTTAGTCCCGCCATCCCGGGAATTAACCTGGAGAACCTACGCTGCACTCCCACAATAGCAAAAATGTCCTTCCTCACATTAGGAGACCAAAACTGCACACAATACTCCAGGTTTTGTTTCACCAGGGTCCTGTACAACTGCAGTAGGGCCTCTTGCTCCTATACTCAAATACTCTCAAATACTCTCGCTATAAAGGCCAACATGCCATTTGCTTTCTTCACTGCCAGCTGTACCTGCATGCTTACTTTCAGCAACATCCCAATTGTTACAATGAGGCAAGATGTAAAAGCATCAACATTTCTGAATGAGTAGGATATGCTCAACTGAAACTATTAATGCGACACCACGCAATACATGGGTTACATGTACCAAATAGAAGTAGGATTTGCCGATCAGTCAAATACAAGTGGAAGCACGTGGCTATATATCTTCAAAATGTACTTTTCACAAGGTGAAAAGTATACTAGAAAAGATTGAATGAGTTACAGTTGCATAAATTTGTGGGAACTAGCTAAAAAAACAAAGAGCATGCAATGAGACAAGATCAATTGCATGTGGGATGCCAATGATAAATGTGTAATCCTTGATGTTAAAGCCAAAAATAGTACCAAAGGATCCGCAAAAAATATGAATAATACTGTTATAATTACGTCTTGCACAGATCGATTTTATAAATATCTACACCAACAGTGGGGACCCTTTAATGCAAAATAGACATAACCTTAAATATCATGTAAGAGATAACTGTTTAATTTGAGTAAAAACATTTACATGGCCCCAAAGAGAAAATTATGGTGCATTAATTGATAGCAGAGTTTGTTTTAAATTGATGCCCGAACGTATTGGTTTTGTAATGATGACCATTTCTTGCAACATGTACTGAAATAGATGCAGTAACCTGAAGCAATGACAGACTGAGATCAGTACCAATGATTTTTTCATTACATGACATTTAGGGAAAGGAGTTTTTCAGATTAAAAATATCCTTTAAGATGGCAATTATAAAAATGTACGTTAATGGGTCCAATGAAGCCCTCCGGCTTCTATTCCAGTTAAATCTTCACACTTCCTATGGTTGCTAGGTAACATTTCATTTACGGTGGCACGTGAAGTTTACACAACCAAGCAGGTTGATGAGAACTGTAATAAGGTTTACTTTAATGAAATACTCTGAGTGGGCTGCTGCACCCACCACAGGGCTCTAAGGATCGAAGTTCAAAGGATATAAAATGAGACAAAGTTGGCAAAAATGTAAAAACAGATAGTAAGAAATTCCATAGATATTCTAAAAATAAGAATTATCAAAGTGTGCGTTGGTCCTTGAGAAAGTGAGTTTGTGGAATTGATAATAAAAATAGCGATGAATTAAATCTACATTAAATATGCATCTTCATTACGGAGGAAACAAGTAGCATCCTGGATAAAGCTGTAAATCGGGAATTGGAAGGCAGAGAGAAATTCAAGACAATACAATCACCAGGGAGGTGGCTTTAGGATGGCATGTTCTAGGCTCCTGAAGGACTTCATCTAAAAGCCTTAAAAGAAGTAGATGAGATAGTTAGAGCGCTGTTTTTTTCCCCTCAAAATTCCCTAGAAACGGGGAATGTTCTTCTAAAGTAGCATTATTCAAAAATGGACAGGAACACAAGACAGTAAACTACAGACTAGATGCCTCAGTAGTTGAAGCAGGGAAAACACGGCTATCATTAATGATGTGGCAGCAAAGTACTTGAACAATTCAGGCTAATCAGGCAAAGTAAAAATAGTTTTGTGACAGATAAATCATATTTGATCAGTTTATTGGTGTTCTTTGAAGTATTAATGTTCTGTGGATAAAAGGATGAATTTACTAAGATTTCTGAATTTGTTGCTGGCACCATGATGGACAGGAAAGAAAGTTATAAAAAAGACAAAGGTATATAGGAAAAAAGTAGGTTATGAATGGGCAGAGATCTGGCAAATGGTGTGTAATGTGGGGGGTGGGAGACTGTTTCGACGAATGCAATCAATCTGGCGTGCACAATCAAGTATGATCAAATAGAACAAGTTGTCCTCCAACTTTAGGCTGTGCACGCCATACGCAAGAAGAAGAAGTGTGTAATGTGGGAAAATGTAAAGCTACATGGAAAAGGCATCTCAGTGCATGATTTGTGAAAGGTTAATATACAGACCGTGTAAGTAACAGAATGTTTTCTTTAATTGTAAGGGGTATTAAATACATCAGTTACCTGATGTGCTGGTAAGACCACATCTGGAGAAGTGGATACAGTATTGATCTCCATATTTCAGTAAGTTTGTAAATCTGCTGGACGCACATATCAAAGTCCGTGCACAGATGTCATTGTAAGAATTTCTCCAGAAAATAGCTAGGTTTGTCGTGTAGTAGTTTACATTCTTACCTTCAGTATGTTTTATACAATACATTCATTTCAATGTAGGTGGATTAGAATTATACCTGGAAGGAGCAGGTTAATGTATGAGAAAAGGTGGGATAGGCTAGGTTGACATTTAGTAGAATTTTAATTAAAAGGATGTTTCTTGAACTACAAGTCGCTGCTTTACATAAGGGGTTACCATTTTACAGTAGAGATGAGGCAAATACTTTTGTTTCTGAAGGTGATGAATCATTAGATCTCTTGTCCTCAAAGAATGGTCGAAGCGGTGTCTTTGAATATTTGAAGGCAGAGTAAATAGATTTTCAATAAGAAAAGGGGTGAAAGGTGTCTGGGATGGGTAGGTTACAAATTAAGAGGAACAGTGATTTTACTGAGCAGCCAAGTGGCCTACTCCTGCTCTTAATTCATGTGTTGACATGGTATCAGATTTGATCTTGTATAGGGAAGTTAGAAAATCATAATTTCAGTTGGATTTCCTTCCAATACTGACAACCATATCCCAGGCTTCGACTAACTGTGGTGTAAACATAAAGTATAAATTGAAACATTAATCTGTTAGATTACTTTGTTGGGAAGGGCTTTCAAATGTAAACAAAATATGTTTGTATTAGATCAACATAGTTTAATCATTAAATACAGATGCAGATAACTAATTAGCCCATCTTCACTCGTATATATAAAATTTCAAACAATTGTAAGTTGCTGATTTATTCTACTCTAGTGATGATGCCAATACCAACAGCTCCGAGACCAGACTGGGCAACTCAACACTGATCACAAGGGGATAGAGTCAGAAGGCAAAGAAACAGGCTCTTCAGCCCAAAGTGCCCAAGCCAATCAGGATGCCCCATCCACACTAGTCCCACCTGCCTGCATTTGGCACATATCCCTCTAAACCCTTTTATCCATGTACCTTGGGTTTTAAATGTTGCTATAGTACCTGCTCAACCATCTCCTCTGGCAGCTCGTTCCATATACCCACCGCCGTCTGTGTGAAAAGTTACCCTTTAGGTGCCTATTATATATTTCCCCCTTCAACTTAAACCTATGTCTCCTGGTTCTCGATTCCCCTATTCTGAATAAAACACTCAGTGCATTTACCTTATCTATTCCCCTCATGATATTATGCACCTCAATAAGATCACCCCTCATCCTCTCTAAAGGAATAAACTCTTAGCCTGCCCGAACTCTCCCTGTAGCTCAGGCCCTCAAGTCCTGGCAGCATCCTCGTAAATCTTCTCTGCGCTCTTTCCAGCTTAACAACATCCTGCCTCTAACAGGGTGACCAAAACTGAACACAAGACTCCAAATACAGAATCACCAACATCTTGTACAACTGTAACATCCCCGATACAGACCAACACTGCAACTTTATCCTCAAATTGTCCATGTTCCACCAATCTAATGATCAAGTGATTAAATTCCACCAACCAGGCATGAGCTACAATACTATAGCTTGATTTTCACCAACTTAAAACATTCCAAAGCAAATTAAAAGTCAATGAAATATTTTGAAGTGTCGCAGGTTAGAAAAGCCGGTTGCTCATTTTGACAGGTCTTGTTTTCATATACTCCCATAAATACTTCTTATCCTTAAGATTTCTTCCATTCAAGTAATAAGGTGTTTATAGCCCAGGAAATGGAGACTGTTGCTTTCTTTTTATCCTATCTTTCCTTTCTTTAGGATTCTAATTATGTCAGCATATTCATAGATGGGAAAATAATCACAATCAGAAACAAAGCAAAGAGGTCATTGAAAATGCTGAATATAACACCCACAAAATTGTTTTTCAGGAAATAAGGAAAGCATGATATAAATCCCAAATTCTAATTACATAAATATACTACCTAGCAGTGGCATGTCAGAACAAAGATTAGCATCACTGAAGAGCGAATGAATTCTTCAAACTAGTTTTTCTCTTTTTTTCCCTAGAAGTCATCATCTGCCATTTCAGCTCAGAAATCAGATGCGGTCATTTAGTGAGATTAATCATACACAAGTGTCAGCTTAATTCAGCCAAGGCTCTCTAGCCTTGCGGTCAGAAGATAATCAAGACTAATAGTGCAGTAGTGTCCTGCATTGTTGGAGGTGACATCTTTGACTCAGATGTCTAAGTGAGGCTCTGTCTGCCTGTTTGGATTCATGTAAAAGATCTCCCGAACAATATTTATACTTTTACCAATACCACAAAAATAATTTGACTGCTTCTTTATTTAATTGACGTTTACAGCATTTTCCATGGCATAGGACCCTGAATGTGCCCACATAATAGGAATGACAACTCTTTATGAGTGTATTATGGTCGGATAGTCGGCGATTAAACCGTCTCCCCCACCTGGTTTGCCGGGTGAGGAGGGGGCTGTGGACCCCCAGCAGGACCAAAAACAAGACCTGTCAAAGGGCGGATGAGCTTCTAGTGAGCCATCCACACTTCAGTAGAAGTTGCGCTCACTGTCGTACATAGCGTTGTAAGGAATGATGATAAAGCACACACACCAAAATCTTATACTTCCAGCGGCAGAGGTCCGCAGGGACTGGGGGACAGAGATGTGTGGTGCGTCCGTCACTGTTCCCGTTGGACACCAGCACCACTGTGTCGCTAATGTTTTCAACGATGATGAATGGATGAATTACATGGTTGCACATTATTTTGGGACATTATGATTCTAAATATTCAATGTCATCTTATTTTTTTCCAAGGAGATATTTAGAACGCAAGTTCAGCTGTCTGCTCAACACTGACCTATTATGACCATAGTTTCCAGGTTTAATTTGTGGCCATGGCAACATTAACCATTTTTAATTTACCATTAACCTCAGCATCTAGATTAACCAGAGCTAGTGAACAATATCAGAAATCATTCGTTTTTTGACAGAATTTGGTCAAACACTCTGTCATAGAACGCTGTTGCCTTGGACTTAGCCTTATTATCCCCTCTTATGGCATACAGACATGCTGAAGTAGTCCAACAAAAGCCCCTCACCTGTATCCATCTATCACCTGTCAGATGGACACAAAATGCTGGAGTAACTCAGCAGATCAGGCAGCATCTCTGGATAGAAGGAATGGGTGATGTTTCGGAGAAGGGTCTCGAGCTAAAACGTCACCCATTTCTTCTATCCAGAGATGCTGCGTGTCCTGCTGAATTACTCCAGCTATTTTTTTCCACCTTCACAAGTCATGCTTTGTCCCATCCCCACCTCTCCTTTCTAGCTTTCTTCCCCCAACTATAATACTGCTGAAGAAGGGTCCCGATCTAAAAGGTTGCCAGTCCATTCCCTGCTGCCTGAGCAGCCAAGTTCCTCCAGCACTCTGCGTCATGCTACAATGGCCATTGCTCTCTACAAATCTCTGATTTTCCCAGCCTCATTGGAAAATAATGCAAACAAAGGCATGGCTTTTTTTCTATGAAGCAGTGAAACCTATTTGTAGAGATAAGAATAGCCTTTTTTCCCACAGCCAGGAATCAAAGTTTCTCACTCCTTCTCTTTGCTTGTTTTACTTGCACTTCCAAATTTACAATAGTTGATACACATTTGCATACAGTTGTGTACACAAGAGGTGCTGGGGCAAAATCTGCAGAAACAATGGTTTGACTTCTTTGTTCAGAAGTTGGCAGGGAAAAACTGCAGCTGGAGACAATTGTTCCAGGAAAGCACTGTTCCAGTTTGTTCAAATTCAAAATCAGTTGGTGATAATTAAACTGTACAGCACTTTATGGATTTCAGCTGCATTCAGAGCGGGTCCATTTCTCACTATATAATATAATGAAGATATTATCAAAGCAAAGCCGCAGAGAATGTGCACAACAAACCCTTTCGGTCACATTATCACATACTTCAGTGCAACGCTTAAAACTAATTTTATTAATGTTCATACCTGTTCATATTTTTCAAGCTCTGTGTGGTAGATTTGTCTGATCTGGGACAATTTGGCTCTGTAATCTGAGTGTTCTGCAGTATTATCTGATCCTGATCCCCCCGATGCTGCTGCCGCTGCCGCTGCCGCTGCTGCTCCTCCACCTTTCTCTGGCCCCGAAACCCCTTCTGCCAGCAACATGTTGTCAAGTCTCATTAGCTGGGGGTCTGGTGGTTCTTCCTCTTGCGCACCTCTGATGCTCAGACCTGTCGAAAGAAAACGGGCGACATTCAGAATTCATGCAAAAAACGGTAACTTAAGGACACCAACTAGCATCCAACTAAATTATTTTGAAATCAGCAGTGAAGCAAGTGCTCATCGATCTATTACACATCAGCATCAAAGGACATCAACTGTGGAATCGCAGAATCAAAGGAGTAGTGACATGTGTCGGGCCAAGATGTGTGGCTGTGCTTATTTTACACTCAAGAGGTGTGGAATAAATCTTATATGACAACAGCATTGAACCCAACAAAGATTTAGAAATGTAAACACCACAATTGTGTAGATTCAAGCAACTGCAGTATGGCTACACTAACCAACTAAATGAAAGTCTGCTGTGGAAGAAAATAACCTAAGATAGACATAAAATGCTGGAGTAACTCAGCGGGACAGGCAGCATCCCTGGAAAGAAGGAATGGGTCAAGACCCTTCTTCAGACTGAGTTACTCCAGCATGTATCGACCGGAAGTATCACGCATTCCTGCTCTCCAGAGAAACTGCCTGTCCCGCTGAGTTACTCCAGCATTTTGTGTCTATCTTTGGTTTAAACCAGCATCTGCAGTTCCTTCCTACACAAGAAAATAACCTACTCAGGGGCAAGCAAGTTGAAACCATGGCATTAAAATACAAGCTGTAATGAAGTACATGGGAAGAAATCCATCTGTGGTCATTAGCGCTGAATGCATTTGAGAAGTGGGTGCCTGTTCTACTTACAGTTGGTTACTCAATTGCAATATCTCCACTGGTGGTCAATATTCTCGCATGCTTTGGCACTAACACCAAGGGTGAATTTCTCTCTCATTGTGTTATTTACAGCTATATTCTTCTGTGGTAGTAGTATCTTTTTTAAAGACAACTAGTAGACTCCAATTCCTGTACAGATGTTGGTTTAGTCTGGATACATAACAACACATTGATAACATGTTCTTTATTCCTTCATCAGTGGAGTTTAACAAACAGCTTAATGTTCCTTAGCGTTAATATTACCAACGATCTGTGGTGTTTTAACCGCATTGATGTGACAGCCAAGGAGGCACATCATGCCTCTAGAACGAGAGTAAGGAAAATCAACATGTTTCCAATGACTCTTAGCAAACTTGTGCAAATTCACCACATAAAGCATATTGTCAGGTTGCATTACAGCTTGGTTTGTAAAAGCTCTGCCCAAGACCGCAAGAAATTGCAGAGTTTCGGATGCAGCCCAGTCCATCATATGGACCAGATTTCTCTCCATTAACTCCATCTACACTTCACATAGCCTCGGAAAAGCAAGCAAGATAATCAAAGACTCGTCCCACCCCATTCATTCCTTCTTCTCCCTGCTCCCGTCCGGAAGACTATCCGATTCAACTCGACTCCATTGCGGATGTTGGACACTGTCCATAGAATAGATGCGCTACAACGCAAATAACTAAATCCTGCACCCTGTATCTTCCGCTTTGCCTATCTATTGTACTCGAGTTAACTTGATTGTAATTTTATGTACGGTATTATCTGATGTTTTATAGCATGCAAAACAACGTGACAGTAATAAACCTAAACCTAAGGTGGTACTAGGATTGGCAAACAAATTAAATCTGGTAATATCACCTCAAAACTGAAGAGCAAAACATGAAATAAAACCAAAGTTATATTGTGAGATAATGACCAAGTGAGATAGCTGCAAAATGGCACCAGCTACAAAAACAGTTTACAACACAGCCTTCACATTGATACTAAACAATGCAAGTACCAACATTTAAAGAAATGTCATAAGCCAATGACACAAAGCTCTTAAATTTGAAAGATTCTGATATGTATTTAAGATTATGAGAACCATGGCAAGATATATAGGGGCGATAGCATGATAGGGGTATCAAAACAAAAGGCCTAGGTTTAAGATGAGAGGAAGGAGTTTTAAAGAGGTTCTGAGGGGTAAGTTCTTTCTACACAGAGTGCTTAATATGATGCCAAAATACGGCGACTGTCCATTTGTAGGTTGTGCAATAGAATTTCACTGCACTCTGTATCTTCCCCTTTCTATTGTACTAGAGTTAACTTGATTGTATTTTTCTGTACAGTATTATCTGATGTTATATAGCATGCAAAACAAAGCATGCGTGACAATTAAAAAAACATTGAACATTAATATCTGGGACACTGCCAGAGGAGATGGTGGAATTTGGTGGAATTACTATGTTTAAAAGGCATTTAGATGTCATGTAAATAGCCACGGCATTGAAGGAAACGGTTAATGCAGGCAAATGGGATCAATGTAAATCAGCAAAGAGGTTGGCAGGAACATGGTGGTCCGAATGACTTGTTTCTGTGCGATATGACTCAAATGACTCATTTAATTACATAGGTGAAGCAGCATCTATGGAGAGAAAGAATAGGCGACGTTTCGGGTCTTGACCCGAAACGTCGCATATTCTTTCTCTCCATAGATGGTGCCTCACCCGCTGATTTTCTCCAGCATTTTTGTCTACCTTCAATTTCCAGCATCTGCAGTTCTTTCTGAACCATTTAATTAAATATGTGTGCACTTTTTAAATGCGCGTGACATCAAATCTCTCTTTATCCTGCTGTGCAAAATATAATGTAGCCATTGTTAATCTACTGTTGAAGATCAAATTGCACACCTATTTTATATGCCTGTACACTGGCCAAAATAGAAATCCTGAAACATTGTTTAACAGTGCACTTGCTTTTATAATGATACCGGGTTTTGCTCATCTCTCAGCATATCCTAATTAACAGTCTTTCAATATGCAGCACACCTGCCCTTTTGGATAATGGGAATGTGCATCTGCTCAGAACACTGCATTCAAAGGCCAATAAATAAATTACAGGTCAAAAATATTACAAAGCATTCTCCAAAGAAACTCACTTCCTTCTCCATTCGAAACACATGTGAAAGACACCTAAATCCCATCAAACTGCATGATTACAAAGGCATTCACTCTGAATAATCTGATTGCAATTCAAGAGATTTTCAACAGCTCATTAACAACGCATTAATACATGGAAAGCTTTTAATTTATATTAAAAAAAGATTAGAACTGACCAAAGATATATTGTTCCGTGGAACCCGAAACAAACATTTTTTTTGCATAGACAATTTAGATTCAATCTCAGACTTAATGGCATATTACAGCAGGGAAACTAATAAACATGTGAAATTGGATTTTCTTGCCTTCAAAATACTTTTTTGTGTGTAATTCCAGAGATCAAATTTACACAACAAAACTCCTGTTTTTTTTGGCTATGTTTCAGTTTGGCTAAGCAAGTCCTAGAAAAGGAATCTGAGCTTCACTGCCAGATGTGCTGAAGGGCCACGCAGTAAATATTTACCCACATTCTTCATTCAGATATTTATTTGAGCTGCCGCACATCTCCAAAACTTCAAGTTCATATCTCTTATCATCAATTATGGCAAAAAGCTTTTTAGCTTTAAAGTTTCATTCCTTCATTCCCTCCCCTCACTTCCCCATCCTTTCCTCTGGCATTCATCCAAATTTACAGTCATCTGCATATGAGCAATCCTGCAGCATTTCATTTCAGCAGATTCTTAAGAATGCAAGTAACAAAAAGGACCAGGTTCTTGGGTGATTTTATTCATGTACAAGACCATGTTCGATCTTATTTGCAGTTAATCGCAGGATAACTTTTCCCTCTCCTCCCCCTTCCATCCTTTGCAGCAATTTTTTCTTGGGAAACCTTCCAGTCTATTTTAAACTGCACTTTTGATCTAAAAGTCTGTGTGCAGCTACATACTGCAAATTCTTTGCTACATTTAAAAAAAAAATTAATGCACAGATGGATGGATGCTGTGATTACAAATCTACAGATGAAATCATATTCCAAAGTAAAAGGTTCCTTCAATCCGTAAAATAAAGACATGAGGTGCTGGAGTAACTCACTAGGTCAGGCAGCTTCCCCGGAGAACAAGGATAAGTGATGTTTCTGGTCGGGGCCCTTATTCAGGCTGATCTATGTTCTCCAGGGATGCTGCTTGACCTGCTGAGTTATTCCAGCACTTGTGTCTGTTTTTGTAAATCAGCATCTGCAGTTCCTTATTCCCTACCTTCTGTCTAAAGTCCGTACTATGCATTGGTCATGAATATTAGGCAATCAAATATTACCCAATCATAATGTATGAGAATATCATTAAAGTCCCTTACCCATTTGACCAATGTTTATTGGAAATTAATTATCATATTTTTTGTAATACTTTTTTAATCCTTGTAAATACTTTATTTCCTTATAAATACTTATTAGAATAAAAAGGGTTTTTTTCCAGCATCCAATTTTTATCTTCTGAATAAGAGTGTGTTTTAGGAACAATACATTCTATGCAAATCTGATCTGAATAGCTTTGAAAAGCCCAGGTGCTGCCTTCCTGTCCAAACCATTGATGGAACAGATGTGCATTGACAGCACTGTTAGCTGAACATACACTGTGTGAGTCTGAGAGCTAATGTCACTTTCACTCTTGCATAAAGCATTGGTGTGGTATGTGCACGCTTCTCATGTCAGGTTTATTAAGTATAACACATTCTGAAGCACTATGCATTCCACTTTCCGGGCTAACCCAGTTGTCACTTTCACTTGTCTTGTTCTGTATGGAGGAAAAATGCAACACTGGGAATTTACAAGACTTTTCTGTTAAATGGCCATAAATCACAGGTTTCATTCAAACCGAATAATCACTGGCCATAAAGAGCTACTTGTCTCTTACCATATATTACAGTCAAGTTCCTGTGAGCAATAATGCATCCATTCATAGAAAAGAAAAACAGAGCTAGACATTAAGAATTGACATCTAATTCTGTTACAGGGGACAATGTGTAGAGTGTGGATGACATTTTTATCATACATGTCTATTTCCATTTGGAAAATAAACAGAATAAAAATGATTACCCAACTGCCCAAACTCCAGCTTCCAAGAGACGTCCTCTGAGGTCTCCAGATGCCAGTTTTATAATGTTTCATTAAATGTGTAGGCTCGAAAGCAGAGACGAGTTCTGGCCTTGTGGAATAAACAAAGAAAATAAACCTGAAATAACTATGGATTAACCTCTTATGAATTCTAAAATAAATTACATGCAATTTGATGAATATGAAATGCGTGTTGCGGGTGGGAGGGGCCGCTGTGTTTTTTTCATCTTGTGTATTTCATTTATCTCCTTTATGGTCCAAGGCAGGGTGGAGAGAGGCAGCAAAAATGCTTGTTTTAAATCAGCCATAACTGGCTGCTGTGTGCAAAAATCGGAACTAAATCGTTCATTATTCTAAAACATTGTGCTGTCCAAATTACTGGAGGATGAGGGCTTGCAATATGGACATGGGATGTTTCTGCAAAAACAATGAAAGGAAAAAACACTCTGAAAAATATCATTTGTAAGGGTTTTTTGTAACAATTTGTTTCCATCATGTATACATATGTTTCCTTTTGGCACAACTCCTTCCACAGTCAACAGACATAAAGTACAGCCTTTATGACTGAACTTCCTTTTAATATGAGTTTTACAGAACACTCTAATTAATTTCTACTTCAGAGCCTCGTGATCCAGGTTCTGCCAATCCAGTAAGTTGCCAACAAATATTTCAGTATATACAACGCAACAGTAAAAGTCATGTAAGAAAATTACGAGAAACATAATAAATCCGCCAGTTACCCCATTCTTTTCACAAAACCAACTTAAATAGAATAGTACAGACTCTCTTGGTAGCTATAACGTTGCACCAGGGGATAACAGAATAACAGGATCAGGTCATTGTGTTCCCACACTCTGGTCCAAAACCTTCAGATGTAAGTTTATTGGATTCTAATCTAAAGCCTGTTTACTTTTACTCAAGAGTTGTAAAACACCAAATGCTCTAAAATAAAAAAAGGTGATGAATAAAGATTTTATTACACAGTAATAATCATCAACATTTGTAGCACATGAAGCTGCCTCCAACTGTTTAAGAAAGACCTAGAGAGTTCACTTTTGTCCGCTGCATTTGCTCATTTCACTTCAACAATTCAAGGGCATGGAAACTATTGGCCAGAAATTTAATTGCATAATAATCTCTGCTTTTGACAATATGCGAACGAAACATCAATTTTCTTGTTGGAGTAATATTCAATAATGACTACTGCTGGGTCACTCATGTCAAGGAAGAAATTTGGCCAAGCATGAAACACCTTAGTACCCTGACGGCTTCCACAAAGAGGTGCAGGAGGTGCCATCGTTATAATTACACCTGATCACATATATCCTACGCACCCCCAAGGCCAAGATCCAAACTCGCATCTACTTCCTGATCAACCAAGATCCTCAATGGGGGCCTCAATGCACCAACGCTGCAACCCCCACCATCGATCTCTGCCCAATCCTTGGCATGAACTCCTTCCCTTCTGTCCCCGAATGATTTCGAATTAAAGGTCATCAAGCTGGAATATTACACCTATTTCTTCCTCCATATATGCTGCCCGATCTGAAGAATATTTCAAAAATTTCTGTTGTATTTCAGATTCTTTCAACTTTACAATGCACTGACTGATGTTGCAAATGCAAACACACACTTACTTTGTACAAACCAAGTTTCTACTAATAGCAATGATATAAATGATCAATTGATCTGAATTGATCTGGCTGCGTCAGTGGAAACTAATGGCACAGTGGCGCAGCGGTAGAGTTGCTGCCTTACAGCGCCAGAGACCCAGATTCGATCCTGACTATGGGTGCCGTCTGCACGGAGTTTATACATTTTCACCGTGACCTGCGTGGGTTTTCTCCGGGATCTCCAGTGACCTCCCACACTCCTAAGACGTACAGGTTTATAGGCTAATTGGCTTGGTATAATTGTAAATTGACCCTCGGGTGTAGGATAGTGTTAGTGTATGGGGATCGCTTGTCGGCGCGGACTCGGTGGGGCAAAGGGCCCGTTTCCGCTAATAAGCTAATGCTCTTCTTAAAAATGAACATTTCAGGTTTTTGATCGCGACCCGAGTCATGGGAATTTTGAAACATTATTTAATATTTTGTTACAAAGGTAACTGAGTACCTCTTTGGCACTGGAGAGATGCATGAACTTGATATGCTTCCTCCCAGTTCCCCGGCTGCCACCAAATTCTGTTGTGAATAAAGTTCTCGTTGTTTGTGGAAGGAGAGGGAAATGGACACATAGGGGAAAGACTCCTGGTGGATGTTTGTTATCCAGTGAAAAAGGCTTGGGCTCACCAAAGGGGCAGAAAGAGTTCAAATTATGAATTTGAAGAATGTGGGGGGGGGGGGGGGGCAACATGTGGAAATGGTTGAATCAAGGGAGTTTGAGTGGCCTGAGAAGAATCACCTAGAGCAACATAATTTTAAGTGGGATTTACTTGCAGCTGCCTCCTGTTGCAGACTCTGGCCTGGAATCTGCTCTGGAAGTCCCCTGTAACTAATAATAAAATGAACCTCGCAAACACGGTTTCTTCATGAGCAGCCTGTGACATTTCCAAGCTGCGTATACATGATAGAAATGCACAGAATTGAGACACATGTTCTGCCTGGTTGTACACTATAGGTCTGGGTTTCTCAGATATATGGAGGGCCTGCAAGAAAAATGCAGCGTCCTTGATTTTCCTGAAAGTATGTTCATAAAACTCTAGCACCTCAAGCCCAAGAGATCGTATTCCTCAATAGAATTGAGACCAATACAATTATTAATGAAGAACTGCAACAAACTGCTTAACTTTTAATCTTCACACGCAGAGCAGTGATTTTTCATTGTGCTTGGACCTCAATATACTTGCGCACATGATAATAAATTCAACTTGACTTGACATGAGAATATTAGGAAGTGAACTCACAATAATTTGCAGTTGCAAATAGGACTTAAGTTATTGATTAATTCATTTTATGCAAGCCCCTTCCCTTCTTCTCCCGCCCCTCACCTCCGACAACTTTCAGGAGGTCAGCAATAACGAACCGGATGAACTACACAGCCACAATACTTAAAATCAATGAATACTTAAAATCAAATACCTTCCTCCAACTTATTTTTTTACTCACAAGCTACCGGTTACTTCAAGTAACCGGTAACTTCAATAATGATATAAAATTAAATATAATAAAAGGCCATTATTTGCGGTATGCGAGAATTTTTTTTCTTAAGACAACTTACAAATTAAATAATCCTGGAACAAGAGTATACTCTCTCCACCAAAAAAACTAACTGTCTATAAAGGACCCTGTCAGAATAGGTAGCTTCTTCTATGAGTCTTGAATTTGAGAATGTCAAATACAAGAGGCTGACAGTTGTGAAAGCGAGCAGAGGGATAAGATAACTGAAACAAACATCTTGTACATCAGGCACACAAAAATTAATCACAGCCCAACTGAAATGCTGACATTTCTGGAAAGTGTCATTCGAAATGACAGCCCACTGGGAAATGTGATAATTGGTAAACAAGGTCTCTCACCTATTTGTGTGACCTTTTGCCCAAATGGGCACACAGCCAGTGAACAGTGGTCTACAGGCCACTGGCAGGCTTCAGTGATCACAAATAGTGGCAAGGGAGAGAACCATTACAAGCCAATGCAATCTCATTATGGTTTATTAGGATTTTCTTAAGGTGATTCTTTATTCAGACCCCAGGCAAAGATGCAAATGTGTTACTGAAAGCCCCTTAAAAAATACCCACAGGCTAGTCCTTGGTATAGTGTGTGGGCCAAGTCTTTTCTCGTGTCCTAATTAGACATGTAGGGATTCAGATGACTAATGCAAAAACAGGTCAAGCAGCAACAAATGGCTGCACATGTACTGGCCACGACCAGAGTTAATCGTATACTGCGTGTGCACCAGTAGATGTACATCAGTTTGATTTTTTGGTACAATTAATCTTTGGCCGCTGGTTCAAGCACTGTGTTTTCCGTTCCGTTTGGTTCAAGCATTGGAACTTATAAGCTCCAAGCTGGAAAAGGGAATCAATACAATACCAGGAGGTGAGTGTAGGGAACATCAGGCTATATTTTAATTAGCAGAGTTCCTCATTGTTCATTAGAGCTCACCCCTCCCAACACAACAGCCGTTCGTAAATAGTTATATGACATGGTTCCTCAAGAACTCATGATATCATTTTCAAATTTACATTCAGCTTTTTGAACACAAGTATCTATTGGGGATTAATACCTGCTCTTTTACCATTCAGGTTACATTATTTTAATAGATTATCTACAGCACTAATGCACATTAAACTTTACGCTCCTTTGAAGTCGAAGCTACAGGGAATATTTTTCTGTCTAATGTAATCTAAATAATAGATATGGTTTTATAAAATTATATAGCCCTGGGTTATAATATTCCACGACCACATTCTGATGTAAAATACTCTGCCAGCATTTAAATAAAACATAGTAAACAAAGAAAAAGTATTATGGAACACAACTTCCTAAAACAGCTTCATTCCTCCGAGTCCTAAAATAGTATGATGCTCATTCATTTATGAAATTACTGAAAAAAATTACACTTAGAGTCAATTCCGTGATCGTTGGGACATTGGAAAATTGTTTAAAATAATTACAGTATCCATCAAACTGTACCTGAACTGAGCAGGAAGTAAAATAGGGAGAATTTTTATTCTGATTATTTTCAGGGCAAGTCAACACATGTTGGAACCTGCTATGCTGTTTGACATCAGGTGAACTAACAGCTGAAGAGGTACTGCACTTAGTAACAATTCCTTGAATAAGGAATTGTTCAGCATGAAGCATTATATATCATTTTCCCTAACAAGGTTTAAAGTTATGGTGCTTTTGGAGTAAAACATTAACTCAATTGCAAAGTTGTAAAGTTTAATTGCAAAATTAATCACTTGTTGTTGAACTTCCAAACTTTTCACCAGAATCTATTTAACGTTACAGTAGATCGGATCACTAGTATTATAAAATCAAAGATTAAACCAACCTCCATGATATTGCTCACCAGAATACAGTTTTAAACATTGTGATTAATGCTATTGACAAAACCTTACATCATCTAAATTATTTAATACTCCCACCTGAAGCTCCAACTAAATTGCAAAGAAGACATTTAACATATCTGAGAGCACAATAGGCACTTATGTCACCAACAAAATGTCCAGAACAGGAGCTTTAAGTTAATCACATTGGTCAGGAGAAGTAACGTCTTGAGCCATGATTGATTCCATCCAAGAATTATGGATGTCAAAGCAATAAGGTGGAATTGGCAAGCATGTACAGAAAAGCAGAGAGAGCATTTGAGCTCATCTGTGGTGCACTGCAAATATTGTAGCTTTTGATCTAATACTCATTCCTTTGAGCCTTAGGCATTAAATCAGCACTTTGCGAACTTTCTCTGAAAATGCGCACCATTTGCTGACGATGGCCTTTTGGTAACGGGAATGTGCTAGAATTAGTGCGCATGGTTCCTGCAACTTGTGTGACTGTATAACCAAGAATTGGTGGGATCAGGGGTGGAAAATAATATATTAACTCAGTCAAGATGATTATGGGCAGAGATAAGAGAGCAACAGGGTCTCGACCCGAATCGTCACCCATTCCTTCTCTCCAGAGATGCTGCCTGTCCCACTGAGTTACTCCAGCACTTTGTGTCTGCCTTCGATTTAAACCTGCATCTGCAGTTCTTTCCTAAACATAAAATCATGATTGCTTTCAATGAAACAACAATTTAGATTAGAGTTTACTGGGTTCAATACAAGGTTGTGAGAAAGTGGGTTCATTTAGTGATACAAGGGTGTTCAGAATGAAGAAGAAACTAAAGTGAAAAGTTGTCTTGAGAAGCTTATTTAATTTCATAGAATTTTAGAAAAATCAAGCAAGAACAGCAGGCTATAAGAGCCCCGGAGGTTAGGAACTGAAAGATATGTACCATCTATTCAACCCAACATAAAAACTTCTGTTTTTGCAGCCATAAACTATTGTGCAATTTTAATATATTACAATATTTTGTGCACGGCTAACCAAAACTTCAATCTGAACATCTGTGTAATATAATGTCTGGGCATGCATCCATGTTTTCCCACACTAATTAACTATACATCAGCCAAAAATAAATGTCATATTCCTCACAGAGCACTGGCAACTGAGCGCAATTATGTGATTCTAGTCATTTGCCTAAATCAGTACAATATTTTCCTGAAAATAAAATCTGTAAAGCATTCATCCTAATGCCCCAACAACATGTAAAGCACTTTTCTATAGCGGCATGCTTCAATTCAACGAGAGTTTGGGGGTAAGATAATTTGAAACATTTTCAACAATAATGATAAAATCTCAACGTTTTATTCTCGCAGCAAATTATTATATTCATATCTAAAATACATTAAGGGAGTGGTATTCTGTTTTCGTCTCCAAAGGAAAATCATGTGGTTTTCAGGGTACCGCCTGCATTATTTGGTGGGTGATGTACTGGAAAACTTAAGGGAATATCACGAGCAAAGGCAAGCCTGCAATACCAGCTACATCCAAGGGTGGCAGTGTGATAGGCATTTGAAATACCCAGGTTGACTCTTCTTGCCCAGTATAGATTCATGGATAGCTTCCACAAAGAGGACATCAAAATACATGGCCTAACACTGAATTGCAAATACTTCTTTAATAAATAACTTTACATGGTCATTTTTTTTTAAAAGGTCAAATATTTTTACATGTATCCTTTCATGGCTGTTGTCCCATTCATTCATACATACCCTGGTTTGATCACCCACGGTTTAATTAATAACCTTCTCCCCTGTATATCCTTTCTAAAAATTCCAATGGTGCCAACACTTTATTCCATCTTCTGACCAACCATTTCATTTAAATTAATGTGTGATTTGAGTAGAAGTCTGTGGTTAATGATTAACCTTACGACTAGTCTTGTCAACATTATCATCCATTGTGTTAACCAATTCAAGGTGTTAACATATTGCAGGTCAGTACTCGTTGAGCGCAGTGGAATAGCACTGGTCACTCTGATGGATATCTCATACTATTGCCCCACCCAGTCCGTGGATGTATATAAAATCATGCGGGGCACTGAAAAGGTGAATGGTCAGAGTCTTTTGCCTTGGGTAGGGGATTCTAAAACTAGATTTAAGATTAGATTGGAAAGATTTAAAGGAGATCTGAGGAGCAATCTTTGCACAGACAGTGGTGGGTATATAGAAAGAGCTGCCAGAGATAGTGGGAGAGGTAGGCACAATTACAACATTTGAAAGATATTTGGGAAGTAACATGGATAGAAGCATCTTAGGAAATGATAGGGAAATGCAGGCACATGGGACTAACTCAATCAACATGGTTGGCATGCACAAATTGGACAAAAGGGTTTCAAATACCGTCCACACACCAAGTTTGATCCAATTTAATTCTCCAAAGAACAAGCCTATGAAGGAACCACTGTGGCTTCAAAAGAAAGCACATCAATTGCTGCAATCTGTAGGGATGAAAGAATTGCTATGATGCTGTTCATTTACAAAGCAATCTGTGATGAAGATGCATGTCCAAACTTATAATTATGTGAAACCGGGGGGGTCATGATGTGCTTATCCAGAAAAAGCTGTTAGAGAAAGCTTGGCGAGTGGCTACAATATACTTTAATGCAACCATAGTACACTGATAATAAAGGAAATCACTCATCAGCCAGGGCTGTGAGTACAGGAGGTCAGACATCCTGTTATGGCTGCACAAAACATTGAGAAGAGCATATTTGACATACTGTACAGTTCTAGCTACCCTGCTCTAGGATGGATGTCATTAAACTGGAAAGAGTGCAAAAAAAGATGTACATGGATGTTACCATGTCTGGATGGGTCTGAGCTATCACAGGGGGCTGAATAGACTAGGTATTTTTTTCCCTGGAGCAAATGAGGATGTTGGGTTAACTGATAAAGCTGTATAAAGGGGCATGGAGATGGTGAATAGCCATAGTCTATTCCCCAGGATAGGAGTGTTCAAAACTAGAGAGCATAGGTTTAAGATGAGAAGGGATAAATTTAAAATGAACCCAAGGAGAAATTCTTAAACACAAGAATGTTACTTCCCAAATATCTTTTAAATGGTGTAATTGTGCCCACCTCTCCCACTACCGCTGGCAGCTCTTTCTATATACCCACTACTGTCTGTGTAAAGATTGCTCCACAGATCTCCTTTAAATCTTTCCAATCTAGTCTTAAATCTAGTTTTACCCAGGGTGGTGCATACATGGAACGAGCTGTCAAAGGTAACCAATCTCTAAAGGACAAAGGACATTTATTGTCACATACACCAATTGGTGTAGTGAAATTTGAATTACCATGCAGCACACAAATAAGATAAACACACTATAGAATTTAACGTAAAACATAAAAACATCCCTCCACAGCGGAATCAACGTTTCCCACTGAGACGGAAGGCAACAAAGTTCAATCCTCTTCCTCTTCTTCACCCATGGTCAGGGCCTATTGAGGCCTCCGCAGTCACCGCAATGGCGGCCCAATGTTTCAGGCCCTATCGCCGGGATGATGGAACTCCGGCGCTGGAAGAACACTCTCAGCGGCCTGGAGGTCCGAATCGGCCGCTTCCTACTGGAGACCGTGGCTGCCGAAGTCCACAGGCCGCGCTGGGCGGAGTTTCAACACAGGCGATCCTTGGTGAAAGATCCCAGGCCTCCGTGATGTTGAAGTCGGCAGGCCCAACACTCCGGAGCTCCAACACAGCGATCCCGCTAAGGCATCGCCCGCTCCGCGATGGTACTTCAGTGCTGCACCGCTGCTGAAGCTCTGACCGGTCTCCGGCAGGAAAGGCCGTGCCAACCCAGATGGTAGGCCATGAGGAGGGGGCGAAGATGCGGCTCGGGGAAAAGGCGCATCCTCAACCAGGTAGTGACTGGGAAAAACAGTTTCCCCCTTTCCCCTTCCCCCCCACATTAAAAATACTAAAAGACCTACAAAACAAAACTTTTAGACAGACTAAAAATTAAAAAAAGGATGTAATTTACCTGATGGACTAAGTGAAGGATGTACTAACAAAACATTTGTACCCAATAACATGATATCTAGTTAGAAAAATCTATTCTAAGCATAATTTCAATTTTCTCATTCAGAATAGAACTCTCGACTGAGGAAGACGATTTTCTGGGTAACACATAAGCAAAATTAACAGACAATCTGCAATTCTTTAAGTCTGCCTTTACCCAGTTTTAGTACCAGTATCTCTGTCAAAGAAAGGTAAAGATGGGGACGTGGCAAATGCCCCCTTTTACCATAGCCAACAGCAGCAACAATAAAAAATTGTACACAGTTTACACAACTCAGCAAAAAAATAAAAAATAAATCCGAAGACAAGAACAGTAACAAAATCTTGAATTTCGAACAAGCTGACTGAAATAATTTCAAGATAGGTCGATATTGTTTCCACAATTAAATGTACAAAATGTATTGCAATTCACTTCTAGCTAACAATAAAACATGTTATATCTAAAGAAAGTATAATATTTAAAAATCTTTAGTTAGTAAGTTGAAATTATCTTTTTGCAACAATTTGTGTTGATCTCGACAGCACCCTATTGCAAGGGCATTGTAATATCAGCTGATGAGCGTTGGTTTAAAAAAGAAATCAGTCTTTCTTATTGGAGATCCTGAACACATCCAGTAAAGTTTACTTGAGAGTTGCTGCCATCTGCACTGCGAGTCAATGCAATTGCATATGGACAAACTCTGCGTGAATGCAGCCAGAGCATTCAATAAACACATCAAGAGAATTCAGAGAAGGAATCTTAGGGCGAGACTGCGTCAAAACCCATTGTGTTTTATTTGAAAATAGGCCAGTCATCTAGTTGGCCAAAGAGACTGATAAAGTAATCCAATTTTTATTGCTCTTTAACTTAAAGATTACCATTAAGTTGGATTCATTGAGACTCCAGGAAGAGGTCAATCTTCAAGCTCCCACTATTATCATTGCTCTCTCTTCCTTGATCACCTCTGGCACATCTTATCAAGGTCATGTTCAATCCAATGATAAGTGGGTCTGCGTGCAGAATAGAATACTAAAGCTCTAGAATGTTTTTTTTTTAATTTAACGTTGGCTATTCTGCAATTTTGCATATTAACTTTTTAATAAATCTATAAATTAATTGGGAGTCAGTACTTAATTTCAATTGAACATAAATGCCACCAACACTTGCCCGAGTGCAGAGAGTGAAACATTATTACATGACTTCTCTATGTAATTCAGAGCATCAGACAGCTAAATGAAGCCCTCCTCTACTCCAGTCAGTGTTTGAATAGTGACACAACAGCATCAGGTTCATATTCAATACCCTGCCAGTAATCAAACCAGGAAAAGTTAATTAGGCAGCAGGCTAATGAATTCAATGGCTCCAAGGCTGCATCTTACAATGATACGTAATTTGAAGAAAAGATAACTGCTTTGTGGACAAGTTTGAGATCATGGGCTGAAATATTACACAAGCAGAAAAAATGATAAAAAATGAGCATAAATGTTGTAACCAGATTAGTTGGTTCAATTTTAAATATTTCAGAATGAGTAACATTATGTATTGAGGTGTAAGCTTTGATCCTCTCCATTCCCTATAATTTAAATCACAATTTGTTCAGGCATGTTTTAAATGCGACTTTGATTTTCTCGCCTTGTTTTATTCTCCTCATATAAACTTCTTGGCTATCCCTACGAATGCATAAAAACACAAGCAAAGACTAATTCTACTGATGCTGTAAAATGTCATAATCACAACTTGTAAGAGAGCTCGATAAATGGCTCTGTAGACCTGATGCTGTCTTGTATCTTTTCCTCAATGAAACTGATGTGAACTGCTTATTTTCTAAAGCACACTATAAGATGACAGAAGCATTATGACTGCTCATATGTTCTGACTAACATTTGCCACAAGCTATATCTGTCAGCATTAAATAAAGCTGCATTATAAATGTAAACAAAACACCCACATCTACAAAATGAGCTGTCCTCTATGGCTGTAGGCACAAACCGAACCAGCTTATTGACTCAGCTTGCTCTTTTTATTTATTCTTGTACAAAGATGTGCATTTACTTTAACCCTGGAAGCTTACTTTGCTTAAAGGAAGTTGTTTGCTTCCTGCTGCATATTGAATGGACCAGTGATGACAAACATATACCTAAATGGGTATGCCATTAGATAATCAAACACTCCAGAAACTCGTGCCTGATTAATCAAAGGTCAGCTGAGATCCACAGAGATTTGGGGAGGAGGGGGGGGGGGGGGGTGCTGGGATTTTCCTTGCCTTTTGTTGTAAAATGCAGTCATTAGTTGAAACTAAATGAAAATGAACATATCATCCAAATCTAAAATTATAAACAGAATCACATTACTTCCTTTGGAGCTTGTCCAATATGATGTACATTAATAGATTTCCGCATGCAGAATATTCCCGTGTTTTCCAAAAACACAAGGAAATCAACAAAACATTCAATCTTCAGAATTTCACATCATAACAACACTGAAATAAACCTATAATTTATCGCTTTTTGCATTCATCCATTTTTTTTTAATTGCAAACACTGTCGCTGTCTGTTCACCTCCCTAATCTTATTATGACAATCCATTCACATATAACCGTACAGCACATCTAAGTAAAGCCCCAGAAGTTGGTGCTTGCTGTCAACCTAATACATATTTATCTGTTACACTGCATGAAGTATCTGACAGTCAGTGCAGATTGTACATTTTTGGGGGAACGAACATGTACCAGACTGACATAAGAAGCACATTCCATCCCAAATTACTGCAGACAGTAGGAGCCAATATACCTAACACAAGATTCACCAGATGATCTGAAACCAATATTCCTCCAATTGTCGTGTTCAGTTTTCATTGTGAAAGATGCATTGCCACATTTGACCCAGTTTGTAATCAATATACCCATCTTTAAGAAGCACAGAGCATCTCACATGAATTAAGAAAAAAATTATAGAAAAGATAGCTGAAAATCTGAATCTCCGTCACAATAAATTATTTGTTATCACTTCCACCTGATCCACTGAGTGATTCCTGCATTTTCTGTATGCATGGAAATAGGTTGTTACATTCTATACAGCACGGGACACAAGCCCTTCAGCAAACTCATCCACACCAGCCAAGAAGCTTATCCAATCTCACATTTGGCCCAAATCCCTCCAACGTGTTCCCTCCCTCTCCCAATGCTTTATAAATATTAATTGTACTTTCCTCTATCACCCCTACTTTCCCTTGGCTGCACCAAATAATAATTCATGAAGGAATGAATTCTAGACATACAGAGCTTTGTACAAGCACAAATACAAATCTAAAACCAATGAGGAACGACTGATGTGTTAGTAATTTTGAATATTGATTATATCGAATGTAACATTCATAGGCCATTCCATTGCTCGTCATGGTCTGAATCAATTTGGGTTTTTTTTACGAACAACATTCATACTATTTCTTTAAAGCTATACAGCAATAGCTTACGTTAGCTTCGGTGTTTTATATGCTACCATGTGAATACCAGCAAAAACCATCTATTCAGAAATGACACAAATACAGGTGATTATGGATACCGGATTTTTGGTAACGCTTTAAACTAAATGGGCTGGGGTGGGATTGCAGAAATATCTGTTGCACAGGTATTGAGAAAGCTAAAGAGTGGGAAAAAAATGAGAGATGATAACCAGACTGTCAAGAAAAGAGAGTCCATTCAAAAGGTATACAAATATTGCAGTACAGATACACCATCGATTTTCCGGCAAATGATGGTCCAGCACAAACCCAACAAAATTACGAGAGCACACTTGAAATTCCCGTGATGGCCAGACCAGGTCACTGGGCACCCACAGAGGGCAATGCGTGCGAAGCGCGTTCTTTTAGATCTTGTGCCTCCATCCCAAAAGAGTTAATTGTTTTTATTATTATACGTTTATAGCAGTCCATGGTGCTTTAGGGGCACGGGAGAGATATAATTTGTGGGTCAGAGGTGTATTGTTGAATTATTATTACATGATCTCAATTGGTCCATCAAAAGTGGGGCGAAGTGGGAATGACCGGGGTGAAAATGTTCCTTGATTATGTTGGCTGTTTTACTGAGGCAGAAAAAGTGTCAATGGGGGGGGGGGGGGGGGGTGAAGGAAGGCCTAGTTTGTGCGATGGACTGGGCCACATCCACGTGAAGAAGAACTCAATTAACGTATACGATGATTTTCTAGATCAGTATGGTTAAGGAAGCAGTGAAGAAATAGGCCAATTTAGATGCAATGTGAAAGGGTTAATGGTTAATATGGTGCCTTTAGGGGAAAGTGATCATAATATGATAGGATTCTATTTTGTTCAACCCGGAGCCAAGGTCTCAACTGTAAACAAAGCAAACTGCAAATGTATATGGTGTGGGTTGGCCATGGTAGACCACGGAACTACATTAAAAGGTATGACACTAAACAAACAATGGTTGATAGTTAAAGAACACAAAGGGACAACAAAAGTTGTGGTCATTACTGTGGGGGAGGAAGGGAGACTGAGCAAGATGGGTAAATAATTAAATTGAAGGGGACCAACCCGGCCATTGCAGGGTAAGCAAGACTATTCCAAATTGGCCAAGCTGAGCCTGGCCAAAGAGGATGCTCCGAATCATGTGAACTAATTTCTCCTGACAATGCTTTAAACAGGTGTTACATGGGGAACAACATTGCTACATGCGAGCATGACACAGAAAGCTGCTGATCCACGCACGAGTGATTTGTGACAGCAAGTCAGCAGTCAAATTTCCAATGAGGTGTGATTCAACAAGGAAACCACCACTACCTTGTTCACTCCAGGGAAAACTGATTTTCATGCACATCACGTCAAAACAAAAATCACTGCACAATCTTATTCCTAGGCCAAGATTTCCACTCGTGGTTCAATGAGAGTCACCCCACCAAAACAAGAACAATCAGTTGAAAAACTATGGTATATTTCCTTGTGCAATACATTGTACACAAACTTGCTGTGCATTCAAAGATGTTTGCTTGCACAAATAGCTGCAGTTTGATTTGTTGTAACGCGCAGAGGCACCTTGTTGGCATGGCACATACTTAGTAGTGGCATTCCCATTGAAATCTGGACTATATGAAATGGTGAAAATGTTCATGTGCCACACATAAAATAGATTTACACTTGTATATCGATTACTTTTTTTTACAGTTATAAGATCTGGATTATTCTGAAATATTAGTTTAGTTTAGAGCTACAGCATGTAAACAGGCCCTTTGGCCCACCAGGACCGCGTCGACCGGCGATCCCCACAAACTAACACTACATTCGCTAGGGGAAATTTACAATTATACCAAGCCAATTTACCTACATACCTCTACATCTTTGGAGTGTGGGAGGAAGCCAAAGATCTTGGAGAAAATCCATGATGGTCATGGGGAGAAAGCACAAACTCCATACAGACAGCATCCGTAGCCGGGATCAAACCAGGGTCACCCGTGCTGCAAACGCTGTAATGCAGCAACTCTACCACCGTGCCACCCACGGCAATTGCACACATTTTAACCAAAGTTATTTCATTATCACAATGCTGAGTTCCTAATTTCAGTCATGTTAGTGCAGAGAAGCAAGAAGACAGATGCCATTTTAAGGGGAAAAATCGCCCAAGTTATTTTTATGTTCCCTGTCATTGTCAGCTTAGAAACAGTTTTAAAAATGTTCTGAAGGCAGGCAATCGATAGACAGCTCCCAATGCAGTCTAAAAAGCATTAACAAGAAAATAGATGATTTCAAATCAACCAAAAAAAGGTTAGCATATGGAGTTACCTGTTTACATTCAATGGATTAAGTCAATGTTACCTACATTTGATAGCAAGTCTCACTGGCCTGGAAACCTTCATCCTTGTAAATCTTCTCAAAGGGATCAGAGGAATCTCTAAGAAGCAGCTTTTAATCATCACTGAAAGTAATTCCTATTTTTAGATTGATTCATTTATGCTAAGGGAACAACAAACAGATGACACCAGAAAACATAAATGATGGAACTAATGGCTACTTTGTTTAGTAAGATTACAATAATACATGGGGTTACACAAAAAGCTGGAGAAACTCAGCGGGTGCGGCAGCATCTAAGGAGCGAAGGAGATAGGCGACGTTTCGGGTCGAGACCCTATCTCCTTCGCTCCTTAGATGCTGCTGCACCCGCTGAGTTTCACCAGCTTTTTGTGTAACCCTCGATTCTCCAGCATCTGCAGTTCCTTCTTTAACACTTTTACAATAAAACATAGTGTTTACACCTCTCAATGCATCAAATATGATTATAACTCAAGATCAGTGTGACGGGAGTTTTATATTTTCAGCATGAGAGATGTGGGCAGGAAAAGTGCGCAAGGAAAATTCTTGAACATTTTATGTTGTCAAATAATTTGGTTTTCTTTTTCCCTAATTCTTCCCGATTTTGCATGCCAACCAAGTGGAGAAAGTAGCAGAAGCCTCGAAACTCTGCAAATGCAGATATGAAAGCAACCACTGGGAGATGCCCAAGAGCAATCCTGAATGGTTGCCATTCCTTCCGGGAATCTGTCTGTCCTCCACTGAGGCAACAGCATTGTAGTAATTCACCATATCAATGGATGCAAACCAACACCATAGATGTCTGTGGTAGCAATATGCTATAATGTTGTTCTATCTCAATGTTCTGGTGAAGAAGCAATGCACGCAATTATTGTGTGAAAAGGCAAGGAGAAAAAAAAAAGCAACTTATTTTTCAATAAACTATTGTTTCTCTATCAAGGCTTTTGGAACTAATTTTTTTTTAAAGCACCCTGGAAAATTGAACTGCAATAATAGAAAAAGCCTGAGATAGCATGTAAATGGCTGCAATGTTTACCATTAAATTTAATGGTTACTGAATTCACAAAAACTGAGGAAAATGTCTGCACTATTAATGCAATGTACCGTACTTGTTTCAACATTCAACTTCTATTTAAATAAGAAAGGCTGTTGCACTCATATAAATGAAGGCCAGCCACAAGGGAGCAACGCACAGTTCTGTGCAGGTTTATAAACACTAAGAACCCCCCTTTCTCCCAAACTACCATTATTGCTTGAGCAAAACAAATATTCAACCACAAACCACTAAATCATTTCAATTCCCATTTCCAAGTATAATTTAATCTTCTTTTGTGACACTTGATGCTTACTTCATCATGGAGTAATGACAGATTAAAAAGTTGTTGAATTAAATATTGAAGAGGACTGCAGGCGGTTGTGCATTTTTAAAGAAATAATGCAGACTGAAGATGAAATGCGAGGCTAAAATGCCTGCTTCAAATCATACGTGTGAAATATTCGTGGAGCCCACATACTGTACTTTAAAGTGGGGCCTACTGTGATGTAACTGCTTATTATTTTGCTCATTAAAGTGCTCTGATAGCATAATTAACAAGAGATTATGTTTTTGCATCAATTTTCTCTGCCTTCCTCACTTCTGAAGATATTATGGTCTGACTCCTCAGGCAGAGACAGTCTATTGCCAAAATTCTATTCCCAGGGGTACCACTCCTGCAGGCACTCTGGGTGAAATCAGTCAACACAGAACATAAAAGAGGTGAAATTCCTGACCTTCTTGAACTGTAATGCTCAGCTGTTCATGGAGTAAAGCCACTGGATAATCAGCAAAACAGTTATTCTAATACATGGGCTTCTCTGATAGATCAGTAAGTTCACATATTAAAATCTGAGTCACACAGATAAGGTGCCAACTGCAAAGTCCAGTCCTTGCTTCACTGACAAATCCCAGCTGCCGTGACAGTCTGACTGAATCTCGGACCAAAACGGAAAATTACCCAATGATCCCACTCATTGCTGTTAATTAACGTCTGCTGGGGAAGTGCAAATATGTGAACATCAGGTGAGGTGGAGCACAGCTTTAACTGTAACGCCACGTGCAGCTCGGGAGCTTGCTGGGGTATGGTCAGGCACACATAAATAATGGCCAAAGAGCAACCGATGCCAGTAAGCCGTTCAAAATAGGGCACGAGTCAATTTGCGAGGGTTTAGAACTTGTAAATCAGCACAAAAAAAAAAAATCAGAAAGCCATGCAGATATTATGAATCATACAGTTCTATTTGCATTCATGCACCTAATTTGTGTGGAAACAGACACAAACACACACATGAAATGCGCACGTATTTCAAAATCAGCATCACTTTGCTTGAAATAATTGAAAGAACAAATTGAGTCATAAAATTGCTAATATTATATTCGTTAAACTGCTATGTTGCAGAACCTTTAATTGCATGCCCAATATTCTCCCCACAGTATACACTTTATATCAGGGTGCCTGAACATTAGAGCAAAACATTGCATTTCTGAGACTGCTGTAAGCTTCTCCTTTAAGCATTCTCATATCAGATAAATATACAATAACTAAAAACAATCAGCAAAAGTGTCCACTATGCCCTTCACACGTTCACTTCATGTTGTTGTATGTTCTTCATTCAGCTCTATTTAAGAGATCTCATTTATCGGCTTTCTAAGACAGCATTTTCTCACCAGTACTGACTGCATAATTAATGGAAATGCACTCTAGTGTCATGTGCAGGGCCTTTTGGTTTACTTCTCCAAGACATTTACAGCTGAATATTAACTACAGCAAGCAGCAACACAACAGGGTGGAAAATCAGCTTGTCACAGATCCGCTTTGATGCCACATAAAGAGCCCGCATCAATTCCTTTTCCCCTTCTCTCTCTTGCAAGATGATTAAATGCAAAGTCTTGTCTAAAAATATAACTCAATCACATAATATATACAAAGTGATCATTCACTCATATTATATGCATGGGAACAGGTTACAGACCACAATACATCCAAGGGAGATTATAACATTATTGTAACAATGAGGTCGATTTGAAACACTGTCCTAAGAATCACCAGCAAGAATACTTGTTTAAACAGTTACTGTGAATTTTAAGGTGTGAAGGAGGAAGTAAACTTTATATTAAGCAGCAATAATACTTCACACTTTGCAAAATGTTGTCCTCTTCTTCTGAAAATAGGACCAGGAATTTCTCTTGGGATTATCCTGATTGGCAGCCAGACGTTTGATGGAAAATTCAAATTGACTGCACAATCAAGAGAATTTCCACTGAATATATGCAGCTGATGAGATGCCCATGCAAACATCCAAGTGATTCGGCTTGAGGCTATGTTCCATGGTGCTAAGTATTCTGCTGTGCCTCTCTGAAGTGACCAAAGTTCATGTTGCAGACTTGAAAGCAAATCCAGAGTATAAAAGCAAATCCAGAGTATAAAACTCAACAATGAAGTAACAGCCATTATTGGAATCCATTCCACACCCAACGTTCATATATGTCCCCAATACAGAGCTGCTGGTGTTTCAGTGCTGAATGGGGGCCAAGGAAAGAGTGTTCACGTCGCAGCCCTATTTCCACCAATCTTTCCACCACCTTGCACAAAAAGCGCAAGACAGACACCATTGTACGCAGATGCCGAGAAGTGTGTTCAGCTCTGGCTGAACAACTTCTAATCTTGTGTGTGGACTCGATAAGAAGAAGAATTGTTGAATGGATGTCTCTCAGTGTGATTATAGTAGGTATGTTGCAAAACTTACCTTTAGCGGCGCTGCAGTTCTGCCGCTCCCCGTGTGCGCGACTTTGGCGCCTTTCAGAGGGGGGCGGGCTTTAAGTGCCGTTTTTCGACAGACTGGGATAATCGATGAATGTCGGGCGATTTTGTTGCGGAAGAAAAATCGCTCCGACATTTCATCAATGAAGGTATTTTTAAATTACTCTAGATTATTTATTAACTAGAGTAATTTAAAAATCACCTTCAAAAGCCGTGAGCGCAGACAACCGGAAGGATTTTCCGTAGGGGAGAAAAAAAGGTAAATAGTTTATTTTTATATTAAAAGTTGGTTTTTCGGGAGGCTTTAATAATATTTTTATGTTGCAAAATGGGGTCCCAAAAAATGTATGAACAAACAGTATTTTTCCCCCCGACTTCACCGCTAACTGCAACGTTCCAATCCACCGCATTCCACTAAAACCCACTCGCTAGTTGATTTAAATGGCCATTAATTTACAGGAATCAAACACTAAATTCCTTCCATTTGGCCCAGAAATTCATGAAAATGAGATTTAAAAATTATGTTATAGTGTGGATTATTGTGTGAATGTTATTTGGACCCTTAGTCAATTTAAAAAAAGTTTATCTTTTCTTAAGAAATGGATAGATGTTTAGATCTACTCATTGAATTTTGTAATTAGCTACAATTAGATAACTAACTAATTATATGCTTTAATTTCAGGTAATCCAAGTAAGATTGTTTAATATTTGTTTCAGAATGCTTCAATCTATAATAACTGAAAATTTCATTGAGTTCTCTTAATTTTTAAGAAAGTTATGGGCTTTTAACTTTTCCAGATCACAGCTTTTGAGTTAAGTCAATTGAAAGGCAATGGGGAGCAAGATGCTAATTTCCGAGTGTGAAAATGGCCATAACTTTCTTAATACTGAAGATATGAAAGTAAATTAGGTGTCAAATTAAACTTCTTTTTATGCTCTATCTGATGGGATAAATTGCAGACTTGATTTTTTAAATCTCAAAATTTTGTAACATTGCTAATTATAGTACTCACTAAACATGCTCTTTGAGACAGTAGGAAAACAAGTGCAACCGCTTTTAGAAACAAAATCTTTGTAAGAGATGGGGAATTTATGTGGAAATAATACCACTAATTCATTTATGCCCTACAGCTATGTAAAGCCCAGATAAGAGCATACATGTAACACTAAAGCAGTCTGGGCCACCACATCTAATAAGGATATTTTCCCCTGGGAGGGAATGCGACATAAATTTACTAGTTTACACAGTTAGATTAGTAGGTAAGGTAACAGAAACTATAGGTTGTGGGTGCTGTATTTCAAATAGTTAAAGGGTGACACAATTCAAGTTCAAGATATCCTGGAACCAAGATGGATGAAAAAAAGCTGTTGCTACAAACCGTAGATCTACAACTTGAGACAAGGTAAAATTTAGCGACAGTACTTTCAGAAGTGAAATTAGGATATATTTCCGCGCAGACAGTAGCTAAAACTGGAATTTCTGAACAGCAAATGACAATTAATGTAGATCAACCATCAGTTGTAAAGTCAGGGTGATAGCATTGTACTTACAACATTTCTCAGACATATGTCATAAAGTCCATCTGATGCAACTAAGTAATGTTAAGTCACCCGGAGTTTAATTGCTATTCTGTTAAGAACCTAGTAAATTACAATGTACTTGTTACTTTCAGATTGCACCTTTGAGGCAACCTGTAATTTTAAAATCAGTTAATGATCTGCAGCAGAGGGTAATGTCTGCAATTTGTAATCTGCAACAATCATTTTCAATATTTTAGATAGTACGATAAAGGAAAGCTGGGTGTAAATTATGGAGCAACTTTACTTGGAACCAAGGTGTTCAGAAGTGATCACTCACAAAGACAGCGACTACTGAATCAGATCACAGGACATACATAGCACCCTAAGAATCATGACTTATCTAGCTCTTCGAACTTGCTCCACCATTTAACAAGACCACGTGATTATCAACTGCTGCACTATTCTCATTCCCCTGCACTAAACTGATATCCCTCTCTTCCCATAAAACAGGGAAATGTCAATAATCCAGCACACCCAAGATTTTGGTTGTATCAGACTGGTGGATTTTCAAGAATATTCTATGTTCCCGAACACACTTGAATTAGTTTTTATATGATGTCCCATAGTATTATTACAGATTATTCTTTGATTGGGGAGCATTACTTCTCTGTTCCCATCCTCTCATAATATAAAGCAGCATACCATTTGCACTTCTAACTGCTTGCTTCGCTATATGTTAACTTTCATTGACTTGTCCACAGGTCAACCAGGTCCCTGTGAACATCAACAATTTCTCAACATACTCTGCTTTTCTATCTTGTGCACACCAAAGTGCTGACCTCAAAACCTTTCCACATTGTATTCCAACTGCCATAATCTTGCTTACTCACCCAGTTTTAAGCCATTTCTCCCACTCAAATTCCTGCCTATTTGGCTCAACTGCAAACTTAGGTATTTTGTTCCCTTAGAAATAGATTATGAATAACTGGGGCCCCAAGCAAAATTCCCTGGGAAAATGATGAAGGCCCATTTATTCACACTGTTTACCAGTTCACACTATGCATTTGCCCCTATTCCTTTTAAAACAAACTCTTGCATAGATCCTTATCAAAGGTCTTCAGAAGATCCATGTACATTGGTTCCCAGTTATACATTTTATCAATCACAACCTCAAAGAATTCCAATAAATTAATGTGACACCTATTTATTCCAATTACTCTTTCCAAGTTTATTACATCATTCTCAATTGCACCACTTCTTATACATTTTCTCATCTCTACCAAATATATCTTCCTTAAAAGGACAACATTTACCTCCATTGCACAGGGTACAAAAAAGCTACATTTCCACTATCCCACTGGTGTGGTATAAACTTCTAGTGTCCAAGCTGAAGTTGGACAGTCACACAATTTTTGTTCACATGTGCAAAATAAAGGATTCTGAAATTCAAGATTTATTTAGGTTTTGAAAAATAAGAGAAAAAAGTATATATGGAGATAATCACATGCAGCAACACATTTCAGCTGTATCAGCTTGGATTTTTCATGACTGCAATTCCAGGGATCGATAAGATAAAGAAAATATCTGTGATAGCGAGGCCAGGGTTATTGTGCAATAAAGTGTACAGTCCTCTGGTAAAATGGGTTAAATGGTTAACGAATGATAGTACAAGCAAAGTGTAATATATATTGTTTCTTCAAAAACCTTATGAAGAACAGCAGCATATAAAACTAGTGGGAGAAAATTTGGGTCAAAACCATCCCTTTCTCACTTTATCTAAAATATAACACTAACTTGTTTTCTCTCTTTCCTATTTCTAACAAAGGGTCTTAGACTTGAAACTTTAACTCTGTTTCTCTATCCACAGATTTTGCCTGCCCTAACAACTATTTCCAGTATTTTATGTTTTATTTTAGATTTTATGCATCTTGTTTTTTTATATTCATTTACTATTTAATTCACTGCCAGGAATGACAATTTATCTTCCAGCAATGACAACTGGAAGTTCTCCTGCATTCTCTGACAAGAATTTTGCCCTTTTGGTTGTGTAGTTCATCCTCAGTGGTTTCTCTTGTTCTTCCAGTTTTCACTAAGACTTTGACCAAAACTCACTTCCACGTGCATATTTCTTTCATTAGCAAATGTCTCCAACTTACCCCAAGTGGATTTTAACTCAAAATCCACCCTTTACTATTTACTCACCCAGGATCACAGGAATCTACAAACTTGCCATAATTTCTCAAGACATTGTTCTCTTCGTATACCAAGATCCACATTTAATCCATGCACTCTCTTGACCTCTGTCAACTACTCTTACTCATCCTGCCTAAAGCTGTTATGGTCCAGAATCTCTTCATTCAATGCTGTAGCAGATAATTTATTTTATTTCTTTTGTGGCTTAAAAAATGTCAAACTTGAACATCTTATAAATTCCAATACCCCTCCAATATCCCTCCGGACCTTTCAACTTTCCCATCTCTCCCTCCAGTTCCACCCGTGTGATTTCCCCTTCCCTTCCAATGGTCCCATTTCTGATCCCCAAACAGCAGTCGCCAAGAGGCCTCAGCTGCATTCCTCTACAAACTTACTTCAATTAAGTCTGAGGACTCTTCTTCCGTCACCTCCAAACGCATTTCTTTGACCAGGCGTTTTCACCCAAGACTGCAGACTCTTTTCTTGTCTCCAGCCTTCCTGATTCACGTGGATCTCTCCCTCTGACTTTGTACCCTCTCTTGATCTACTCCTTGTGAACTGCAGATGGGACATTGACTGCCTTGATTTTCCACTCCCCTCACTCACTCTAACCTATTCTCTTTCAATTTACACGGCTCTGCTCACAAAGAACCAGCTCTGATATCATTGTAAACCTGCCAACAGGGATGGTACTGTTGTAGCCTGGTGAACTGACCTTAAGGTTGCAGAGGCCAAATATCAGTTCGCAGACACATTCATATCTCACTCTCATCATGCCCAACCATTGAACATCAGATCATTGCCTCCAAGAGTTACGAACCTCATTTCTTACATAAATCTTCCCTTCACTGCATCCAATCTTGTGCTGCCTCAGCCTCACACAACAGTGTACAAACACTGGGCACTGCTGGCTCCTACTCAAGACCCCACTCTTACCTCGACTCCATCGTGGTCTCCCCTAGTCCATGGAACTCGTTCCATATACATCCCCGAACTTTCAGATGCCCTTTGCCACTTTAACAGTTTCCAATTCTTTGGTCCCAACCAGCTAATCTTTACCAAAAACATACACTCTCTCTGTACTGCCTCACATCAGAAGGGTCTAAGGGTCCTCCATTTCTTTCTTGAACCAGAGAACCAATCAATTGCCCACCACAAATACACACATTCAACTAGGTGAACTTGTCCGCACTTTAAACAATGTCTTCAACCCCATTTACTTTTTTTTTCCCCCAGATCCAAAATTTAGCATTTGGAACTCTCAAGGACCCAAGCAACAAATCAAATTGGTTAGTGCTGCACGAGTATTAGTTTATACTTCATGCTGAAACTCTAAAAGATATTTGCACATTTAAAAAAAAATTGGACAAAAGATTCATAAAAGAGACAATGGCTTGCTACTAACTATCGGATGAAACAAGTGTGCAGGGATAGAGATACATACACCAAAAAATTAGATCCATTTGTGCACATTTTTATGCAGGATTTATGCTCAAGGCCATTTTGCACACAGTAGAATTTACTACCAATCATTTCCAAGTTAGTTAGCAGCCATCTGAAAATTGACCTGCATGCTTCCAGGCAAATCACTTTAACATGTCTGACATGTTCCCAGGATAAAGTGGATATCTAATAACATCTTTTAGTGCATAGCAGCTATTTCCATATTTACTCAGAAAAAGCAGTTGTTACAGGTCCGATCCGCTTCTCACTCATATCATAAAAAAAGGAGCAAATCTTTTGGAGCAAGTTATGCAAAAGACACAAATTAATGGGTTCCCGTTGGGAAATACACATTCTGCCCACAACCTCTGCCAGACATTTGTGCGCTCCATCTAGTACCACAGCCAGTGCTGATAAAAATGTAAACATCTTTATATTTAACACCACAGTGCAACATGTTACAGCACTGGTCCATACTTCAAGTATCTTGGGGAAACATTTGGCACGAGGGCACTTGAGGCTCCACCATCACAACAGGCGTGGCTACATCTGGGCCCTGCCTTTGACCAGAAAAAAACAATCTCCTTTATTCTCCTGTGCCAATCAATGCCTACATCTAATGCCAAAGGGTAAATTCCAATTTTTAGCCATCAGCACAAAATGAAATATGCATATTTTAATGGGCATGAAATTAACAAAAAGCAGGCATATTGTGTACGTAAAATGTTAGGTTTCTTGCAAAAAGTTGACAACTTCTCCTTTTCCATTTTTATCAGTACATTTTCTTCTGTTCATTTCTGATGACTGACTTGATTACTTGTGAAACTTCTCGTTCTTCTATAGGTAAAAGCATCATTCCGTTTGCCCCAAGCTGCATCTATTTAGGTCATTCACCCAATTCTTATGAAGGATCCTGCACTGAAATGTTAACTGTTTCCCTTTCCACAGCTGTTGTGTGGTATGGAAAGTGTTTCTGGCATTTTTAATTTATTTTTATCTGCTCACTATTTATTCATAAGGGTAAATTCAAACAAATTGCTTGTCAGACAGGTTTTAAAGTGTCACGGTTGTAAAAAAGTCAATAATTTCCTGCCCACCTAATAATACAGGCTTGATAAACCCACATTATCCCCTGTATTAAATTAGCTGATCTCAATCAGTGACCCAATTGTTCTTGCACTCTGGGTGAAAACAGCCAGACTTCCCGCTCTATGCTGGAAGCGAATATGTTTGGATACAAGGGGACAAGATCAAACAAAGCGTCAAAGCCCCTGGAGTTGAACAGTTTGTTGAGGCCCACTGGAAATGACATTCACCACTAACCACATCTTCCCCGCTCCTTCTTTTTCTGCTTTCCGCAGAGACCGTTCCCTCCGTAACTCCCTGGTCAATTTGTCTCTTGCCACCCGAACTACCCCCATCCCTGGTACTTTCCCTTGCAAACGCAGGAAATGCTACACTTGTCGCTTTACCTCCCCCCTCGACTCTATCTAAGGACCCAAGCAGTCTTTCCAGGTGAGGCAGAGGTTCACCTGCACCTCCTCCAACCTCATCTAATGCATCCGCTGTTCCAGATGTCAACTTCTCTACATCAGTGAGACCAGGCGTAGGCTTGGCAATCGCTTCGCCCAACTACCCCACTCAGTTCACAATAACCAACTTGATCTCCCGGTGGCTCAGCACTTCAACTCCACCTTCCATTCCGAATTTGACCTTTCTGTCCTGGGCCTCCGCCAATGCCAGAGTGAGGCCCAGCACAAATTGGAGGAACAGCACCTCATATTTCGCTTGGGTAGTTTACACCCCAGCGGTATGAACATTTACTTCTCCAATTTCAGGTAGTCCTTGCTTTCTCCCTCCTTCCCCTCCCTTTCCCAGCTCTCCCACAAGCCCACTGTCTCCGCCTCTTCCCCTTTCTTTTTCCCACCCCACCTGACGTCAGTCTGAAGAAGGGTCTCGACCCAAAACGTCGCCTATTCCTTCTCTCTATAGATACCGCCTCATCCACTGAGTTTTTCCAGCATTTTTGTCTACCTTCAAATAATGTCCATTAATGAGGAAGAAAGCTTCAGTGGAAGAAAGGTATCAATGGATGTCACAAGAAAGTGGTGATAGAGGGTAATGTGGATATATACAAGAATGTTGCTGAGACTGGAACATTTATGTTTTAGGGAAAACATTAACTAGCCCGAGTTGCTAGCTTTGAAACAGAGGAGATTGAAGGGAAATTTAACTGAGGTAAATAAAATCATAAGAGATAGATTTTTATGCAGGAAGTAATTGATTAACATAGCAAAATGGATAGTACCAAGAGGGCATGAATTTAAGTTAATCAATAGAAAGGGGAAGGTAGGGATCTGGAACAATACCTAATAACGTGGCAGAGGAAGAAATCCTCATCACATTTAATGTACACAGATGATCATCTGAACAACCATAGAAGGCCATGAACTCTTCTTGTGGGTGGCACGGTTGGGATGGGCTGACTGGGTCCAGTTTGTGCTGAAAATGTCACAATATTCTACAATTTGACATCTTCAGAATATAAACCAATTAGCAGGAAAGTTAACAACTATTTTTCAAATCTTTTGTGCTCAGATGTTTCCTCCAAGAACCCAAACACAGGAGTTTGCATTTGTTTATATCAGTCAATCAACAGAATAATATTCACATGTGGTTATTTAATGTAATGGGTTGTGCGTAATTACAATAAAAAGTTAAATGAAAGATTACAGCGCAAGGGTTTGTCCCACATCCACAGGTAATTAAACGCACATTATCCATGCTGAGATGATCTTGCTATTCTGGATAAGTCAATGCACGAGTCAGGTGACTGTTAATTCATTTTGGCCCTTCTCAAAAGGCAGCAAATGCCTATAACATGAAAGAAGAAATATATGATGATTGCATTTGATCTTTCTAATACAAGGCAACAGTCTCTTATTTCCACATTGAGTTTTAAGAACCTGCAGTTTCCCCCCATTTTATCCAGGCAGTAACAAAGGAAAATGGCAGTGTGCTCAGCTGGTCGACTGGACAAAGAAGGCATCCCACTCATCCTTACGAATGGAACCAATTGTCATACATTTTCTAAACAATCTATAGGAGAAATCTATTTATTGTTCAAGTTGAAAAATATGAGGTTTTAAGATAAAAGCAATGCTATTGCAATGGTTCATTTTGTAAGTGATGAACAAGCGAAAAACCCAAATTAAAAAGCGTAGGAAGGGGAAATTAGTACGAAAAAGTTTGATACTTGCAACTGCAGAGCTGAAAATTCGGACACCAAATATGACAATTACATAGCGTGGATATTAATTGCATGACTTTGGATGTTTTGTGCAATTTTATTTAGCTGGTAGCCTTTATTATTTAAAAGGAACAAGTAAATCACTACCACCAAAGAATTTAATTGATCAAAAATCCTGTTACAAATTTTGAAATGGTCCTTTTTTATTAAATGAAGATATATAAAGTGCAGAAGGCTTCAACAAATAACTTGCTGCAAAAAAAAAAAATCCTGCTCCCCATAACATTAAGATGACTTGATACTGCAAATATCCTAGGAATTCACCCCCACCAAGGGGGCAAAACAGAGGGCAAAAGTTCACTTTACAAATGCTGCACCATTAACCCCTTCAACACAAACTGAAGCAGATGTTCTACTCGCAAGAAAACATGTGTGAAAACACAGCCACTTTTGGTGCCTAGAAAGAGGCAGTAAATCATGAATGCACTTAAATGGCATCTATTTTTTTTCATGGCCTACTGCCACAAAATTCTATAATATACAAGTTCTAAGCCATACACAATTAACGTGCTTCACCGCTGTGGAATGTACAAAGGAAAACAGATTGGTCACTGGTCTGGACAGAGTGTGGAAGAAATCAGAGCAGCGGATTAGATGTGGGTGTTGGGTAGAATGCAACATTTGGTTGGAATTGAAACTTGGTAGGAGAAAGAGAATGTGGTAGTTGAGCGATTCCAAGAAAATCCACCATGAGGAGTAAGTATTTTGTTTAAAGAATCTCTACCCTGTGTTGGATTCAATGACAGAGCTGGCCACATTTAACGTAAGCTAAAGCAGACCACAATTGTGCTGTATCGGTGATCCACAGCATCTACAGAGCACGCATGCTAGAAAGTGAGCAGTCCAATGGCATTACTACACACATCTGGGTGCACAACGGATTCCAAGGGTACAAAAGAAAACAGCATGCTGTAAAGCACAATTCAATCTTTTGTGCGCACAGATATTGCTCCATGTCACTAGTTTGTTAGATCTTGAAGTGGGGAATTCTTAACCTTGGGAATTCCTAGAGGAAGCACACCACTGAAGCCAGCAGCTGCAAAATAAGGTGTTCATTTTTGTAAAATCAATTTTTCTTTAAAGTCCAATAATGGCAGATAAGGCACATGGCAAAAATATATTAGCCTATTTATAAATACATTTCAACAATTCAAATCATCCCATCCAATTTTACAGAATTGCCACTTTGGCCCAGCACCTTACAACAGCAGAAACCTGGGTTCAATTCTGACTAAGGGTGCTGTCTGTATGGAGTTTGTACATTCTCCCTGTGACTGCATGGGTTTTCCCCGGGTGCTCCGGTTTCCTCCCACACTCCAAAGATGTGTAGGTTTGTGGGTTAATTGACTTCAGTAAAATTGTAAATAGTCCCTAGTGTGCAGGATACGGCTAGTGCACAGGCTGATCGCTAGACAGCGTGGAATCAATGAGCCGAAGTGCCTGTTACACGCTGTATCTTTAAAGTCTAAAGTAAATTAAAACCTCCTGTATGTGTAGAGGTGTTGCAAAAGTAACTTTCATTTTGCACGTCTGCAAACAGGCTGACAGTTTTGAATAGTTTTTTTTAATTCCTTATTTTCAATCAGAGCATTACAGCAATTTCTGTAGCATTCTCTATTAAAACACAATCTCAATTCCAAATAAAATGGAACCACGCATTTCTAACTAATTTTCAATGGCTGATAGAAGCAGTATTCCATCTGCATGCAAACAAGTCGCAGTATACCTTTGGCTTTGCAAGGACTCAAGCTAGACTGTGTATGCCCAGCACAATGAAGAGAATATGTGGAAAGGAGGAAGTGAATTATACAGCAAATAGTGCACATATCAAATTCAGATTTTATATCTGATCACTTATATAAAACATGTCTTATACAAATGGAAACAGGCTAAAATGTTATATCATTTACAGAAATACTAGCTATAGTAATGAAATTAGTTAACCTTTTCCACCACTCGGTAAATATGAAATGGTGAGCATGACAATGAGAGTCACATACCATGTTTTCTTCCATAAATCTTTCATAAAAATGGGTGAAAATTGTTGCTATACTGCTTCTATCTTAATTTAGTTAATTATTTTATCATTTTCACCTTTTACATTATTGCAAGTTAGCAAATGGAGTCAACTTTACAGTTGTCTGAATTGCTTAAATTTCATACAGAACACAAACCACTGAAAGAACCATGAGAGGATTCAGAACAGTGCTAACTTAATCCATCCTATCTGTAGACATAGAAACATAGAAACATAGAAAATAGGTGCAGGAGTAGGCCATTCGGCCCTTCGAGCCTGCACCGCCATTCAATGTGATCATGGCTGATCATCCAACTCAGTATCCCGTACCTGCCTTCTCTCCATACCCCCTGATCCCTTTAGCCACAAGTGCCACATCTAACGCCCTCTTAAATATAGCCAATGAACTGGCCTCAACTACCTTCTGTGGCAGAGAATTCCAGAGACTCACCACTCTCTGTGTAAAGAATGTTTTCCTCATTTCGGTCCTAAAGGAATTCCCCCTTATCCTTAGACTGTGACCCCTTGTTCTGGACTCCCCCAACATCGGGAACAATCTTCCAGCATCTAGCTTGTCCAACCCCTTAAGAATTTTGTAGGTTTCTATAAGATCCCCCCTCAATCTTCTAAATTCCATCGAGTACAAACCGAGTCTATCCAATCTTTCCTCATATGAAAGTCCTGACATCCCAGGAATCAGTCTGGTGAATCTTCTCTGTACCCCCTCTATGGCAAGGATGTCTTTCCTCAGATTTGGACCATGCTCACATTTTAAATGGCGACTGTGCACATTTGAGAAAGTGACATTCTGTGTGTGTGCGTGTATGGGAGGGTAGAGGATGGAAGGTTATAAAACAAAGCAATTAATTTAGCCTGGGGCACAAGGTGCGTTCACCTTCTGCAAGAAGGCAAGAATGGAAAATGGAGAGAAGTTCACTCTGTGCAGTCATGAACTGAGAAGGTGCCATGATGTGGTAATTATTGTGTAATACAGCTGGATTGCCTGAATGGGAGAGGAGATCTAAATGATCTGCACAAAAGCCAATGTTATTGCTGGCCAGTAATGTACTCTTAAAAAGTAATTGTTACTATTGCCCCAAGCCAGACAATAAGCTGATTTTGTTGGAAATGGCAGGTTCATGACTCCCACATAAGCACGGAAATTCCATTTACTGGTCCAGCTTCGCTGTCCATTTTGAAGCTGTGGTCCAATGGTTTACTACCCACAGAAATCAGTGGCAGAGCAAAGTTTTCTGTGACTCTATGTTTATATCGAGGAATCTGCTTCTGAACCATGTGGCACTTTCGATCTGGCACAGGATCCTTGAACCCATTCACTTGCACAGGAGAGTGGGTGTGTGGGCAAAGTAAAGGAAGAATGAGTTTAGGCTACATTTCTTTATTTACTTTGTTTATTATCATTGTCATTTAAATGTCCTTCAAAATATGTTTTAAATGTGTGTAGTTGTAAATAAGTAAATGTATGTAACTATGTATTTCTTTTCCAATTTAAACAGAGAAAGCTTGGCACCCCTGACAACTGGCAAAAGCTGGACCATGCTTCGCAGATGGTTAAAGGTTTCCAGGGGTGTTTTGTGATATAACTTGCTCTGACTTGTCCATATCACTCCATTACATCATACTACACTTAGGGCATTTCCAGGCAGCTCAGAGACCATCTGGACAACGAGATTGTCTTCCACACTCAGCAAAAGGGAATGGAGACGCAGTTGGCGAGTGCAGGTGGTAGGTCCGACTCAGAAAGATCCAGGCTATTGAGAAGGCTGGGATGAATTCTGCATCTTTTGTTCAATAAATTAAAGTAACTCACAACATTTACCTTTTTATCCTTGTATATTGTTCTCTACACGTGATTTTATATTATTGTTAATAGCATTGGAGGATAATATACTTTGTACTCGATTGTAAAGAATACATGCATGACAACACATATGCAATAGAACCTGCTCCTTTAAAGCAAATATGTCACTGCTAACCTTTTAGTTTGTACAGAAAAAATTGGGATCTCAAGAGAGGCAGAACATTATTACCTTAGCAAGCTATTTCTTTTTCACATTATCCAATTCAAATCAATAATCAAGCAGTAGGTTTTAAAAATAAATAAATACAGCTCATTTCAATTCAAAGAACAAAAGATTCAGTCACAACAAGCAATGCCTATACTAAAGCACACATTTCCCTTCAAGAGAAACTGATTTTTCACTCACTCTGAACATCCTTGGCCTCTCTCTGTATTAGCCTAAAGGCAGTCTGTAAATTACACTCTCTTTAAATTACAGTAATTTGCCCGTTTCTGTTGAATTCGCTCCTTCAGACATATACAAAACCCATTTCCGCAGATCAAATTCACCTTCATAGATGTCAAGAGCAATCGATGGTCAGTGATTTGAAATACTTTTGCACATCAAATAAGGGAAAGAAGGAGCTTTATAAATGCCGTTTTTTCTTCACCTACTCAATGTTACATAAAATATGGCAAAGGGCAGATTAGGTTGGAATAATTAGTTAATTACAAAAGCATTGAATGCAAACTCTTCTCGTTAACAGCAATTTTGAAAATCCCTGCCATTCATCACAGCAGACGTTACTTTTCTTGACAGATTTTTTTTAAATGCTCCTAATGCAGGCCAATATAGATAGGGAAACTAGAACAGATCTTTTTCAATATTTTTCTACCGTGCTGAGTTTTCCCATTGGTTTTGATTCTCAACACAAAGTCATGAAGTCAAAATCTTAAAAAGTAAAGTATCGAACAAAATGGTTTTAATAAACCGAGTAGAACCAGAATGTAACCAAGGTACATTAAACAAGGCAATAGGATGGTCACTATGGTAACTGTGGGCAGTAATCTGCCAATAACACATAGGCAATGGAGCACCAACTCTTAAATGCAAAGGGTTTCATCTATTCGTCAAATTAAATACTGAATTTGTTTAGATTGAGTTTAGGCAGGCAAACAAATATTAATCCTGTCAAAAAAAGATTACTTTTAAATGAGTTTTTCCTGTCCATAAAATTAACGCATGTCAGGGACATCAAAATACACCATTGAAGGAGTTACTGTGTCCACATTAAAAAGTTACAAGAAGTGAACCACCATATATATCCATCCCATCCAAAATGTGTTTATACCATGAGTTAACTTGATTGCTTTCAAACTTTTTCAGACACACAAAATACATTTCATCAACTATTACATGCTGTATAAACAAAACAGACTCCTTCATTCTGCCAACATCGCTGCATGTTGCCACACAAAATTGAACTGATGTTTATGTGCTGACTCCAAAATCCAGCAAACAAATGCATTTTGCTGCTTACAGCTGCCCGAACAAGTGTCTTGCAGAGTTTCAGAGCTAAAGCATGTAAACCTGGTGCCGCTAGAAGTGCTATTAACTCTTGTCCCACCCAAACTCTCCAGCAGAAATGCCATCACTGCTAAGTACTGCTCATCCTAGTAATGCTATCAGTAATGGCACACTCGCTCAGCCCCGATACTCTTCCCAGGCATGGTCTTCTCCAGCTGCAGCTTAATTTCCTGTGACTTGCCTAATTACTGTAATTAAGGATTAATTGCCATTAATTATTCACACATAAGCTCATCGCAAATCATGGGGTAAATGTCTTATGAAAGCTGCCATACAAGCCATGTATAAACACACTGGGATGCTCCAGGCAGGCAAATCTATCACTCAGCCCTGAAGCGAATCCGTGCACTCTGTTAAAGAAATGCTCCATGTCCCTCAAATCAGCCATTTTTTCCAGGTAAATGACATGTTGAACAATGGAGCATGTTTCTTATTCTAAAATGACAAACAGGTCACTATGACAAAAAAACCAAAACAAAATGAAGCCATGAAGTGGGAAGAATTCATTATTGACACTAAAATGCTGTTTAAAGAGACCCGTGAAGTTGTATCAATACAACTCTTACTTTCTAAATGCTGCCTGGGATTGTTCTTTTTAAACAAAGCAAAAATGTTTAATTATGATGATGCTGCTTTTTGCAGCAGACTGATGCACAAAACGTTTTAATTTAGATACATAACACTGTGTCTCTGATTAAAACATTTATGTTAATGGACCTTCTGTTGGGTATTTAACATACCACAGACTGCAACATTATCTACAGCTCTTTTATTACTGTACTTCTGTATGGAATCTGCATTAGACAAAGGAATTTTACAAAGCGGGCATTAACCTAAACGAAGAGATCTGACCAAAGTACCAACCTAATCCAAGCATCCCAATTCTCTTGGCAACATGTTTAGCAATATTCAGTTGCTTCGATGCTTCAAAGTCCAGAGTAACCCAGTTATTGGTATTGTGACCTCCTCCCTCCATTTTAAAGAAGAGCTTTTCACAAATAACAATATAAGAAACAAATACACAATAACTAACCAACGGAAATAACTACCTCTTGCAACAACTATTTTGAGATTTTCCTCAATCTTTTGATCATTCAAATTGAATCGTAAAATCTCCAAATTAGATTCATTTTCATCCTAATTTTCACCTTAGCGCAGTGAGTAAAGCTAATATTTTACGCTAAACGATCGCTCTTTATATTCTGAAGAAATAAGAAAGGCGTTTGTAGTATAGCTAAGCATAATTTAGAAATGTTGTGCAAAGAATTGACCTTATTCAGCGTTAACTGAACTACATGGAGCACTGCTGGCTACTAATGTCTTGGCAGATACGAGGATCCTTGCCTCTTCTATGTCTGGTGGACTGACTATATCGGTTTTCATTTGCAACCATCATCAGGTTGGCTGTTAGGGTGTTTGTGGCTCAGGTGAAGGTCTGTTGAAATCCAGTTGGGAAATCCTTCTGATATTTAACAGTTCACTGACCACCAGGTTAACAAGCCAAATGGCCACTTCAACAAGACAGTGTCAAGATAGTTTGTATCTGCACTGCCACATATTTCAGTACAACACAAAAGGGGGGGTAAATGCAGCAAGAAAACAAAGAAAGAAATAAGAGTAAGTTTTGAATAAACTACAACATTTATGTTTTCACATCTTCAGATTTCATTGAAATATAGATGACCAGGCTATCTGTTGTTGGAATTTATGTTTGTCTTTATAATAATCATACGACCATACTGACTGATTTCTATATTCTCAAATAATTGATTGATTTCTTTCTTCACAAAGTGTTATAAGTTTCTTAATTCTGCAAGAAATAGCCAATCAAATTAACACATTGAAAGTTTTTGTGATGAGTTATCGGAGACTTTAGATCGGTATTCAGCTGGACTATTCCATTCAGACAAGGTGGACTACGCTTTGTAATCAAAACCAATTTCTCCAGTCAAATTGCTTTCAGTTATAATTACAATGGGAACCTCTTAATTAGAGCACCCTGTGGTGAGCAAAGTGTTTCTTTTATCCAAACACTCCTATTAACTAAGCAGTGTAGAATGAAAAATAACTTGGCTCCCAAAATTATTTCTTTATCGAACACTAGCGCCAAGCATTATATCACTTTATATTTACTGCACATCATTCTAAAAAGGGCTGGGTTTGCACTAGGAGCATTTGGTTTTAAAATGTCATTGCTCCTATAACAGTAGAAGTTCATCTGATACTTTTACGCAAGTTCTTACTGCTTTTTCTTTTGTTAGCAAGAAGGTGAAAATAATGTTGTCTTAGCTGGAAATTTTCACCAAAATGCAATCCTTTCCCGTTGTTATGAATAAATTAATCTCTCTACGCACTTCTTGCATGCACTGCATCAAATTTGTTACTACTTATCTGAACCGCGGGAACAAATCCCTTCCTTTATTACTCACTGAAGTTACACTAGACTGTGGACAGCATCCCTCTTCTCATCAGAACTGCCCCCTCCATCGACTCCTTTAAGTCTAGACTTAAAACTTATTTCTACGCACAAGCGTTTCTTGAGGTCCTCTGAAGGAGTGCTGTATGTATGTATTTATGTATGTATTGTTAGATCTATGTACTACTGTATGTAGCACGTTAGTACCTGCACTAATGTAAAGCACTTTGGTCAACGAGAGTTGTTTTTAAATGTGCTACAGAAATAAAACTGACTTGACTTGACACTGACTCCTTGCTAATGCACACCAAATAACTCCATGTGTAGGAAGGAACTGCAGATGCTGGTTGATACTGAAGATAGACACAAAGTGCTCGAGTAACTCAGGCAGCATCTCTGGAGAAAAAGGATGGGTGATGTTTCGGGTCAGAACCCTTCTTCAGACCATCTTGCGTTAACTATGAATACCAAACTCTCTACATCTTATATTACATGTGGATTCATGTCTTTTCATTCATAAATGTAAAGGCAGAAAAAATATATATAAACCTACAATTTTCTAAACCATTGTAAAAATCCAAGTTTTGCACAGTGTTTCATGTGCACAAAAAGTATCAAAGTGAAAACAACTTAAACGTTTCAATTTTAGCAAGGTGTTTGAGGTTATGCAGCCCTTAAGCCTTTAGACACACACTGATAATGATACCTAAAGCTGCTAAAACACTTATCATCCCAGTTCACAGATGCATTACCATCAATGTCTTCTAATTGATACTTTCCTATTTATCGTCACCTTGCCACTCAGCCAGCTGCCGAACAGTGCCATGTCACTTTCCATTTATGGACTCCCAACTCCCTTGATCTGGGTAATTAGAGTTTATGTGTTAATTGGTGTAAATACATAGATGGGGCTCGCAGGCATAAATTTCAAACCCAAGCCATAAATTGTGTGACTGATGAGCAAGGAAAATGCTTAAACCGGAACAAGTGTCACGTCCACTTCCATCATGTGAAAAATGCCGATTTGTTTGAAGACAAAATTGGAATGTTTATGTTTAGTTAGGATTTAATGAGCAGAACAGTATCTTCAGCTATTTAAGATGTATTGCGGCACGTGAGGGCATAAAATTATTTCCTGATACAAAACAAAATTGCTGGTGAACTTCATTGGCCTTTCTAACTGTGAGATTATTCAGTCTGTGTGAGCTTCAATGTACACCTCTTATTTATAGTCATAATTACAATGCGGCAGGATTCTTCATCACAAAAAAGTTAAAATGAGTGAATGCTATAATTAAAGAACAATATGCTTCGGCTTTATCCTTTGTGGCAAATTGTTTGAAGCGGAATTTTGACTTATTTCAAATTGGTAAAGGGAAATATATGACGATTTTTGAAACAAGGGTTGATTTAAACTGTGGTATTAAACCCCCAAGGAGAAGTACCAAAGCCACTCTCTTAAAATTAACAGATGTCTGCCAAACAGTTTGAAACAAAGAAATGCAGATGCAAATGTAATCAGCATCCAAATGAGCTCCTTGCAAGACCCTTTAAGGCACATCTGAGTGCAAGCACTGCCTACCTTTCAACTTGCAAATGACAGTGTCACTGAAAGCCATCCTTCCATCAATAAACCTGGGTCATGAATATACAAAAGCCAGCAGCAAGACTGCATACCTCCTGCCGTTAAACTTGGCCTAATTATCCAGGCATTTTTTCTCTTCATTTTATCCAAAGGGTACACTCTCACTCAGCTGTTGACCAGCCTGAGCATAATTAAGGTAGGTCATGCACACTGACCCCCATGTGGACAACTAATATAGTTAAATGTGGACACCAAATGTCATCTTTCTTATTCATCAGTACAAAGTTCCCCACCCCTTTAAAATACCAATCTGCTGCCATTTTTAACATCCCCCTCTTCAAGCTGTCATCTCACAGTGGTCGCTGCCAGCAGAGTGAATTAGCATTCTAACTGATGTGCAGCTATTCTCAGATGATTTACTGTGGTAGGATAACTAATGGCCTCCCTACTGGAAATGGAACCAATAATCAATGTCTCATCAATGTAAGAGTACCAATTAGACCCTCTGTTACACAGCCACAATACCAGAACATTCCAGCCAAGGTCAGAAACTGTTTCAAATATACAAACTGGTTAAAAGAACTGCCATATCTATCATTTGACCAATCTGATTAAGCATGCTAAAAAAGGAGGAAAAAAAATGGCCTGCACGGCGAGATTAAACGAGAAAATGTTCTTCAAACAACATTAGAATCTTATAAGCAAAGCAACATTCTGTCCGTAATAATTTATAGACAGTCATGATAAATACTATTTGTACATGACAGACACATGAAATAATAAACCTTGCTGCTATAAACATTACCAAATACTGACACTATTGATTTATTAAGTCCAACAGTGACATCAAACAGAATAACTGACACAAACAATGTCGTTGCTTTAAGTGCCGTTTGTCAGCGATTAATTCTGCCAAACAGGTTTAGTTATGCTGTGACTGCTGTCTAGCACTTGTCAATCCAAGCAAGAATTACTAGCGCCACACGCGTGGAAACTCATGCTCAAAGCTGTGCTGTTAGCCCTCATTACCCCAGTCATTGTAACTGAGAAGCAAGTCTAGCCCCTGTTTAATATGCATGTTAATTATGTAAATTATTAATTGGGCTGGTGCTTTAGGTCTTGTATTTTATGCCTGGATTAAGTAAATAATTGTATCTAGCATCATTTTAATCCTAACCTGTGAATGACATGAACTGGTCTGAAACTGACATTCATATGATTTGGCTTCTGCACATCAGCTCCATTATGTTACATGTGTAGGCCATGCTCATGAATATCTGCATGCAAGACAACAAGAGTACACTTTAAGGGAAACTGCTTCTAGGCGTTCTTGAGCTATAGAACTCGGAAAATTTGCTTTCAATACAATAACTGAACTTTAACGGATGGATTTGCCCAATATTACAACATTATCCAAACCTGACATTCAGGAACTGTCTTAATTTTAAGGAATATTCTTTCTGGCTGGATAAGAAAATAATAACTTTCAGTAATTCCTAGGAAGTTAAGTAAAAAATATTGCTTCATCTTAGGCAGTCTCTTGGGATCTAGGGTAATTTGCTTCCACTCAGTTTCTGTGGGTTCTAAGGTGACTGATGAGGCCAATATTGCTCCTGCAGAGCCGTTCACAGATGGGGCAGGAAATGCCTGACAACACAGGTGTGTTTACGAGATGATATGCTCCTTCTTCTGTTCATCTGCTCACGATACGGAGTCTTCAGGTTCTCAATGCTGCACAGAGAAGCTTTCTCCATTTTGAGCCATCTTAAGCCAGGGACTCCCAGGAGTATGTGGGTTTGCTGCAATTTTTGAGGACACATTTAAATATTTTTATTTGTCCCCCTGATAAAATCTCCTCTTGGACAGAGCTTGGAATTCAGCACCTTTTTAAGATTCTGTTGGACTTGATCTGTTCTATCACGATGGTTTAATGTAACAAGAACCTCAGTGCTGGGAAGGTTTGCGCAGAAGACAAAATGGCCCGTAATTTTGTTTTCACCTTTCCAGTGCATTTGGAGCATTTTGAGGAAATAGTACTGGTTGTATTTCTCCAGTTTTATGTATGTAGTCAAAGAATCAGAAACAGATTGGAAAGCAGTGATCAATGATGCACGGGTTTTATGTCCAGTCTGAGATGTTGATTTGCCAACACCCTTTTCCTCAGTCACAATGGTGCACTAAAGATAATTGTGGGTTTCATAATCAGAATATGCTTTTGCTGAGAGCTGACTCCCAAGAGAAGTGAAGTTGTCTATGTTTGCCAGATCTCACCATGAGCCAGTTCTAGCCTGCCCAGCCTTTCCCTTTCGCTCAGGATGCCAATATAAGGTTTGTACCTTCTTGGGCTTGAGGGAATGTGTATGCAGTGACTTGGAACTTGGCCTCCACCAGTGCAAAAACACATACCAACTATCTACACTATTTTCCAATATGTCAATCCTAGAGGCATATTTGCTCAGAGCAAGAACATTTCACATTGCCATGGAGAGGAAATATTATTTTAGCACTCCAAAGGAAATGAAAAATAATGCAGAATTACACTGTTGAGAGCCACGATGGAGCTTTCCAACCATGCAGAAACATACCAGGTATGGGGATGTAATTTCTGAGCTAATTTCTTGTGATATGTTGAATTAACCATGGCTCTCCAAGATACCTCACGTTCCAATATCCATGATTTTGCATAGTTGGATAGATCTATTTTTCCACCAGAGATGGTACAACATCAGTCATAGTAGCAATAATATTAATCCCCTCTTTTGCAAAGTGATCAACATTTTTAGCATGCTAATTTTTTTTTTTTTTTTTTTTAATTGGAATATTTTAAATTCTCATTTAATTGTCTTAATGCTAACATATTTATAGAAGATGATTTTTAACGTCGTCATATAACCCACCATATATTTTAGAATACACAATTATAGCAACATTAGTAATGTAAAATAGATTAAGAATGAGATCCCAACTTCATGGATCAAAAGTTTAATATTTAAAAATGTATAGTTAATAGCTAAAATGAAAGGGAAGAGTGCAGCAAGTGGGGAGAGCAGTGGACGTGTGGGATCATTAAAACGTGGAGAACTTCTGTAATTGCGAGAAAGGGATTCTAATCCCAAAGACAAATCAAGCAGAAGCCCAGCACGCAAATTCTGATAAAATGGGAAGCCTGTTGTGATATTACAGTAAATTTGGCAGTAAAAAGAACCTGAAACGCCAACCTGTGGGGCATCTATCCTTTAAAACAGCACTAGCCACTTCAAACACCCCAGTTTAAAACAGCTACAGTACATGACATTGTTGAAGGAGGGAATTCCCAGATGGTCATTCAAAAAAATTAAGCTTTGTCAAGTCATCAGTGAAGTATGAATTATTGACAGGTCATACAACTTTATCTAACAAGAGTATGAGCTGATGTATTTCCTCTTTATCATTAAATCAAAGAGTCATATTGACAAAAAAATTAAAATTGTGGTTGACGTGGATTGAGACAGCCAGTATTGGCATGATTGGAGTACTTGACATACATTGATCCAGTCATTCAGATACTTATCTGCTGACAATGTTGTGACAAAATACAAACATTAGAATGTTTTTTAGTCTTCGGTGCATGTGGGCAGTTACCATATGCAGAAATAAGAAATATAGTCTAAATGAGATGGAAGTTTATTCAATGTGAAGTCAGCATGTCACTATGTACAGTGCCCTCCATGATGTTTTGGACAAAGACCCATCATTTATTTATTTGCCTCTGTACTCCGCAATTTGAGATTTGTAATAGAAAAAAAATCACATGTGGTTAAAGTGCACAGTCAGATTTTATTAAAGGCCATTTTTATACATTTTTGGGACTCATAGCTTCACAGGCGTTCGTAATTGCTCAGATGTGTTTAATTGCCTCCTTGATGCAGGTATAAGAGAGCTCTTAGCACCTAGTCTTTCCATCACCTTTGGAAACTTTTACTGCTGATTAACAACACGAGGACCAAAGTTGTGCCAATGAAAGTCAAAGAAGCCATTATGAGACTGAGAAACAAGAGTAAAACTGTTAGAGACATCAGCCAAACGTTAGGCTTACTAAAATCAACTGTTTGGAACATCATTAAGAAGAAAGAGAGCACTGGTGAGCTTACTAATCGCAAAGGGACTGGCAGGCCAAGGAAAACCTGCACAGCTGACGACAGAAGAATTATCTCTATAATAAAGAAAAATCCCCAAACACCTGTCCAACAGATCAGAAACATTCTTCAGGAGTCAGGTGTGGATTTGTCAACGACCACTGTCCGCAGAAGACTTCAAGAACAGAAATACAGAAGCTACACTGCAAGATGCAAACCGCTGGTTAGCCGCAAAAATAGGATGGCCAGGTTACAGTTTGCCAAGAAGTACTTAAAAGAGCAACCACAGTTCAGGAAAAAGGGCTTCTGGACAGAGATGAAGATGAACTTATATCAGTGATGGCAAGAACAAAGTATGGAGGAGAGAAGGAACTGCCCAAGATCCAAAGCATAACACCTCATCTGTGAAACACAGTGGTGGGGGTGTTATGGCCTGGGCATGTATGGCTGCTGAAGGTACTGGCTCACTTATCGTCATTGATGATACAAATGCTGATGGTAGTAGCATAATGAATTCTGAAATGTATAGTCAGGGCTCGAAATTAGCGGTTGCCCGGGTGCCATTGACCACCCAAAGTGCCCCCGGGCAATCTAATCGCCGACTCATTTTGCCCGGCTTGGCTCCCAAAGATACTCGGAGCCAAAGATATCTTTGCTGAGAGCAGGGTGAAGAAGGGTCGGAGCGAATGACGGGCCGCGACAGCGGCTCCACCGCCTCCTCCTCCCTCGTCCCGCCCGGCAGAACAAGGCGTCCCTCTCCCTCCCCCCCTCCCTCCTCCCGGCGTCAGCGTGTGAGAGGGGTTGTTTGAAAGCGCCTTTTTGTGGATTTGCCATCAGCAGCTGCTATCACCCTGATCGCTGCTTGCAACTCCACGAACAGCACTTTCAAATCAATCCGTGTCGTGCGCCGAGGCTGGGAGGAAGGGTGGTCTCCTTCCGCCGTCTGAAGCAGCTGCATGACAGATCCTATAGGATCTTTGAACTGCACCGCTCGGCCCCGCACCTTGCTGTTGGCTGGAGGAGGGGAGGCGGTGGCGAGGAGTCGGTGGCACTTTGGCGTTGGACAGAGACGGCCAAGGCAGCGGGCGATGTTGTCCGAGGAGCGCGGACCTTCCTCCCCCTCTCTCTCTCTCTCTCTCTCGTATGCCCCCCCTCCACCCCTCTTATCTTGGGACCCCTCCTCTCCACCCCACACTGATCCCCATTCCCTCCTCTATTCAGTCCTCATTGACATCCCCTGTGCTCCCTCCCCCCCCAATCTATTCATCACCCTACCCACCTCGCATTGATTCTCCTGCCCCCCCCCCCCCCATCCATCCTACACTGGTCCCCCAATTCATCCTGTACTGACCCCCCCTTCCCATCCATCCTGCACTTCTAACCCCATTCATACTGCACTGAGCCACCCATTCATCCTGTGCTGGACCCACCCCCCATCCATCCATCCTGTACTGATCCCCCCATTCAAGAATGGGGGGGAACTGTCTGAAGAAGGGTCTCGACCCGAAACGTTGCCTATTTCCTTAGCTCCATAGATGCTGCCACACCCGCTGAATTTCTCCAGCATTTTTGTCTACCCCCATTCATCCTGTACTGAACCCCCATTCATCATATACTGACCCCCCCCATACATCCTGTACTGATCCCCCCATTCAACACCACTGACATCCCCTGTGCTCTCCCCTCATAATTTTACATGCTCCAACCAACACGTACTAATCCACTTGCCTCAATCCATCCATTCCGCACCGATTGCCTTCTCAAACCTCCCCCCCCCCCCCCCCCATCCCACCATCTATCCATCGCGCACTTATTCACACACACCCTGACCCTATTGCGCTTCATGGTCTTCAGAGCGAACATTGATTATGTTTGATAACGGAATGTAATAAAATGTGTTTTAATTCCAAATGTTATTATTTGTTTTGACACCTTTAAACATATTACCAAAAGAACATTTGCTGCAGTTATGTCCCTTGGCCATGTCATGTCTGTTAGTGTAATGTTTAACCTGTCAGATGGGTATAGTCGGTTTTAACAGCTATTATCATAAAATGCCTTTAGAAATTTCCTTGCAACCTGTATATTTTGTTATGGATAAATTATGTGCGAAGCCAGAGTGTTTCTGTGCCAATAGCAATAACGACCCATGCTATGGCCTTGTCATGGTAATTTTCGGTCCTTCACAGAAAACATGCATCAATCTGTATTGTGCATGGTTAAGCATATATGTTACCACGGTCCAGGATTTATTGACACAGGTTGATCATACGCTGAATAGTCCAACCAGATTTTTGTTTGGAAGTGGAAAGAACTAATAGAAATTGCATTAATTGCAACGTGTAAAAAGAGTTGAGATATTGTATTATAATTTTGCTGCATGTCATTGTGGTATATATCATGTCATGATTGGTGAATATGTTTAGTTTGTGAGTTATTTGAAGCAGAAATAATATGTGAATGTAGACAAAAGTGCTGGAGAAACTCAGCGGATGCGGCAGCATCTATGGAGCGAAGGAAATAGGCAACGTTTCGGGCCGAAACCATTCTTCAGACTGATGGGTTTCGGCCTGAAATGTTGCCTATTTCCTTCGTTCCATAGATGCTGCTGCACCCGCTGAGTTTCTCTAGCACTTTTGTCTACCTTCGATTTTCCAGCATCTGCAGTTCCTTCTTGAATATAATATGTGAATACTTAATTGAGCATAATTCCGACTGATAACTACGCACTTCGTCCGAGCACATTATCGCACGCGTCATGCAAACCGTCTTCAATGACCACCTAAACTGTCATTTGGCAACCTAAAAAGCTGTCAACGTTGCCCGGCTGTCAACGGGGGAAAAAAAGTTAAGCGAGAGCCCTGATAGACACATCCTATCTGCTCAAGATCAACGAAATGCCTCAAAACTCATTGGCCGGCAGTTCATTCTACAGCAAAACAATGATCCCAAACATACTGCTAAAGCAACAAAACAGTTTGTCAAAGCTAAAAAATGGTCAAGTCAATCACCCCATCTGATCCCAATTGAGCATGCCTTTTGTATGCTGAAGAGAAAACTGAAGGCGACTAGCCCCCCAAACAAGCATAAGCTAAAGATGGCTGCAATACAGCCTTGGCGGATCATCACCAGAGAAGACTGGTGATGTCCATGAATCGCAGACTTCAAGCAGTCATTGCATGCAAAGGATATGCAACAAAATACTAAACATGACTACTTTCATTTACATGACATTGCTGTGTCCCAAACATTATGGTGCCCTGAAATGGGGGGACTATGTATAAACACTGCTGTAATTTCAACATGGTTAATCCAAAATGTATTAAAATGGACTTTATTAAAATCTGACAACGTGCACTTCAGCCACATGTGATTTTTGTCTTATTCCAAATCTCAAGTTGTGGAGTACAGAGACAAATAAATATATGATGGGTCTTTGTCCCAAACATTATGGAGGGCACTGTAGAATGCTCAACACACTTAACTAGTTTTGTGCACCATTTCTTGATTGTTAAATACATTTAAATATCAAATTAATTTCTGCATTAATCAATATACCATTCCATGAAAAAAATAACTATTCTGTAACACAACTAATGAAAATTCTATCCAATTGAATATTGTAAATCATTAAACATAAGGGATCAAAAATAATAATTGAATCCATCTTTTCAAGCAGCAAACAATGTTCCTTATGAAACCAGCTGAAATACATATACAGATGTCAGATAAACAAGGGGAACGGGTTACATTGGGGGAATGGGTGAGTGTTGGATTGTTTCGTTGGGGAAACGGGGCCCAAAGAGTCCCACTTGGTCTAGTTTATCATATATCTGTACAAGGTGGACGGTTCGATTTTAATCATGTATAATCTTTCCATTGACTGGTTAGCACACATCAAAAAGCTTTTCACTTATCCTCAATACTTGTGGCAATAAACTAAATTAAACTAAACTTAATAACTATTTCCAACATTTCCTGTTTTGATTTGAAGCTCATTTGGGGTCTTTTTACACCATTTCAACAATATTGAGTAATTAAATACATGAATTTTAATATTTTGCTTAAATGACACCGGCCAATGAAATGAAATACTTCTGAGATTTTACCAGTTACACAACTGATATGTTGCGCAGAACAGTTAGTAATTCAGTAAGAATACTCCCATGCATGTAGAATACAGAAGAGGAAAATGATTCATAGGCTTCCAAGCACATGATGTTCACATACAGAAAGACAAAGGGCAAATAGCTGTGCATCATCAATCAGTGGACAATGCACATTCGCCATTGCTGCTGGAAAACTGGGACATGATGAAGAAACTGCATGGGACAGAAACCTGTACAATTGCAAGTTATGCCACTATCAGGGAAATCACGATTGAAGTCAGAAAATAATGGTCAGCTTATCACAGTGTTCTTTAAAAAAAAGAATGAGTGAAGAAAATCTTCGAAGGTCCTCTGTATGCCAGCTTCCAATCTCCAATTGGTAGTCGGTGGAGTGGAGTGTCCACTTCTTCCTCTCACCTACCATTAGTTTAGGTAATCTATGTCAGCCTCATTATTTGGAAGATAAGAACTTTTAAGAACTCCCACCATGATAGATCCTGCAGCTAAGTTCACTCATTTGACAGATGCTACATACATCTGGGATTCATGACACTCATAAGCATGAGTCACTGCACATCCCGAAGATCGCTGCACTGCCTAGACATAAAACTCATGGGCCCCTTTCACAGTGCAATTTTGGTGTGCACGCTTTAACTTGACTCTCCTAATGACTTAGTAAATAGTTGTATCACCCTGTGTGGTTTTCCATTGCAACTTTGTTCCTCAAAAATATTCCCTCCATAAGCTACACAATTTCTTTCAACTGATTAGTACAAACAAGAGTGTTTGAAATACACCGCATACGAGTGACCCTATTTTCCAAAATAAATAGAAATTCCGCACTAAAACCCAGTAAAACATACAATCTCCCATAAATGCCCGATGGCATCATAGACTGCTTCTTTTAAAGTCTGAAGAAGTGTATCGGCCCGAAACGTCATCCATTCCTTCTCTCCATAGATGCTGCCTGTCCCGCTGAGTTACTCCAGCATATTGTGTCTAGCTTCTTTTTAAGAGTTGGGTGTCAGAAGATAGTTTAAAGATCTACAGCCTGGGAAACCAGCATACTGTGTGCGTATTGTTTTATTTTTACTTTTATTGTGAACCTTTAAACTAAATGACCTCTATTATTAAAGCCTCACAGACAACAGTCATCTTTGGCAGGGTTACACAAAAAGCTGGAGAAACTCAGCGGGTGCAGCAGCATCTAAGGAGTGAAGGAGATAGGCGACGTTTCGGGTCGAGACCCTTCTTCTTCAGTCATCTTTGGCAACTCTCTATCATCTCAATTCCTAATGAGGTCATACACCCCAAGTTGAGAACCTTTGATCTACACCACATGAATTGAATTCATCTGACACCAACCCCCTCGTCCAGCCTCCTTTTAGCACACATGGTTGTGCAGCAATGGCTAATATTGAGTGATGACATTTATTCATGAAAATCTATGTCACAACATTACACTGAAGATTCTGGTTTGCTAATCCTATGCTTGGAAATTCAAAACATGGGGAAAATGTTTGTTCAATTTCAAAGCTACAACTTTAATATGCAAAAGGCAGCAGAAGGAAGCAATGGTCAAGAAGCTTGAAGATTCACACCTCAGAATGCAATGTAAAGTTGGAACTATTGCAGCTTGTAGATTAAAAGGAAAAGCAACCTCACGACCAAGAAAAAATGAAACACAAAATAGCAAAGCAATAAGCTGTCCACAGAAAAAAAGAAAAACAATTGGATTATGAAAATTCCAGACTGTTAATTATCTAACATTCCCATGAGATTTCCAAGTTGGAAAGGCTACATAAAAGATTTACAAGGATGTTGCCAGGACTCGAGGGCCTGAGCTATGGGGAAAGGTTGAGCAGGCTGAAACTGCTGTAATAATCATGACAGGAAAAGATCGGGTAAAAGCACTGAGTCTCTTGCCCAGAGTAGGGGAATCGAGAACCAGGGAACATAGGTTTGAGGTGAAGGGGGAAAGATTTAATAGGAACCCGAGGGGTTACATTTTCACACAAAAGGTGGTTGATGTATGGTACAAGCTGCTAGAGGAGGTAGTTGAGGGACCTTTGGACAGCAAGACATGATCCCAAACATACTGCTAAAGCAACAAAAGAGAAAATTGAGCATGCCTTTTATATGCTGAAGAGAAAACTGAAGGGGACGAGCCCCAAAAACAAGCATAAGCTAAAGATGACTGCAATGCAGGCCTGGCAGAGCATCATCCAGGAAGACACCCAGCAACTGGTGATGTCCATGAATCGCAGACTTCAAGCAGTCAAGCAAAGGATATGCCACAAAATACAAAACATGACTACTTTCATTTACATGGCATTGCTGTGTCCAAAACATTATGGTGCCCTGAAATGGAGGGGACTGTGTATAAACACTGCTGCAATTTCTACATGGTGAAACCAAAATGTATAAAAATGGCCCTTATTAAAATCTGACAATGTGCACTTTAACCACATGTGATTTATTTATATTACAAATCTCAAATTGTGGAGTACAGAGGCAAATATATAAATGATAGGTCTTTGTCCCAAGCATTATGGAAGTCACTGTATGTATTGATATTATTCATAAAAAGCATGCCCATTAACATAAATGTGCATTCACTTTTCCATTCAAAACTGCTTTGCCAAATGCGTAAATGGAACTTTCTGTGACACCTGCAGCAGCACTTTTGGGGTGATCTTCCTATTGAAGCAAGTCTATGAAATCTGCAAGCAGCATGTGCAATGTAATTCCAGATGTTTCAAAATGCTCTAGCAGTCATCTGAGCAAACGAAGACGAATCTTTAAACTTAATACTTAAACATCTTAGTGTGTTTTAAATGGGTAATTAACCTACCCCCACCCCTCCAGCAAATTAACCTAAATTCATCTAGCTCACAAAGAGCTGCCAGAATGTAGAAAGTTATGCCGGGAATTTCCTTTTCCTTTCCATAAATCATGAAGCATTAACTCCAATCTCACAAAATGAGAAATTATGAAATAGAAGTAACAGAGCCCCCTAGCAGTTACAATCCTCTGGAAGCTTCATGGCAGTACATACAGACTTGAGGTTAGGAGCAAGAGTTTGAGTACTGGCCGATCTGATTGTGAGTGCAACTCCCCATTCCTGTCTGCCCATGGTTATGATTAATCTTCTTGCTTATCAATAACTTTCCACCCAAAATCATAGTCATAGGGTCATACAGTGTGGAAACAGGCACTTCAGCCCAACTTACACACACTGGCCAACATTAGTCTCATCTGCTAACATTTGGCCCATATCCCTCTAAATCTGTCCCATCCATGTGCTCATCTAATTTTTTCTTAAACCTTTGAAAAAGATTTCCAAAGATTCATGACCTGATGAAAAAATACTTTGATTCACCAATGTCCTAAATGGGCAAACCATTACTTTTAAACTGTGACCATCAGTTCTCAATTATCCCAAGAAACATCCTCACCATATTGATCTTTCAAGATCTTACACATTTGTATATTTAATTCTTTTAAACTCCAGTGGATACAAGCCTATCCAAACTTTTCTCATATGACAAATTATTTATTCCAAGTATCAATGTAACTGCTAACACTTCCAAATGCATTAACATCCTTCCTTAAATAACCAAGCCCATCTCATTGCACAATACCAGGTCTTGTACAGCTTGCTCTCTCGTTGCCCGCAGAACTTGCTGCTCTGATCACTCCTCATCTTGACTATCTTTATCCATCTACTCTTCCAAAGAAAATGATGGGCAGCAGTGCAACATTGGAAAACATTGTGATGAGTAGTGTGGCCACAAGGTTCATCAATGTAATTAAGATAACACGTGATACACGAGTGTACAGTGGGAAAATTCCATTGGTTTTGTACCATCACCAGAGATAAGTATCTGCTGAACCACATGACCTTCCAAACCTGCCACATTCTAATCGTAAACTCACATTATCCACTTCAGACAACATAAGATAACGGGCTTAGCGGTGGCGCAGCAGTAAAGTTACTGTCTTACAGCGCCAGAGACCTGGGTTCGATCCTGACAACAGGTGCTGTCTGTATGGAGTTTGTATTTTCTCCCCGTGACCTGCATGGGTTTTCTCCAGTGGCTCCGGTTTACTCCCACGCTCAAACGATGTACAGGTTTGTAGATTAAGCAATATGTTATTAACATAATGGTTATTAAAAGCCTGATAATGTCAAAACAAAATTGCACAAGTCAAATATGCAAATACAATCATTTGCATTATATTAATTAATTATCGACAAATTTTTCAAAAACACTTTGTGTCAGGTTTAAAAAGAAAGAAATGTTTTCAATATAATCGAAAAGTTATGATGAAGAATATTATTGAGCCATTGCATCCATGCTGGTCTAAAGAGAACAATCCAAAGCATTTCTAAGTCCCAGCACTCTGTCCATTATGCAGTCGCAGAGATCTTTAATGAGATCAAGCTTTCCAAATGCACTTTAATCAATGAAGAACCTTCCATTGTACTTTATTAATGAGAAGGTGTGATAACAGTGCACCTTTATAATACCCTCACATCCCCCACGTGATATCTCTTGGGTAACAGGATGGAAGCCAAAGAAACAACACAACATTACACAAATGGGGATAATCGGGAATATTTCAATATGTGCAGGCAGATAGAGGTAAGTACTGCAAAAACTAAATAATTCCAGGAAATTCTTCCACTGGCATTCAAAGTTAAATTTGTTCATTAAACTCTAAATAGCAATGACAAACTCTTTGTAACCCAGCAAATATGTCATCCTACTTGTATCCACACAGGTTGTATGTCCATACAATCTATTGCTCATTTTCCGACTTGGTTATACAAATTATTTCAAGAGTTATGCATCTCATTCCACACCGCCTCTTTAGTTATACAAAATTCCTTCTGTAAGCAACACATCTCAGTTTTGCTTTGCTTCTTTTTGTTCTAATTTGGGAAACTGAAATGAAAGAAATCTGTGCGCAAAGGTTGTGAGTGTGCGTGTGGTGTGGGTGTGGGTGTGGATTTGGAACTGAACATTCATTGAACCGAATCGTTCACTTGGTGCATCTCTCCATAAAGGGTGCCAGACTTCCTCAGTATTTCCAGCATCTTCTATTTCCATCAAAATAAAATAATTAGGTTCACTGCTATGCCCTGTAGCCTAATGAAATAAAATTTGGTACATTTTCAGTAATGCATTTCATGGTATTCTAAAATGTTTCAGACACATAACGAAAACCAAACTTTTAAGTGCGTAATGTTTCTGTGATGAAGAATACTTTCATTTGTCTGCCATTCGTGTAGAATGGGGAGAAGGAAAAAAGTGATTTGCACTGACCAAGAGCAAGGGCTAAGCTGCGAATAGTAAGTAAGCTACACGCAGCTTAGCCCTTATTTTTCAAGGGCTAAGCTGCGAATTGTCTAAGCTAAAACAAAGTTTTGAATGGATGCCTGGTCTTATCCTAGACTAGGAAAACTGTTTTACAAGTGATAGTATTTATGTCATGTTCAAGAAAGAACTGCAGATGCTGGAAAAATCGAAGGTAGACAAAAATGCTGTAGAAACTCAGCGGGTGAGGCAGCATCTATGGAGCAAATGAATAGGTGATGTTTCGGGTGGAGACCCTTCTTTATGTCATGTGTTGGTGGATGATGAGTATGGCTAAGAAACATGAATGGGTTTTTAATGCCCTCTTGAAAATGACCTTAAACCACTAAAATGACCTTGAACTGAAAATCACAATCAAATTCAAAATATTAAACAGAACTGAAAATGATGCATCATGTGGATTAAAACTATCTACATCATTTGTATCAACAATAATATTTTTAATAGAAACTTAAAACAAGAGCACAAGAAAGGTTAACCTTTGAATACCTGCATTTACATAATGCCCAAGACCGCAAGAAATTGCAAAGATGTGGCTTTGCCCAGTCCAACATACAGACCAGACTCCCAACCATTGACTTCATGCTGCCTTGGAAATGCAGCCCAAATAATCAAAGAGTTGATCCACCCCGGTCACTCCTCTTCTCCCCGCTCCCGTCAAGCGGGCAGATACAGAAGCTTGAAAGCATGGACCATCAGAACCTGGAACAGCTTCTTGCCCTCTGTTATCAGGCTTCTGAACGGTCCTTCCATCAGCACAGATAATCTAATTCACCTCTCCCCCATTGCAGACATTGGACTTTGTCTATGGAATTGGTACACTACAATGTACATAACTATATTCTGCTCTCTGTATCTTCCCCTTTTGCTCTATCTATTGTACTCGAGTTTGACTTGATTGTATGGTATGATCTGATCTGATTGGATAGCACATGCAAAACAATGCTTTTCACTGTACCTCAGTACACATGAGAATAATAAACCTAAACCCAAAGTTTGTTTGGGAGAATAACCACTGTTGTGGTGAAGAAATTGTGATGTTTGAATTAAAACCTTTGTCCAAAGCAACTTCAACTGAAAAAGTAATTCTATGCAGTTGCGAATTGTTTAAAAATAAATAAATAAATCAGGTTATTCTACCATATAAATGAAAGTATAGTTTTACTATTCAGTAGAAAGCGATTCTCAAGCTCTAGCAACTAAATATTTTGTCAATGAAACAAGGCATAAATAATCACCTGGCTAAAAAATGGTTAATTACATAATCATTGTTTTGTGGTTTCTTGACATTTTTGCCGAACAGTAATTTAAAATACTCAATGGCTAAGGTTTAATAACAGCTAATAATAATTTCTTAAAATGTTTACATTTTAAACCCTCTCATTTTCAATAAAATAAGATATATTAATTGTGTTCACAATATTTTAAAAACTCATTACAGGGCTGTAATATTTACTAAAACTGTCCTAGAACAGAGGGCGGATCGATCAAAATGATTTCCCATGACAGAAAAGATATAATAAGTTACTGCAATAGCACAATTTTATGTCATCATGTCAAAAGTCCCATTTCTGAAAACCTTCATTATTCTTCCTCCACCCTTCCAAAAATATTTAGCCAGAGTCGCAAAACACCCAGGGTTGGCTCACTCCTATAATTGTTCAATGATGGATAGAAATGCAGAAGGGTGTCAGGTTTTATGCCTGGTCTGTGCAGAATTAGTTAATTTCAACAGGGAGCAGTGAAAGTATTATAATTGGTCCCTCTGTACACAAGCTGGAAAGGGAACAAGTTACCCATGACTCTAATCATTTGACCCTGCTGGAAACTGCATGCATGTGGAACATTAGGTGAAGACAGATAAAGCACGTTCAGATTTGATGCGACCTCAACATAGTTAAACAGACCACACAAACATCCTCACCCGACTGTGTGGAAGTGAGCATGGAGAGGTAGAGTTGGTTGAAAATTAACATTTATTTGACTCTGGTATTAACAAAATTTGACTCTGGTGGGGAAAATTATCCTTTAAACAGCTGTCAAAATCCTACAATATTTTATTTTTCTTTTCTAAATAATTATCTTGAATAATTTTCTAGGTAGATGCATCAATTGTTTAATTTTACAATATTGTAAAATATACCTACAAGGGAAAGAAAATTAATGTTAGGGTCATCAGTAACAGTTTGACAGGAGAGCACAAATTAACTTATTTGGGTTCTCCATTGATGCGATACCGCACAAAACCTCATCTTAAAAAAAAAACCAAGCTCAGAACAGCTGGCAACAAATGAACTCTGCTGCAGAGTGAAGCACCAGTTCCCAAACTGCCCCAAGCGTGGTTGTTTTGCCAAGGCAGTAAACAGCTTTTATCAGCAATAATGATGGCATAATCCCAGCTAAAGAGGAAAATAACATATGGCAGCAGCCTTCCAAATATGATCCCAACAAAGTAGGGGGCATTTTTATTACAACGTCCACTTGCAGAAAATCTGCCAGTTTTTTAACAGGTTATCATCTTCACTGTTTGAAGTGAATGCTGCACTTGGGAGTTTTAATAATGAGTTCATTTTTTCTAAAGGGGTGAAAAGAGAATTCCCATCCCAGCAGCTTAAGCCAACATAAATAGCTTTTCTCATCGCCCAATGAAATCTGCAATGTCACTTTTGATAAGGAGTGTTATGAAGGAGACATGCAATTTTTTGATTTTATGGAATGATTAGGATAAAACTTGCTTAATGAATAGGATGCGATGCTGGTAAATTACTGTATACCGTATTTAAGTTTGGTATAGGCAATACCCATTTCATCTGTAGCACAGATAACTTGTTTATCACTGTAACAATATACCACTGAATGCATTTCATAAAAGCACTCATGGTTGCTGCAAGAATCTATGTCCTATGACTACTGGCATTTTAAACTTATCATTTCAGCTTTAAAGCAATAAGCATTCAAAGTGGTTTCAGATTTGTTTTGAGAAATTACAGATCACACAACTGTACAGTGACTTTTCAAAGCAGGGCGTGTGCCTGCTAAATAGATTAATATATTTTCAACAATTACACAATTTAATATACAGCTTGTCCAACATGTGAACAAGTCCACTCTTGGTATAGTGTACACCAAGGAGTAGTATGTGGAGGATATGGAAACAAGGAACTACAGATGTTGGTTTACGCAAAAGGACACAAAGTGCTGGAGTAACTCAGATCATCAGGCAGCATCCCTGGGCACTGTGGATAGGTGGTGTTTCGGGTCAGGACCCTTCTTCAGTCCACCTGAAGAACAGTCTTGACCTGAAACGTCATCTATCCATGTTCTCCAGAGATGCTGCTTGACATGTTGAGTTACTCCAACACGTTGTGTCCTCCAGGATGTGGAGAATACAAGTTCAGGGTATTAAGAAAGTGGTGTTGTTAGATGTATTGGAATGCAGAAGGGTGGTTGAGAGCTGTCCTAGAATGCTAGGGAAGGCAAAGGGAAGAGAATGCTAAGACCCCAATGGAGATTTTTACATGCTAATGTCCCATTATTCAAAAAGAGCAGCAGGGCAAGTCTGTAAAATACAGCCCCATGTGCTGTATGTATATGGCTGGAAAGTTGTTAGAGAAGACTCTAAGGGTTTGGATTTCTGTTCACTTGGAAAGGTAATGGCTAATTAGATATTTTTCTGTCGTAACTAAGGAAATTGATGAAGCCAATGAGGTAAACGTGATTTATATGGACTCCGGTGCAGCTTTTGAGGGGGTCCCAAATGGTAGATTAGTCAGAAGCTTGAAAACTGGATTCAAAAATGACTCTGTTGTAGGAGGCAGAGGGCAGTGGTCAATGGTTTTTTTTTTGATTGGTGGTCTGTTCCAATGATCAATGCTGGGACCTTTATTGTTTGTGATGTGAATACATGACTTGGATGAGAATGAGAATGTAGATGGTCTGATCAGTAAGTTTACAGGCAACACAAAAATCGGTGGGGTGGTAGAGACCAAGGAAAGTTGGCTCGGATACAGTAGCACATCAGCTGGACAGTTGGGCAGAGCAGTGTCAGATGCAATTTTCGCCAGACAACTGTGAGCCAATATACTACATGAAGTTAAATACTAGCAGGTCATGTAGGATAAATAGCAATGGTCTGAGGAGTATTTAGGGACAGCGGCACTTTGGGATGCAAGTTCACAGCTTGCTGAAAGTGGTGACACAGGTGTACAGAGAAGTGAAAAGACATTGGTATGCTTGCCTTCATCGGCCAAGTCATTAAATGTAAGAATTGAGAGGTCATGCTACGGTTGTAAAAATGTTGCTTAGACGGCACCTAGAAGATTGTGTACAAATCTGATTCCTGCTATCCAGTAAGGATCTGGTGGCAAGAGAGAGAGAGTGCAAAATAAATCACCAGGACGTTTCCTGGAATGGAGGGCTGTAGGATAAAGAGATTGGAAAAGCTGGTTTTATTCTCACTGAAATGTAGGACTCTGGTGTGACCATATAGGAGGTTTATAAAATGATGAGGGGCATAGATAGGATAGATAATCAGAGTACTTTTCTTGGGGTGTCTATAACTAGAGGGTACAAGTTTAAAGTGAGAGGTTGTCTAAAGCTAGAGCAGGATATAGATCATAAGGAAAGTTGAGTGGAGAGTTGGCAAATGGAATGAAGTACATGATGATGCATTTTGAGAAATCAAATATAATAACAAATACAGTAATTGTTAAACACCATGGAATGTTAATGAATAGAAAGATCTTGGGGTCGAAGTCTATAGTTTCCTGAAAGCGGCAGCATTGGGCAGCGGGGTATAATATGTCATCATGTAATAAGTGTGGTACAAGTCTTGCCCAGTGTGGTACAAGTCTTGAACTCCATGAATACAAATATGTGCTTTTATGATCATCATAATTCATTGCATGGGATTGTTAATGTGCTCGATATGTGATTCTGTTTAACATATGGAATAATTAACAATATAAACCTTTAGATATCTATTCAGTCAGTAGTACAATACCAAAGCTGTGACATTATTCAATGATCTCTTCAGGGTTCAGAAGCAAAACATTAAAGTTTTCCAGTTATTTGATATAAAGTAGCAGAATAAAGTTGCCAATGAGGGGTTAGAAGAATGGCCTGTGTGCTGAACCAGATTATATTCAAAGGACTACAACAGCCAGTGCATGCGTGCTGAAAATTGAAGTTTTTTTATCACCAATGAAACCAGCAGGTGTAAAGACTTTGTGGAAGGTCAAAACTGAAATGGAAAGACTGGATAGATTGAGCCAAATAATCTGTAAGAATGAGTACAGATGACAACTGCTAGGGTGGGTGGGGGTGGGGAGGTGAAGAATGGCAAGCTCTTCTGACATCTATGGCAAACTTGATTATGATAACTGACTGATTCTCAATGAGCACATTTTATGAGTTCATGCAAGATGAAGTCATGACCTCAATCATAGTGAAATACTCCATTTCAAGAGAAAGAGAAATGTAAAGTAGTCTGATATACCAGGAACCCTGTCTCCTGGTGACAAAATAAAAGTGTTAAAGTGAGCAATACTGTAAGTCCCATGCTCTTGCCCCAAATAATGAATTATAAGATACTGGCTACACACTGGCTACACACAATAATTGAATGAGTTGGGAACTGGTTTCATGATGGCACATTGGTCTGAAAAATATCATACAGAAGTATCTCGACTTTCCATCAAAATCATCACCACTTAGGGGTAAATCAAGCAATTATTGGGATGTTATTTTTCACTACTGCATTGTCCTTTTGTGAATCATGCACAAGGACACCCAGATATCTCTGCATATTAGGGCTCTGCCTGATTTAATGCCAGCAATAGGGTGGATAGTCAGAAACCTTTTCCCATAATGTATAACATCGGAATTCAGAATGTATTGGCTTAATGTGAGGGGTAAGAAGGTTAGAAGGGAGCCGAGTAACACCTTTTCACCCAGACATTGGTTGCAATTTGGAATGCACTGCCTGAGATGCAGGAGGCAGATACTCACGACATTTATAAAGTATCTGGACGAGCACTTCAATCACCAAGGGATGGGAGGATATGGGGCCAAATGGTGGTAAATGGGATTAGCAGAGTTTGGTTATTTGATGGTCAGCATGGACCAAAGGACCTACTTCTGTATTATATGACTCTATGGCATTGCTAAGTTGCTAAGACCACATCTGAGAGTTTAGGAGAGGGAGAGGAGAATTAATTGAAACTAGACTAAGTGGGACCCGTTGGGTCTCTGTCACACAGGAGACCTGGTTCCACAACGCAACCCGTTCCCCAACGCAATATTACAACACTCACCCATAGCCCCCAACTGCGCAGGCGCGGTGCATTTCCCCTCACTCCCCCAGCACTCCCTCTCCCGCCTCTTCACCCTCCCTCTTTTTTCCCCTCTCCTCCTCCTCTCCTCAATAACTCTTCTCCCCTCCCTAGCCCCCTCCTATCGCTCTATCCCCCACCTCCCTCACCTCCCTTATCCCCCCCCCACTATCCCTCCTGCCCTTCTTTCCCTCTATTCCCCACTCCCTACCTCCCCCACTCACCCCTCTTCTCCCTCTAATCCCCCTCCTCCCCCACTTTCCCTCCTCACCTTCCCCCACTCCCCCCCTACCCCATCCTCTCTGTCAGCAGGTGTGGCTGAGGACCCGTCGGGTGCCCTTTGTGACGCCAGTAACTTTCCATCAACTGCGCATGCGCAGATGGGGGCTCTGTGTCAAGTTTTTTTTAAAAACCTTGATAACTTTTCAAATACACCATCGATCTGAACAAAGCTCATTTCATTTACAGCACAGGACAATGGTGAGTAAGGTGGGCCAAAAATCTTGTACCGTTTTTTCACAAATAGAGAAACAATGCAAACCTGTAGATAACAAGATGAGAGTTTTAGTTAAATATAACTAGACATGCAAGGTCCTTAAGGAGTCCTGACAGGATGGACGTGGTTCCCTCCTAAGGAAGAATCGGTCACTGATTAAAAACAAAGGCTTTCCATTTAGTTCAGTTTGGGGGTACAGCATGGAAACAGGCCCTTCAGCCCAAAAATATATTGATTACCCGTGCACATTAGTTCTGTTATCCACTTACACATCAACACTAGGGGCAATTTACAGAGGTCAATTAACCTGCATATCTTTGGGATGTGCGAGGAAACCAGAGGAAATCAAACCATCATTGGGACACATGCAAACTCCACACAGACAGCAGTCACAATCAGGAACGAACGTGGGACTCTGGTGCTGTGAGGCAGCAGCTCAACCAGCTATGCCACTGTGCCGTCCAGTATGACTAGGATGGTGTGATTTTATTTCTCTAAGAGGTCTGCAAGTGTTGAAAACACTCATTCTCAAGGATGTTGGAAGCAAGTCTCTTTAAGACAGAGATGGAAAGGCATTTGATATGCAAGGAACAGGATGTTGAATGATTAATTTTAAAATATTGGCAATATTCATTTATTATTCTCACTTTTACCGAGCACCAATGAAAGGCTGTTCTATGCACTATCCGAGTAAATTATCCATACACAAATACAATTAATTCATGCAAAATATAGTATTACAGCTACAGAAAAGACACAGGTAAAAGGAAGAAAAAGTGCAAGGGCTGCTGCAAAGTAGGTTGGGGGATCAGGAATACATTCTTAGCTTATAAGAGGTCCATTCAATAATCTGCTAACAGTGGGATAGGAGATGTGTCTAAATCTGGTGGTTTCAACGCGCTTTCAATCTTTTGCATCTTCTGCCTGGCAGGAGAGGGGAGAAGAGAGAATGACAGGGGTGTGAATGGTCCTTGATTAGGTTGGCTGCTTTCCCAAGGCAGCATGGTGTAGGCTGCTTTGCGTGATGGACTAGGCTGCATCCACAACTCTGCAATTTCTGTGGTCCTGTGCAGAGCAGTTGCCAAACCAAGCTGTGATGCAACCTATGGCTTCAGATGGCACTATCATAATTGCAGAGTTTGCTCCCCAGGATAGCTGGCTGATAGCCAGCATTGGCACAGCGGCAGATCTAAGGATGAACATGGTTTCCTAAAGTTAATTGCAGCTTGGTGTTCCATAGAACACATCTTTTCCCCTGGAGCACTGCGCCAGTGATGTTATCAGGTAGGATGCTCATCTGCTGTAAGGTTCTGAAAGTCCTTTGCATACTATAATCTATGGTCACAAAGCTGAGCGTACCTAACAGAAAGCAAGTGTGACATTATTCTGTTGAGATGAGTGGCTGCTGCAGCTGCAGTAATGCAAGTTATATCTTCAGATCCATTTGTTGGATCTACAAATGCACAAACACTTCGGGGAAGATGGTTTCCAACCTTTGCTCAAAGTACTGCCTCATTGGTGCAAAAGTCATCCATGCTCCTTGACAGTAAATGTAGACTTCCTAGTAGACTTCCATTTGAGCCTGCCCATTAGCTATCAGTGGCCACATTAAAGAAACCTGAGTGTACTGCTGATGAGCCCATTCATGACTTTGCCCACAGGACCTCTTGCTCACTAAATTTCAAGCCCAAGTCTAATGAAATCATGCAACGTGAGAAAATTGATTATTTTCCAATGACACAAAACACCTCAAGGATGCTTCAAAATTCATAAAGGGAGCTCTTCCTCTATGATATGTACCACTGTGTAATTATACCTCTATGTGGAGGCCAAACACCACAAAGAATTTCTATTCTCCCAATTTACTCTGCAACTAAATGGACTAACAGTCCTATTATAATGAAATGGCCAGTTTATTGTTAAGTTCTGAGCACTAATCCTCCATTGTTCAGTTCATAAAAAGCTGGGAATGTGCCTCATAGATCAATGGAAACTAGTGCCTCCATTCATAAAGCACTTGATCTCTGTCACCACACTGATTGAATCTCTTAATTACATTCTATTAATGCATTTATTGTAGTTCAGCTACAAGAAACTGTCAGTCTCAGTTCTGCAGCCATTTTCTTGAATACCTGCAGTAAGTACACTCAGTAATGTTCAATGCACAGTCTGCAGAAGCAAAGAATACTCAAGGATACTTAGAATACTTTTGGCATGATTAAGAGCAATGTACTGTAAGTATTTCTGGTTCAGCTGTTTGTAAAAACAACTCATATTCGCTGCTTTCTTTGTTTCAACCAACTACTACTTCTGATACAAGTGAAACACCTACTTTGATAACAGTTTGAGGGCACACAAGTAATACTTATTAACTTCAGAATGGTCTTGAAATCGTTAGTACTCACAATAAATGAGATTCTATAATGTTTACATAAATCTTTAAATATTACTTCTGACAGCGTTATTGATTTGATGCAATGTCTTTTTAAACATACATTTAGGAAAGATTGTTTAATATTCATCAAGTTTTACTGCATAATCAAGGAAAGATTTTTTTTTTAATCCCAAGGAGTGAACAGGTTACCATGCATTGCACATGGCCTGCTTAATCTATCCATTGATTTTTCAAAAGCAAGGACCATTCATTGTTTGTGACATTCAGCTGTTGGCTCTTTAACAACCTTCAACCAAATCAATTTCATATTTTTGTCAATGTAGCAATTGCAGTTTGGGAAAATTAGACAGGGGACTTAGCAATGATTTAACATGTCAACTTCTTCAACTGGTTTATCACGGCATTTTAGTTATGTTTTGAGTCAAAAACAACCCAAAAAATTGTAAAGTTTTAATAATTTGTTGCAATTTTAGTTTATATTAACATTTCAGCACTGCACAGATTCCATCCAGTCAATCACAAGCATCCATTTGCATGCTATATTTGCAAACCCAAAAGAGTGGGGCATTTTAGAAGCTACCTGTTACAAGAAGAATTTGAATCCAAGACTTTATTCCTGTATATGACACAACTTGTGGAAAAATTACTTACGTTTGTTATAGAAATTTGGGGTTTAACACCTCTCAATTGTTCCTAAATGTTTTAATTAATAATTTTATAAGGAAAGGACCAAGTGGTAGAAATTGTTCCAGGGATATTGAACGGGCGAGGCATTTGAGTGACAGATCTGTTTTCTGCTTATACGGTGTAAATTACAGTACTTACACCTGTGTAGCCAAATACACAAGTGCCTCATGTTCATACATGTCAGGAAATCCATTACTCAAATGTACCAAATGTCTAGTTTTGAAAATGGAAGAGTACATGTGCAGTAACACAGAATGTTTTGTCTCCAAATAGGGAACAGATTATGTGGACCCTTTAAATTTCACCCTAGATATGCACCCCTGTTGTGTTAACAATATGACATTATGTTGCTTTTGGTTATCTGATTGAAACCAAAGGGCAAGAATGGATCATTCTCATGGATCTTTGGAGGGCCTTAGTTATGGCGAGTTATGGAGAGATATTGGATAGATATGGGGGGGCGACAGCACCCCTGCTATTCACAAACAATTATATAATTTTACCCGAGGAGACCAAATATCATATTTCCAAGTTGTTGATGCATAACGAGGATGCAGGGAAGCTGTAAGGATAGATAATTAAGCTCAATAAATTGTCAAGAACTGGGAAAATCTATCATAATATGGAAAAATGTAGTTGTCTACTTTGATGGAGTATATTGTAAAAGTACTTTATCAGGAAAAAACACTACATCCTTTGCTCCAGGGAAAATAAACCACATCTTTCCAATATCCCGCCATAACTAAGGTCCTCCAAACCAAGCAACATCCAGGTGAAAAAAGACACGCTATTGGAGGAACTCAGCGGGTTGAATAACACCAGTGGGAGGAAAGGAATTTACCATATTTCGGGTTGAGATTGCATCAGGACTGAGACAACATCCTGGCGAATTTCCTCTGCATTCTTTCTCTCTCCATCACAGCAAAATTCTTGCTATAGTGCAGAACCAGAACTGCATGCAATACTCCCAAGTGTGACCAAATGAATGTTTTATAAAGTTGCAATATAATGTAGTTACTGAGGGCCTGGTCCCCAACATTATCAGATCTTCTTGCTATTGCACCAAGACCTCACTCTACAAGTACAGGTGATATCAGGTGTGCAGTCGCCACCACCATTTAAAAATATTCACGCACAAGGATATTGTTCCATTCTGTGAAAACAAGCAGACCCTGAGGGACTGCATAAGATAATGATCATTGTCAATTAGGGATGACATTTCTGGGCAACCAAGTCTCATCCCACCGCACCCCTCGACCCCGAACCCATCAAGAAATCTTACACTTAATGAACAGATGCTAACCAGAGTGGCTCAAGGAAAGCATTTCCATTTTCGTATGCTCTTGAGCAGCTTACCATGTGGCTTGAACCTCACACAAACAACTGATGCATACATTCATGGGGGTATTTTCCATTTATTCATTTTACGGGATCTACACATCACAGGCAAGACAGCATTGCAAGGCATTCTCACTGCCTTGAAATAGTTTGCTTTCTTTGAACTGCTGTAAACCTTCTAGTGTGATGTTCTCATGACTGCTGAGTAGGGGACGTTTTAATTTGAATGGCTGATGACAAAGGGGAAATGGCGTAACACATTTCCGAGTAAGAGTGGTGCATAATTTGAAAGGGACTCACTTCTGTTCCCATGCACTCGACGCCCCAGCAAAAATTAGAGCAGCTGGAGGAACTCAGCACACCCGGCAGCATCAGTAGAGGGAAATGGGCAGTCTCCATTTTGGGTTGAGACCTTTCAAGGGCCTAATTCCCTCCACAGATGCTGCCTGACTTGTTGAATTCCTTTCATTGCTACAAATTCCAGCATTTCGTGTCACCTGAAATCCTTGAATTACTTTAAGCTTGGGGTCGCAGAGGAGGCATCAAAGTAGGCTAGGTGAGAAACTGCAGTGCATTTAGCCACTGTGCTTCGGTGATGGAGAGAATCAAACAAACAACTTTGCCCAAGATAGAGGTTTTTGTACGTGGCTTAAATGTACTCTTTCTAACAAGTGGACGACACTGGGACCTGAGGGACTTAATCCTAAGGTCTTAAATGTGGCTCATCAGATAGTAATGCATTGGTTTTAATTTTCCAAAATATTATTGATTCAGGGACTGTTCCATTAGATTGAAAAATAACAAATGCATCATGGTGTAGGTCTTTTATCGAGTAGTTTAATATAATGAATGATGAGTCACAAGGATCAACGATGGAGCTTCAATTACTTTTAGATGAAGGCAACAAGTACTTGGCTGCTAAATTTTCCCATCATAGCTTCCTTAAGAAAATATGACAAATGGAACAATCTGGGAATTATTGATGGTGCCCATTTTGGTGATGTCAGGGTATTGAAAGTGGCGGACTCAAGTGATGGTAACTTGTCTACCAAGTGATGGTAATGTCAGTGAATGTCAAGTGTACAAGTGTGACTCTTATATGCAGTTGGTGGTCACTGGCTGGCACTGTTGTGGCACAGATATTTTTGTGAAATATTTTTTACTTCACAGCCCATGCATTAACGTTGTCTCACTCTCGTTTTATGCAGATGTGGACTGTGACAGTTGTTACACAGTTGGAAATCGAATTGAACATTGTGCACTCGTCAGCAAACATCCCCATTTCTGACCTTGTAATGGAAGGTCACTAATGAAGCACATGAAAATGGTTGCCCCTCGGACACTGCCCTGAGAACTCCTGCAGTCACGACCTATGCCTGGGATGACTCATTTTCAACAACTACAACCATCACTGCTGCACTAGATGTGACTCCAATCACCGGGATGATTGCCCCTTGATGCCAATTGGCCTCAATTTAACCATGGTTCCTTGGTGCCACACTTGCTCAAATTCAGGCGTTTTATTAAGGGCAGTCAGTTTCCACCTTGCCATTGGAATTCAGCTCTTTGATCCATATTTGAGGCAAAATCACAATAAAAATTTGGAGTCCATAATTTTATCCCTGGAACAAACTTGACTCCAATAAATGGGGTCATTGATGAGCACGTGGTACTTTGGTCACGATTCTGACTAGGCTGAGTGGTCTAATTAGCCAGACTGGATTTGCCCTCCTTTTTCTGAACAAGACATGCCCACGCAAATTTCTAAATTGTCAGGAGGATGCCAGTGCTGAACTGCTCCTTGACTAGAAATGCAACTCATTCAGAAAAATAAGCATTCACTGCTCAAGCTAGAATATTAACTGGTCCCACAGTCCTTGTAGTATCCGGTGTTCTCAGCAGCATTTGATAAGGTCCCACATAGGAGATTAGTGTGCAAAATTAGGGCGCAAGGCATTGGGGGTGGAGTGCTGACATGGATAGAAAATTGGTTGGCAGACAGGAAACAAAGAGTGGGGATTAACGAGTCCCTTTCAGAATGGCAGGCAGTGACTACCGGGGTAATGCAAGGCTCGGTGCTGGGACCGCAGCTATTTACAATATGCATCAGTGATTTGGATGAAGGGATTCAAAGTAACATTAGCAAATTTGCAGATGACACAAAGCTGGGTGGCAGTGTGAACTGTGAGGAGGATGCTATGAGAATGCAGAGTGACTTGGACAGGTTGGGGGAGTGGGCAGATGCATGGCAGATTAAATTTAATGTGGATAAATGTGAGGTTATCCACTTTGGATTAAAAAACAGGAATGCAGATTACTATCTAAATGGCTTCAAGTTGGGAAAAGGGGAAGTACAAGGGGATCTGGGGGGTCCTTGTTCATCAGTCTATGAAAGTAAGCATGCAGGTACAGCAGGCAGTGAAGAAATCAAATGGCATATTGGTCTTTATAACAAGAGGGGTCGAGTATAGGAGCAAAGAGGTCCTTCTGCAGTTGTACAGGGCCCTAGTGAGACCACACCTGGAGTATTGTGTGCAGTTTTGGTCCCCTAATTTGAGGAAGGACATACTTGCTATTGAGGGAATGTAGGATAGGTTTACAAGGTTAATTCCTGGGATGGCGGGACTGTCATATGCTGAGAGAATGGAGTGGTTGGGCTTGTACACACTGGAGTTTAGAAGGATGAGAGGGGATCTTATTGAAACATATCAGATTGTTAAGGATTTGGACACTCTAGCGGCAGGAAACATGTTCCCGATGTTGGGGGAGTCCAGAACCAGGGGCCACAGTTTAAGAATAAGAGGCAAGCCATTTAGAACAGAGACGAGGAAACACTTTTTCTCTCAGAGAGTTGTGAGTCTGTGGAATTCTCTGCCTCAGAGGGCGGTGGAGGCCGGTTCTCTGGATACTTTCAAGAGAGAGCTAGATAGGGCTCTTAAAGATAGCAGAGTCAGGGGATATGGGGAGAAGGCAGGAACTGGGTACTGATTGGGGATGATCAGCCATGATCACATTGAATGGCGGTGCTGGCTCGAAGGGCCTAATGCTGCACCTAGTGCCTTTAGGCTATTAATATCGCATGGAGTAAATCAGGCAGGCTTCTGTCATGGTGGGAATCTCAAGAGGAAACGGAGATGGATCATTCACTCAGTATTCCTGGTTGAATAGGTTTGTGAATGCGATTATTATCTGGACCTCATCAACGCATTCCTGGAGACGACTCCTCTCCCCATTAGCTACTGTCCACAACTAGATACGGTTCAGCTTTGTGAGTATTCAGTGGGTTATAAGATCATTTCAAACTGTCCAGGGCATATTATTATTATTCCTGTTTTAGCACACATACAACCCTGCGTGCAGCTACATCAAGTTGGCATCTCTTACCTTAGAATGCTTGGTGCTGCTCCAGCTTACTTTCTGCTCTCTTCATTGAGCCAGGGTTGGTCCCTGGCTTGAGAGTAATGGCAGAATAACAGACATGCCAGGCCATGAGGCTACAGATTGCGATGGTGGACATTTCTGCTGCTTATAATTGCCCACACGCCTCACAGCCTTTTGAGATTTGTTCTAAGTCTACTGCACTAAGTATGATTCCTGTGCCACACCACACAATGGAAGGTGTCTTTGGTGTGAATGCAAAGCTTTGGCTCCACACGGAACATGCAGTGGACACTTCTACCAATGCCACAATGGAAAGTAGAATCTGCCACCGATAGTTTAGAAAGGAAAAGTAAAGTTTATTCCTCGTGTTGGTTCATTTACTATTTCTGCAGACATAATGTGGCAACCATATCCTTGAGAACTCTGCCAACTTGGTGAGTGGTGGTACTTCCAAGTCCACCACTGTATTTTTTCAGTCATGTTCAACATGAAGGAGCACCAACTCCTCAGGTGAAGGTGGACTGTAAGTGGCAATCAAGTAGAGGTTTTCTTGCTCACATATAACCTGATGCCATGAGACTTCATTGGGTCCGGAGTCAACACTAAGGATTCCAAGGTTTCTCTCTCCTGCCTGTATACTATGCAACTATGTCAGGCAACAACTTCTTGACTAGTCTGTGCAGTAACTCTCCTGATTTATGAGGACTTTGCCAAGCCATAGAGGCCGGAGACAATTTTGCTGTGCCCTCAGTAATTTTATTCTCTTCATCTAAATGCCTTGATTATGGTATGTCTTAAGTGGCGTGCCAAGCTATTTAGGAGTCAACCACGTTGGTGCATCTGGAATCACAGAGACTAAACCAGGCAAAGACAGCAAATTTCCTTCCATAGGATATTGGTGAACGAAATGGGCTTCATCGACAATCTTGTCGTTTTATTGCCATCCTTAATTATGATTATTTATTTTCTTTAAATTCCACATTAAACTATTTTATTTATACTCCACAGTTGCTAGTGGGACTTGAACTTTGTTCCCTGGGCTGTGGGTCCAGGCCACTTTACTACTAAACCAATAATTTAACCAGTGCACCATCACTTTTATTCATTTCAAACACTTTTGAATTGTATTTTTCCTTTTTAAATATATTCCACTTAAAATTCTGTTTTATAAGCAATATTTTCCATACAGTTGAGTTGATGACTAGCATTTCAACTGCTTTTGTCTTTTATTTTAAAAAAGAACAGGCACTCAGAGCACAGTAAAGGAAAAATCAATACTGTTAAAACAAGAAAAATATCCTATCATAAGATCAAACACTAACTAGATATTGAATATTTGTATCATGAGACTTGGAAATATATTAAAATAAAATTAAAATTCATTTTGGCTGCGTCATCATGAGTAGAAAGCAACAATATCTGGCTCCTTAGCAGGTCGGGGACTTCAGTTTAAGGCCATTACCAGAAACTGCACTGATACCAGATGAGGAGGAAAAATAAAAGAATCTTCACTTATTATTGAACCTTCCTCAAGGGTATTCTGACTAAATGCAAGTGTTCGATGAAAACAGATACGGCTCTAAATACCCGGGCTGCCTGCATTATTTGAAATATATACTGTAGTTTTACTTGATGACCAAAGCATTTTTGTTAGGGGTGGTTTTCACTTCTGTGAAAAAGGCAAAAGGAGAAAATAGGGCTTGCATAGGACAGCATACATAAAACTTACATCTAAACATTTCAGTTCTCCAATGTACTGTTTAATAAACCTATTGCAAGGTATCAAAGAAATAATTCATAAAGCATAGATAAAATGCTTTCAAGCCAATAAATGTCAACGTTTAAGCTTGACTTGGTGCAGCCAGATGAGAACAAACTTTGGCCTGGCACCTACATAGTGTAGCTACATGCTGGTCACTATTTCTTGTCAAGCCTGATTTATTGCCTCCATGCTGTTCAATTTCACATTTTGTCCTTGTCATATCCCCAGCTCATGATCATTCTGCACTGACCCTTGTAGGGCAGGCCGGGAATATTGATAAAACAATTATCTGCTCTGCGTTCATTTGATTTTCCATTTCAATTACGGATTGGATGAGGGGAATGAGAAAGATTGCTGCATTGATTTTTTCCCCTTCTTACAATAGGAAAGCTTTCCTCAGACTATCTTATTCATGTACAATAATGTGCCTTTATATGTTATATACACAAATAATAACATATACTTGCACTGCAATGCTAATGTATTGTCTCTTTTCACAGCCTGATGCCTGTTTTTTATTTCACTGTTATTTGTCTTTACACATTCTCTTTTAATCAAGAGACTGGATACACTACAAATTATAGATCTTGTCCACAAATGCCATTAGATTTGCTGGGATCAAATGTTGTGAGCCCTCAAGGCTGTGAGCAATATATAGGCTGGCTTTCTTATTTTCTCCATCACTTGGTTGAATTTTCCATTATGAGTTTGTAATTGCGGATGTCTCAATTCCAAGGACATAAATAGTCATTTGGTTATATTGATAAAAAGTATCAATTTATAATTGTGACAAAAATCAGTGCTGGGTTCACATAAAAGCCCATTTCACCCCACCTCTCAGTTCCCTGATGCACACCACTCCCATCCAGAGTGTAAACTTCCATCAAAGGTGATCTGGACTAATAATAATATGCTACTGCCAAGCCAAATGTTAATGTGTCTCATCCAAAATTATGAACACTTTTTTTAAACATCAATATTAACAAACTGGCATGATAGGCATGAAGCAAAACATGCCATTCAGGACGAAAATGAAGGTGCATGGTTGGGTCTTGACCAGGTGGATCAGTCAGAAGATCAGTGGATAGCCGAGGACAGTCAAGTCTGTATTAGGCTGAAGGAGAGAAACTATGGCTAAGACTTCTATGGATAAGATGTCCTCTGAATCGAGACATCCGCAATTACAAACTCATGATGGATAATTCAGGGACGGCACGGTGGCTCAGCGGTAGAGTTACTGCCTTACAGCGCCAGAGGCCCATACGTTCTCCCTGTGACATGCGTGGGTTTTCTCCGAGATCTTCGGTTTCCTCCCACATTCTAAAAAAATGCACGTTTGTAGTTTAATTAGCTTGGTATAAATGTAAAATTCTCCTAGTGTGTGCAGGGTAGTGTTAATCATAGAATCGTAGAAAATAGGTGCAGGAGTAGGCCATTCGGCCCTTCGAGCCTGCACCGCCATTCAATATGATCATGGCTGATCATCCAACTCAGTATCCTGTACCTGCCTTCTCTCCATAACCCCTGATCCCTTTAGCCACAAGGGCCACATCTAACTCCCTCTTAAATATAGCCAATGAACTGGCCCCAACTACCTTGTGCTAGGATCACTGGTCGGTGCGGAATCGGTGGGCCGAAGGGCCCGTTTCCAAGCTGTATCTCTAAACTAAAAATCCCTCCTATGATCAATTAATACATTTTGAGGGAATGTTGTTCATCTGTGGGCCACTGTTACATATAGGCAAATTTCACTGGACTTCAGAAGCAAGTCATTGTCCATGTTGTGCTTAATCATGCCCTAGGGATAAAATGCAAGACCCCATACACATATAAATATTATTTCAGGTCAAATAAAGTTTTTTATATCAAAGATTTAACAAAGGTTTCGCCTATTCCTTCCACATAATGGTATTTTCCTTGTGGTGCCTCAGAGTCAATGCTGTTTTGCAACCAATTAAATATGATAGGCAGTTTAGTTATGTGGCTTCATGTTCACTGCAAGCTGAGCCAAGATTGAGAAATCTTGCCTGAACCAGCCAAGAGTGGCCTTTCATCACATTAGTATGAAGCAGAATCAAAACATAGTCCTGGAAGGAAATCCTATGAAATATTATTCTATCCAGTCGAGCTTTAAACAAACAGCAATTCCTTGATCAAATTTATGAAATACAATGTTTTATTTTTGAGTACAATTAGATAAGCATACCCACAGAAAGATATTCAAATAAAAAGATGCTTTTGGCCACTGGTCAATCATAACTGTTATAAGTGTTTCCAACCTAAATAATCCAGGAATGTGTGTCCAAAATCGCAACGCCTTTTACCCATTATTCATGTGAACACAAGACTTATTGAAATAAAATTAGCCTCAATTTAAAAGAATTGAGGAAATCTCCATGGAGTGGTAGAAATCAGGCTCACAACTTTGATTCCAAGAGTATGTAATCTACACAGCAATTTGCGACAATGGTCAAGTATCTGGTGAATGGTAAAGGGGAATAAATTATAATGTGTACCTTAAATTTCATTCATGAGGTGACTGCAGTGGATACCATATACTTTTGTTCCAAATGTATCGTATATATATCCAATGTGCTTCGTATCATATGCAGGGTTAAAGCCGCTCAACATTAGTCTGCTAGATGTGCATGTTAGATAATTAACACTCTCCTCATCTGTATCAGAAATACAAGGTTGGGCACGGGGTCATTTTGCAGGCGAGGATGCAGTAGTTGATGTTTTTAGGACAAACGTTTAGGTACCCTAGGCAAGTGGCTGAAACAACCGAGACACAGAAGTGTAAAGCCATTCAAAAACGTTTTGGTAAAGAGCAGGCAGGCTTCCACAGAAACTCCTTTGGTCACTGGTACAAATTTCAAATAAATCTCTAAATTTACATGCCGCAAGGGTCAGGAATGGTCCTCCAACTCCACAGGCACCCCACAGCCCCAATAACTCCTTTCCATTTCTGATCCAGTTTACCATCTCAGGACTGGCCCAGAAGACACTGCCAATGTTCTTCATGTGATAAAGTGCCGGAGTAGGTGCAGAGTATGGACATGGGCCAATCTCTATCCAGCTTCAGGACCATAATACATTCGAAGTGGTGCTGAGGCTGGGAAGGATTTTGAACACCTTTGCCTTCTGATTCACGGACAAGATGCTTCCCACCAAGCCATGGGTAACAATGTTAAATGCAAAAAAAAAACTATTTTCAAAAAAGCTATTTCAGTCAGATCATCTATGTTCTGTTCTGTCTTTCACACACGTTTTCCTCAAATATCATTCTTCTTGGTATAATATAAAAGTCAGCCTCTGCCCAAATGCGAACAGAAGCAAACTGTCCCAAGACAAAGTTCTACATAGAATACCTATTAAAGGAAAACATACCATTGACCATTTTGGTTGATTAGATATAATAGACAAGGAACGATTCCCTCTATTATTCAAAACTTTTTGTCTCCCATAAGGGGCTAAAATGTGCTTATAACCAGTTTTTTTAGTAGCTTCGCTATCATTAAGATAAATTATGCCATGACACTCATCACAATCTTGGAAAACTGAACATACTTAAAACCTACTAAGATACTATTTCTACTCGGTGATTTGCCACAGCCACGGACAGGCTGAACAAAAAATGCTGTACATATGATTTTTCATAATGGTTGAGTGCACATTAGTGCTCACAGGGCTTTTCACACAGCCGACCTTAAAGAAGCTCAGCCTTTGATCAACAATAAGTGTTCCTGCAGTGATGTTTCGGGAAACAGTCTCAATTTTGAGATGTCAATGGCATTCCTTGTGAAACCCCTGTGTTTTTCCAAGCCAGTATTACATTCTGCTGCAACCCAGCAATTAAGGTAATGAATTAGCTGAGGTATAGAGCCATAATCATCTTTCTCGGTGTCATATGTCTCTTGCATTCTATTTACAGACTCTTTGCTCATTCACAGCCATCCCTTTAACATTTAGCCTTAAAACACCACTGAAAATTTAGCTCATAAAAATAAGCATGATGTACCACTATTTCTCATGCCCCTGCTTACTATTAAAAAACACCCAATTTGCATTAAAAATTCACTGCTTTATAAAGATGGTAATTAATCCTTTACAAGTCAGATACTTAAGGAATTTCTCCTCTTTTGTACTAACTTCCCTTTATTCAAATAAAGGACATGCATATTAATGAGAATTCAATTCCTTCCATCCCCACCCCCCAAACACTGCACTAAAACTGAAGTAATAGGTAGTTTTTTCCTAAACAAAAAGCAGCAATCTTTTTGAAGCTGTGTTTGTTCTCTCCACTGCTGAATTTGCTGCATTTGATCTTCCATCTCAAGCACTTCAAGCCCAAAATTTCACTTCAATCTCACCTCATCTCTCCATACTACATTAACCCATGGCAATTGCCTTCCAAATGACCCCATTAAGCTGTAATTGCCTCAGCAGGCCTGCACTCTCGCTTGTAATTCTGTACCTCTCATCTCCCAGACGTATCTCAGCATCATCTGATCTTCTGATTCTCTTCACTGAGCTCAGCTTATGACCCCTGCACCACAACCAAATAGGTTACCAAAACCCCATCTCTGTTAATACTTCTTTCTTCCACTTCAAAAGCAGAAATAATATTAATCTAAAATTAAATATTTTCTTTAGAATGGCTAAATGTGGTTCCATGAATTTTTATAGTTCAGTAAATGCAGTATTCGAATGATGTGCTTATATGCAATTGCTAGTCAGACGGTCATTCGTATTCTCATTCCGGCAGCTTCACTTGTTCTAATCAGACGTTGTAACCCTATTTATTAGCAACCAAAAAAATTGAAAACAAATAATTACAAATAACCGGCATCTGGGAGCTGATGGGCCTACAGAGATTGTAAACGGTAAAAGGTAATATTACAGTGGCACAGCGGTAGAGTTCCTGCCTTACAGTGCTTGCAGCGCCACAGACCTGGGTTCAATCCTGGCTACAGGTGCTGTCTATACGGAGTTTGAACGTTCTCCCCGTGACCGCGTGGGTTTCCTCCAACACTCCAGAGACGTACAGGTTTGTAGGTTAATTGGCTTGGTGTAAATGTAAATTGTCTCTCGTGTGTGTATGTAAGATAGTGTTAGTGTGCAGGGTGATCGCTATTCAGCGCGGACTCGGTGGGCCGAAGGGTCGGTTTCCGCGCTGTATCACTAAACTAGACACAAAAAGTTGCAAAATGCATTGTTTAAATATGGGGACAGAATGACAACTGGTTTGGTTGGCAGCTTCAATTTAGATGCAACATGTTTGGGATATGCAAGTCTGAGGTAAAGGTGGATGGGTGAAGTAAATATAATCGCCTCTGATTGTACAACTTTATTCCCAATTTAATTTAATGTAGACATATTTACAATAGAGATAGATTTAACTATTAGGACAGTACGGAAAAGGAAGGAGCAAGCGCAAGTCAGAGAAGGTTCAAATTATATCTTGTATCATGGTGCAGCTGCTGGAGTTTGGTGAAGTGCAATAACTTCATAAAGTTGTACCCAAAGTCCAAAACAATAAACAAAGAATGAGCAGTGTGCTGATAATCTACTGTGAAATAGACCATTTTAATATAATTTTATTATCATGATGTTTACAAAGCACAGCCGAAAAACTGCACATTGCCATAAGAACCTTAGTTGGATTCGGAAATTATGCTTATAACTTCTTGTTATTTGAACACTAAACATGCATTGTTGCCAAATGCTCCTCTTTTAACACATTTTCTTTTTTCCAACTTTCTCATTATAGCGTGGCTATCAATCAAAGGTCATTGCACAGAAACCAAGAACAGGAACATGAACAATTTATTCCTCACCTAACCTTGGAAAGCAAAAGCCATGTCCCTTAAGGGCTACCATGGCCCTTAACACAGTGTGAGTTAGAGCCAGTCACGCATACACACACAGAAATCTAACAAGTTATATCACAAGTTTCACAACACAAGCACCAGCAGCCACCTGCGTCATTGAACTTCCAATGGATGTGCAGAACAAAGATATCAGCTGCCAACACAAAATGCCCCCATTATGTCTGTGGATTACAAAATGGACTGGGATTTAATATATATATTAGAAACATTAAAAATAGGTGCAGGAGTAGGCCATTCGGCCCTTCGAGCCAGCACCGCCATTTAATGTACCATGGTCACTCCTGCCAAGTAGTGTGGTCTGTCAACGTTTTGGTCTCTAACAAAGTGAACAAAATATAGTTGGTGATCTTCGTTCAAAGTGGTTTAACAACCTCCCTTTCACCATAGAGAATGGAAAACCATGTGATGCTGCAAATATCCAGACCATCAGGACAAGCAGCCCAATTGATTGGGACTGTGTTTACCTTGCTAAACAACTACACAAGTCACCAAGAAAATATGTTGTTTCTTCATTCTCACCAAATCTAAATCATGGAATCATCATGGAATCATGGAAAACATTATTGTCATTCAGACCTTGAGGTCTGAACGAAATTTCATTGCCTGCAGTCATACATTTAATAAATAACAAAACACACAATAAACACATATTTAACATCCACCACAGTGAGTTCACCAGACACCTCCTCACTGTGATGGAAGGCAAAAATCTTGTCTTTGTCTCTTCCCTTCTTGTTCTTCCCCTTCCTCTGCGCTGAGGCGACCCAGGCCTCCGATATTGTGACCGCACTGGGTGATGTAAATAAGTCCCGCGGCTGAACCGCGCTCCGCGTACGGACCGGTTCAACCCGGGGCGGTCGAAGCTGCCGCCCTCCAGTCCAGCGAACGCAGCTGTTGCCGTGGGAGCTCCGGAAAAACAGGTCACCAACCTGTGACCTGCGAGCTCCCGACGATGTCGTCCACTGGGCCCGCGGCCGAACCTCCGAAGTCGCTGCCGCCGCCACCGCCACCGGAAAGCCGCCACAGCTCCAAGTCGGGCTGCTGGAACGCCGGAATGCCTGAACCCGCCGCAGCCCCGAAGTCGGCCAGCCTCGCGCTGGTAAGTCCTGGCTGGCTCTGCCTCCGGAGCCTTGAGGTCGGTGGTAGTTGGAGGCTGTTAGCTCCGCCATTAGGCCTCAGCGCAGACGGAGACAGAGACGGGGGCTACGACAAGAAAAGTCGCCTCCCCCCCAAATGGAAGGGATTAAACGTTTCTCCCACCCCACCCACACACATACACTACATAATAACTGAAATTAGCACGCTAAAACAAGACAAGAAAACAACAAAAAAAAAGAAAAACAGACGGACTGCAGGCGAGCCGCTGCTGCCAGGGCAGCGCCGCCACTCCCACAAATCCTGGAACTTCCTATCTTAAGAGCAAAGTGGAAATACCTTCAGCAGAAGGACTGGATGGAAGTTCAACACTTCCTCACTCCCTTTTCTCAAAAGGGAGTAAGGAATTGATAATAAATGCTGGCCATGGCCGAGGCACCTACGTCCAGTAAATGATTTTGTTTTTAAACACATCTCCATGCAATCAGCTTATATATAACAGAGCAGCCTACTCTTAGCTGCTGTGATGCTGCAGTTGTAGCAAATGCTACATTTCAATGATGAGACTTGAAGCACTGATGGCCCACACATTGTCTTCAATTTGCAAGAAGGAGAACTGCTCCTTGAAGATAGCCTTCTAGTAAGACATGTTCTATCACACCACCTGTTTCCACTTCTCACAGTTTTTCCTGTTCTCCCTGCCTTCTGCCAATCCTCTCAAACACACTAAGTTTCAAACCATATTCTTGCTAGCCTAGGAGAAACCCTGTACAGACCTTGGTGAGCAATCCTCCCAAACTTCTCCTTAAAGACCTTTCTACTTCATCAGAAACATTTATCTCGCCTGTTTCTAGGGAGAAAAACCTTCCATGCAATGGTTAGTGTGACAACCAATTACAACAGTGAAGCAGTTAAAAAGCAACAATCTCATTGAATTTTACATCAGGACTGACCAATTCCATTGCAAGGCCATCCATTTGTAACTAACTCAGATTTTCACTCTCCACTAATGGAACCTGCTCTGCAGAATATTTCCAGCATTCGCTTCCATTTCAGATTTCCTTCAACTGTCCTGTTCTGCATCTGATATCTTCAGCATATCCTTGTGTTTCTTTCTTTGAAGTGCTTTCATTCATCCATTAGTAAGACTAATAGAGCATTATCTAAAAGCAGGGTTACACAAAAAGCTGGAGAAACTCAGCGGGTGCAGCAGCATCTAAGGAGCGAAGGAGATAGGCGACGTTTCGGGTCGAGACCCTTCTTTTAGCACTGGGCAACCTCGGTCTTTACCCCAACAATAACATACCCTTTGTCATATTTCCCCCAATCACCCTCTGCTCCACTTTGAGTTTAAAATACATTTTTCCAGTTCGAAGGAAGGATCGCTGACTTGAAAAGTCAACTCTGTTTCTCCCTTCACAGACGTTGCCTGACCCGAGTATTTCCAGCACCTGCTGGTTTGATTTTGAAATCTTATCATGAGAATGCCCTCATTGACTACAAGGAGATAGTCAGCGTGAAATTTAACCTTTATCTGAGCCATGCAATTCACTTCAAAGTAAAGTTTTTCTTTCATAAAAAAGGTCATCAAGAATTTGTTGAAAAAAAGTGTTTCACTTTAGCTCCAGATTTTTGGCTTCTGGGGCATGTGGCACCAATAGTTTCTTCAACAAAAGCACAACAACCTTCACTAAAATAATTCCAATTGCAATGTACACACAAAGAACTGTAGATGCTGTAATCTGGAACAAAACACAAAATGCTGGAGTAACTCAGCAGGTGAAGCAGCATCTTTAGGCTTTAAGATACAGCATGGAAACATTCCCTTGGGCCCCATCACATCCACAACAACCAGCGATCACCCCATAAACTAGCACTATCCTACACACTAGGGACAATTTACAATTTCCAGAAACCAATTAACCTACAAACCTGTACATCTTTAGAGTGTCGTACGGAAACTGGAGCACCCAGAGAAAACCCACGCGGTCATAGGGAGAACATATAAACTCCATACAGACAGCGTCCAGAGTCGGGATCAAACACAGATCTCTTGAGCAGTAAGGCAGCAACTCGACTGTGCCGCCCCTACATCCACTCTGGTATGAATAAATGGACGATATTGAGTTCGAAGAAGGTTCCTGACGCAAAATGTTAACTATCCATTCCCTCTAGAGATGTTGCCTGACCCAATGGGTTACTCCAGCATGTTGTGTTTTGACCAATTGGAATGTAATGCAGGTTAACCCAACAATCCACTGCTTTCAAGGATAGCAAGAGACCAATTCAAGTTAGTCAACCCAACATTATCAGCAAATCTTTTCAAAAAGAGTGGACAAAAAGTGCTACTTAAAATAACCAAGTCACTGGAATTTATCTTCCACTATCAGTGAGGGGAGCCTATTTTGTTTAAGAAAGGAAAGGGTGAATTCCATCAACATATTGCAAATACCACAGTAGTAACCATATGCTTAGTTATAATCCATATTGATGTTTGCAGGATGTCAGTACCTATCCCATTACTACAAGTGACAGCACCTCCACCAAAAATCTGTTTCTAAGCGTGTGCAAATTATTCCTACATTGTGCAGAACAGCTGTAGCACCTGTGCATCATTCAACAGAAAATCTAAATCCTTCAAAAAATGTGCAGAATGTTTTTACAGTTTGTATTCTCTGTCCAGCTATCTGAAACATCAGCTCAAAGTCTTATCATTTTAAATGTTATACTTTACAATACCTAGAAAACAATCAATCTTCAATAACTCTAATTTATTTCATTGCAAACAGAGAGACAGAACCAAATAGAATAAATGAAACAAACTAATTGGTGTTTTTTTGAATATCGATGGAATTCCAAGAATGAAGATTCACATGGTTTTCAATGCACATTTAATTTCTAGATTTTGTAAATAGACTTCCATTCTGATTATGACAGATGCTATCAGGAAAAACATTTTATTATGCTTTCCAAAGTAAATTTCTAACCGAGAGCGTCAAAGGGAAATAAAGCATTAACTCAATAATTTTATTTCCTGTATGGTTTTGATAAATATATAAAATGTGAACAGTAAATCGATTCCTTTAAAGTGGAGAAACAACAATAATAATTTTTTGCTTTCAGTTTTAATCAAGTTTTGTGTCTTAAATGTGCACTAGTCAGTGACGCTAGACACTGTGCCTCCCAACTTTGGTTCACCTTTAGAATTCCACTAGGGACACGGTGTCAAGACTGTTCAGGTTTTTTTGATGACTGCTGCATGGGTAACTAACGTGTAAATGCAGATATGTATGGAAAGCAATTCTGACAGTGATGTATTGCAACTGGTACCAGATGTCGACAAGGGACGCTCGGCCAGGCACAGGGGGTTACACTGCCACAAAGCACGAGCTCCCAACCAGTCTACTATATGATCAGGAGCCACTCATCCTCTTATCATTGTCTCATTACATCAATCAGCTCCCGTTTACCCCACACATTCACTTAATACTATCCATTTTTTGCTTCAATATTATGGGAAATGGTAGCAGCTTCAAGCATTCCCATTGCTGCTCCAATGGGAATTTCCATTTCACAAACCCAGCCTATCTCCTTCAACTCACAACACAAAGCTTCACACCAATCTAAAACACCTTGTGGGATTATCTGAAGCTATCACTTACATAAAGACATCTCTGCCTGTTGATTAGCCCGTTTAAAGAAATAATATTCTAAAATTACAAATATACCCCCAAAAAAAGAAAACAAGCAAGTATGATTGGAGTTTCAATGGAAGATATTAAATTTGCATAACTGTATCCAATATGTATAGGTTTACATAGGCACAAGGTATTTACCAAATTTGGTTCTTTTTTCTTCCACGGAGCAACTAGACTATAATCAGAGCTCGTAACGCCACAGAACAATATTATCGCAGTGGTTCAAGCACACAGTACTAGCCAAGTTAAAATAGACACCACAGGCACAAAACTAAAGAAATGCAGGATGACTGAACAAGCCATCTGTTAATTTAAGACATGAAAGACCATTAATAAAACATGTCTTGGTTTTCAAGTAATACGACTGATGAGATGCATCAGAAAAGTTTGCACTGTGCAAGGATTTAGGCTGGATACATACAACCCAAAATTAATTAATTTAAATGAGACATGCTTCCATAAAAACGCATTATTACATTTCTCTAAATTTGATGCTCTCTGATTATTAATCAAAACAGATTAAACTAGTCTCAAATGTAAAATGTCAAACAGCGGTAATTTAATTTCTAACACTAAATTTGTCAAAAATTCATATTGGCTGGGAAACAGCAAAATAACTTTGTCTAGGCATCAAATTCAAAGCAGAATACAAACTGTGCTTAAATTAATAGAGAGCAAAAAGATGTGTTAAAAAAAAACTTTTAAAGAAATTCTATTTTGTTCTTTGTGGCTCAATTTCAAAATAACTATGGTATTAATGCGTGGCCCTTATTTAATCACGGGCTAATTTACTCCTGACAGAAAGTAAATTCCACTATTTTCTGCGAGGCTTTATGAAATTGCCATCATTTTTAATTAATTCTTAATTAAAATATATTACACCACAGCTTCTACCCATCTCTCTTGATATTCTAACATAATCAATTCAGGACCATTTACATATCATTAATTAAAAGCCTTCCTCTCTCATCCTTAAAATCATAATGAGGCTCTATTTCTCATTAACTGCCTTTAAGGAATAAAATAACAATACGGCCGAGAATGGATAGTGATTTCAAGAAAGAACCTTCTTTCTAAATCCAGATAACTAACAATAATTTGCAGCCCAAAAACTTTATTACATATTGCTGTCCTCCTTAAAAGAAATATCTAACATGCTGCATACTTTGCACTTCTCCAATTAGGAAGCCATACATTTCCCACAAACTCCCACACAGTCACATCTAGAGTTACTCCATGGCACACTCAACACATTTTTGGATCAGTAAAGCTGGTACAGGGTAATAATCAATTCCTTTTACAAGACCACACACTGTCTGAAACGTGTTGTTGCATAACAAAAAACAGATGGAGATTATGCTTAAACTTAGCAATAACAATTCAAGCAGCTCAGAACAGAAGACAGGTTCAGACTATCCAATAATATTTCCTCATGCCATTTCATGGTTCACTTTATTTAGTTCAAAAGCCTTTCATTTCCTTTTGATCATATCCAATTTAGTGACCCCCTACCTGATTAAACGACGTTCATTTGTTTAAAATGTATAATGCATAATTCTTTAAGTCGTCTGAGCAATTCAACTGCAAATGATCAAAATCGACTACAATAGATGTACGAACTTCATTGTTAGGTCAGATAAATCAGATTCTTATCACTGTAGCCAATCACTTGCAGGTGCACCACCACATCTTGTCAAGACAGCCTGTCTAAGTCTTCACACGTCAGGCAAAAGCGTTGCAGTTGTGTTTTGGCCTGTTGACAGCAATTTATTTTGATGCGCTGTCACAATACCAGCATACTAGACGCTTTACACTAAGGTGCCAACAAGTTCTGCAATACTTTTGTGCTGCCAGATGCCACAGGTTGGGAGTGAGAACACTGACACGTTTTAATGATCTTTTTTCTGTGCATGTTCCACAGATGTTGCAGCATGACTATGTCTCCCTAACCATGGCATGCTGACAACTAAAATCCTGCAGCACAATGGGTTTCCGTCAGCAAAGGACATTGACACAGTTTGCCAGTGTCAAAATGCCATCACAATGCATGTCTCTCAAATAAAATATTATCTTCACATCACACATTTTACAAGATACGAGAATATCCACTCCTAACTAACATAACTAACTAACGTAAATTTCACAAATTAGATTAAATGTTTGCTTTGACAATGCGAAATAATCATGTCTAACTTGTAGAATACAAATTATTTTATTGATCTCTGCAGAAAAAAATTCCAAGAAAGCACGCAACATTTCAAAAGTAGTTACGAAGGTTCAATGAATGCCAAGACCAGACCCGTTCACAAAGCTTCAATATATGGCCCCTCTCAGGCCAGCGGTCAAGGTGCAGAAACGCCATGTGCACTTCATTTATCCATTTAATCCTTCAATTATTTTACCCTTCTTTGCAAGCAATGCCTTGCCTTCATTCAATGCCTCCTCCTGCTATAAGCACAAGATAACCATGTTGATATGGAGGATCCATCTGTAAACCTGCCTCCCAGCACTGTACAAGCTGCTTACCTACTGTTCAACCTGACCTACTATAAATTTAAAATGGAGATGCTTTCTACAAATTAATGAATTCTGAATATTGAACTACATACATACAAACCAAAAGTGTTTATATTTTAAACAATTTTTTTGCTCTTTCTGCTGATAATACATATTATAGAACAGTACAGCACAGGAGCAAGTACATAGTCCTCAATGTCGCTGCTGAAGATGATGCCAAAATAAACTAATCTTTTCGAACTGCATGTGATCCATGTCTACCCACCCCCCTGCATATCCATGTGCCCATCTGAGAGCCTCTTAAACACCACAATCAGATCTGCTTCCATCACCACCACTCTCTCACCCAGGCAACCACCACTCGGGTGTGTCTAAAAACTTTCCCCATACATCTCCATCAAATGTTTTCCCTCCGACCTTAAAACTATGCCCTCTAGTCTTTGACATTTGAACCCTGGGGAAAAGATTCTGACCGTCTATTCTATCTAGGCATCTCAACATTTTATATACTACTATCAAGTCTCCCCTCAGCCTCCAACACTCAAGAGAAAACAAACCAACTTCTCTTTACCACCAATACCCTCTAATCCAGGCAACATTCTGGCAAACCTCCTCTTCCCCCTCCCCAAAGCTTCCACATCCTTCCTGCAACGGGCAACCAGCAGTACATGCAAAACTCCAAACATGGCATGACTTGCAACATGACATCCTTACTCTTACACTTTCACTTTTATACTAATTGCAGGGACTGATGAAGGCAAGCATGTAACTCAGCAGGTCAGGCAGCATCCCTGGAGAGCATGGATAGGTGACCCGAAACATCACCTATCCATGTTCTTCAGGAATGCTGCCGGATTTGCTGAGTTACTCCAGCACTTTGTGTCCTTGTGTATTAACCAGCATCTAGTTATTTGTTTCTACATGTTATACACCTTCTTTACCACTCTATCCACTTGCATTGCTGCCTACAGGAAGCTATGGACTTACACCCAAAAGGGTCCTGAACATTTATTCTCCATAAGGTCCAACCATTTAATGTACAGTTTTATCTTGCAATTGAGGTCTCAAAATGCATCACCCACACTTGTCCGTATTAAACTCCATCTGCCATTTCTCCACCCATATCTACAACAGATCTATATTCTGCTGTGTTCTTTGACAATCTTCATTGCTGAACTCAACTTCACCAATTTTCGTATCAACTGCAAACTTAATATCAGGCCACGTACATTTTCATCTCAATCATTTATATATATTGGAAACAATAGATATCGAAGCATTGATCCTTGCATTGCAGATCACAGACCTTGTCAGAAAAGCAACCCTTTTACCACCAGCGTCTGTCTTCTTCATCCAACCCAAAGTTGGAGCCAATTTACCAACTCACCGAGGATTCCATGCAATTTGATCTTCTAGACTAGTCTACCATGAGGGACCATGTCAAATAAAGTCATAGAGACACGGTATCATACAACTAGGAAACTGACCAATCAGCCCAAATCATCCACATGAAACATCAAGCACCCATCTGTATCAATCCCATCTCGCAACACTTCAATTCATAGGAAATTCATGTTTGGACACTTCTTAAATGCTGTTGGTAACCCACCTTCACCCGCTCCTTCATGCAGTGCCCTCCAGGTTCTTGCCTCTTTGGATGTCAGTGGTCCCTGATATCTCTTCTTAATTTATCCCCCCTTATGCAAAATCAATGTCCTCTATTTTAACTACCACTGATATGGTGAAACATGACCTGAAGTCTACCCTATCTATACCCTCAATTTTACACACTACAACAATGCCCCTCTTAGCTCCAGGGTGGCCAGACCTTGTTTCTTCAGCCTCTCTATGGAACTGAAATGTAAAAATCTGTGCTGCCTTATCCTACCCAATGCATGATGACCGAAACAGCTGCAGTCTGACCAATGCTTCATAAAGTTGCAGCCTTACCACCCTACCTCTGTTTTAATAAAAATGAACTGCAGATGGTGGTTTATTCCAAAGATAGACATCAAATGCTGGTGAAACTCAGCAGGTCAGGCAGCATCTCTAGAGAAAATGGATAGGTGATGTTTCAGATCAGGGGACCCTTCTAGAGACCGAAGAGGGATCCCAACCTGAAACATCACCTATCCATTTTCTCCAGAGATGCTGTCTGACCCTCAGAGTTACACCAGCATTTTGTGTCTACTTCTGTATTTGATGCCTTAAATAATGAAGGTCAGTATCCCGCATGCCTTCCTAATCACATCATCTACCTGTGTTGCTACCTTCAAAACCTATGGACTTTGACTCCAAAATCTCTCTGTTCCTCAATATTCTAAGACCGTAACATTCACATACAACTCCTAGCCTAATTAATATTCCCAAAGTGCATCATCTGACATTTGTCTGTATTAGAAACATAGAAAATAAGCGGAGTAGGCCATTCGGCCCATCGAGCCAGCGCCGCCATTCAATATGATCATGGCTGATCATCCAAAATCTGTACCCCGTTCCCGCTTTTTCCTCATATCCCTTGATTCTGTTAGCCCCAAGAGCTAAATCTCTCTCTTGAAAACAATCATTGAATTATCCTACATTGCCTTCTGTGGCAGAGAATTCCAAAGATTCACAACTCTCTGGGTGAAAAAGTTTTTCCTCATCTCCTTCCTAAATGGCCTACCCCTTATTCTTAAACTGTGACCCCTGGTTCTGGACTCTCCCAACATGGGGAACATTTTTCCTGCATCTAGCCTGTCCAATCCCTTAAGAATGTTATATGTTTCTATAAGATCCGCTCTCATCCTTCTAAATTCCAGTGAATACAAGCCCAGTCGCCCCATTCTTTCACCATGATTAGATCAGATTAAACTTTAACTGCCATACTTATGCCCATTGCACCAACACATCAATCTCTCTGTGCAGCTTACTATTTTCCACACTATTAACAACTCCGTCCTTCAGTCATTCACAAACATACCGAGTTGTCTCCCACATCCATTCAAGCCATTCATTTGAAACAGACTGATGTACATTACAAATGGTGCTTTACTAAAAAATACTTTAAAGTCCATGCAAACAACACCCGCTGCACCGCCTAAATCAATCATCTCCGCTGCCGCCTCAAAAAACTCAATACAATTTGTGAGAGGCCACCCACAAACAAAAGGATCTTCTCCAAATATCTCTCGCCCTGATGCAAGACTCACCAACATAGAATTTCCTGGTTTGTCCTGGATGTCTTTCTTACACAAAAGAACAACATGGACTATTTTCCAATCAACTTGGGGATGTGCAAGATTTACATAAAATGGCTCACCTTCTAACTACTATAATTAAAAACAGGCCACTGTTCATCACTCAAGAGAGCAAGGTTGACATTTTTTAATTTTATCTAGAGGACTGAATGTACAAGAGATTACTAGAATTGTTCCATAAACTGCGACTGTGGTTCTTATCATCCAAATGTAATTGATAGTATACAATTAGTTCCAGCATATATAAAAGGATTCTCAACCAGGACAAATTTAAATCTCAATGGAGGAGCCCAAATGTGAATTTTTGAAACACAGGAGGCAGTAACTGCTCAGAACCTCGGCAGAGTAGAATAATCCCCTTTTGAATAGGTTCAATTCTTTGTTTAAGAAGGAACTGCAGATGCTGGAAAATCGAAGGTAGACAAAAGTGTTCAATTCTTTTATTTGTTATAGATAGTATCCAGCCGTTCCAAACTAATTTTAGCAATTTCTCCATATTCCTACGTCAGCTGTTTTTCCAATTCAAATTTGAAATTTGTGTATTTATCTGTCAGGAAGAATACTTTGCTAGGTATTTTCATTTTAATCATGTTCCATTGCTAATCAACTCAACTTTTTAAAAGCAATTTCTCTCAGCTGAATCACTTCATATTATCAGAGTAGAGAAACTCTACCTTATCCATGCCAACAGTAGAGTTATTGCCTTATAGCGCTTGAGATCAGTCTGAAGAAGGGTCTCGACCCGAAACTTCACCCATTCCTTCTCTCCAGAGATGCTGCCTGACCCGCTGAGTTACTTCAGTATTTTGTGTCTACCTTCAATTTAAACCAGCATCTGCAGTTCTCTCCTACATGAAGATCCAGGTTCAATCCGGACTACGGGCGCCATAATTATGGAGTTTTTTTTATGGTCTCTCTGTGACCGCGTGGGTTTTCACCAGGTGCTCCAGTTTCCTCCCACACTCCAAAGACATACAGGTTTGTAGGTTAATTGGCTTTGGTAAAAAATGTAAATTGTCCCTAGTTTGCAGGATAGTGCTAGTGTACGGGGCGATCGCTGGTTGGCACAGACTCGGTGGGACGAAGGGCCTGTATCCCTAAAGTCTAAAGATATACCATGCATAAATACAATCAGTTCAAACTCAACTACCATAGATAGAGCAGAGGGGAAGATACAGAGTGTAGAATACTGTTCTGAGGATAGTAGCACATAAGTTCCTTGGACTAAGTCCAGTGTCCTCATTGAGATAGAGGTGAATCTAGCTCTATCTAGATTCTAGGAAGGACTGGTCAGAAGCCTGATAACGGAAGGGCAGAGCTTTAAGCTGAGAGGGGCACATTTTAAAGTATATGTGTGGGGCAGGTTGGGTTTTATTTTTATACAGAGAAAGTGGTGATGTCTAGAACACATTGACAAGAGAGTTGATTGAGGGAGATATGATAATGGCATTTAATAGTGTTTTAAATAGGCATAAATGGGGGAATGGAGGAATATGGAAAACGTGCAGTAGAGGAAATTAGTTTAACCTGGCATAATGTTCAGCATGTACATTGTAAGTAAAATGGCCTGTCTCTGTGTTGTACTGATCAATGATCTACATTTGATATTCTATAATCTTGAAATATAATTATATGGTTCTGCTATGGCTGTAACACTTTCAGCCCCATTCTTGAATTCCAGCCTCACCACTTGTTTCTTAATGTACTTCAAAATGCAATTGTATATTTGCTCAGTCAGATTCTGTTTCTTTACTTCCATGAACAAACTCCCAAAAAATCATTCTACACGCATATAATATATATATATATATATATATATATATTCTTGCTTCATTATTTAAAGGTCCAAGCGTGTTTCACCAAGGAGATCAACAGTAGGCCGTGATATAGCCTTTAATCAACTTGCTTTACTTGAAAATCCGTCCCTGTTGTCCATTGTTCCAGTACAACTTAATCTGTTCCTCTAGCTTTAGAATTCGGAGGAAAATTATTCATTGTGAATGCTCAATTTCTACCAAAGTAACAAGATGTGAAAACATTTCAAGACTGCATGTCATTCATTTTTCTTCAACATTAGACTTTTTTTTATATAAAGCAGTTTTGTCTTTTTTTCCCCCCATCAACCCCCCCAATAATCTTGTCCTTTGATTAAATGACTCGAGTGCTCTAACAATCAAACCCCTTGCTAAGTGGTTTGCTAAGTGCACAAACATTTGTAATTCAATGTGCCCATGCAAAACCACTTTTCTAATCTTCTAATAGGCAAACCAATTAGATGTGTAAAAGTCCACGCACTAAAGCCACCTGAATAAGATGGTCATCCCACTAAAACCCAAATCCACATTGTACCAGGCCCAAAAGTAATAAAGTTCATCACAGCATCTTAAAAGTTATAATGAAACTTTCCTAACCAATGATATATAGGCAAGCTACCATGAGACTGAAAAGCTGAAGCAAAACCATATGTCAGAAATATTCAGCAGATCAAACAGCACACAATCAAAGGACATCGAACTGAAGCGTCAGCTCTCTTTCTCTCTCCAGAGATGCTGGGTCTCAGCATGGGGGGAGGGAGAATGAATTTATTTTAAACATAGTATGCCCATATAATTGCCCAAAATACCAGCTGTCAAGACAAAAATATTTTGGAGAAGCAATAAAAACCTTTCTGGCCCTTTAAAAAAAATTAATTTTCTCACATTCCTGCTTCCTCCAAATGATTAAAATGCAAACTCTCGTGACATTTCTCATCCATGTCCTACTTTGCAGTTGACGGATATGTATGCAGCCAGCCCCACCAAGAAAACAACACTCTAAGAAACGTCACTGTGGGTTTCCATCTCAATCACCTGTGAATCAAAGGGGATGACATTGACACCAGCATGGGCCAGGCAGAAGACCTCACCGAGTTCACCACAAGGTCATCTCACCAGAATGAGCCAGGAATTGAGGAAAACAACACATGTTTCATCCCCATTTGCAACATACGTCAGCAGACATTGAATCCAATCCACTATTTTAATGCTGAGAGGACTGGAAGCCAAGAACAGAATACATCCAAACAAACTTTTAAGCAGCTTCATCTAATCAGGTCAGTTAGCATCAGTGCAGACAAAGTCAATGGTATTTCATCAAAACTACAAGTGAGAAAACGTGTGCTTTCAGTTGCAAATGGCCCTTTAACAGAAGTCTAACAAGCTTCCCAAACATTATTAAACTCATCCTCCCCCCCCCCCCCCCCCCCCCCCCCCCCCCCGCTGAGCGTCTTCTTGAATTCCAATTATTTCTCTCTCAAGCCCACTCACCGTCTCCAAGTCAAAGGTACAGCAGGGCAACTTATGTAAAACCCGCGATGTCCATCTTTTCATGGGCTATGTGAAAGAGTCACGGTTTCTATCCCATGTAGGCCTCCAACTCAACTCTATATCCTTAACAATAATGACCAAATTAGCGATGTATCGTGCATGCAAAGGTTCAAAAATTGCATTACCTTTTCTGACAATTTCTCCTTCACTTAGTCCATATGTATCAGACTCTTCCCTTCATCTTTTGTTGTCTTCTCTACCTCCATCGCAGAAATAGATTTAGCAAATAATATCAATGACAAGCTCAGAGACTCATGCAGTTACTTCAATTATGCATCTTCTCAGCCAGCTACATACAAGGATCCCATCCCCGCTTCACATTAGGACTCCATTCCATTCCCCGGGTTTTTTCCATTGTATTAGTATTGATCACAAGACGTCGTCACAAAACAGAATCAGTGTCTTTGAGATGTTTTCCTTTTCTCTAATTGTATTATGGTTAACCACTGTTTAGACAGCTGACTGTGCTCTCAACTGTTCTCTTTGATTTCCTGCACATCTGCTCTCATGCCATTATCTCACAGCCAGAGCAAGCATAGTGGTACATATACTCACAATTCACTACACAAGCCCACATTAATAAAAAAATCCCTCCCATAATTTGAACCATCTTCAGCAAGATTCTATCACCAGACTTGTTTTCCTGTCTGTTCTCAGTATTCTGAAGGGAATGTCCACATTACAATTTCTAGTTTTACCCTTGCATTAATCCCATGGCATGAGATACCAAACCTACACTTCACTCCTCACCACCCAAACGCAACTATTCATCTGTACTTTTTAACAAATCTATACAGTGCATTGAATGCTGGTCACCTTTGACTGGGCCGAGTCCATATCCACCCAGGCAAATATCTAATAGTCATGAGAAAAACAATTGAAACAATGAGATAATTAAACTCACTAAAGTTGATGATGAAAAGAACAGTGGAGAAAGTCTTTGTGCATGAGAAACAATGAACCACATTCACCGTCACGGTGGTATTGGTAGCTCCAACTATAACCCTATCTGTTCAAACACGTGGACTTTTCTCAAAGTATTTAAGGAAAATGGTTTACAAATATTCATAAATGCAACTACAAATTCATGCTATGACCAGAGAAAATATTTTTCTCGTATCAAGATGAATCAGAAGAAACCTGCCCTGAGATATTCAAGACGAGCACTCAGAGATCCAGGTTGAAAGTGTTCCATTCATTGGGACTTGATATTTCCTGCACTGATGATCACAAAAATTTGTGAAGGAAAAATTAATAAGCTATCAATTATTGTCTTCACCCCTCTTTGTCATAAATCACTCTGAACACTTTGGAAATGGGGAAGTAGCAGATATACCAATATACCTCAACAAATGATGAAAGCATGATTCCCAAGGAACAAATAGATATGAACAATACATTCAAGGGCATTTCCAAAATGTCACCATTTAAACTCTATCTGTATAAATTTTCCAATGGCAGGGGAAATTGGCTGAGTTTAGGGAATTAGTAAATTTGCGTACTACTTGCAATGTCAGAATGCTGGAAATCGTCTTTCCAATTTTTTTTCAATGTCTGTATGGTCCAATGTAGCACAATGTATGCCTCAAGGCATAAAACTCATTGTTGAAATATATTAGACCCCTCAATTCTCTCCTTGCTATTTTTATGATAAAACAGATGAAAATGACAACTTCCTTTCACTCTGCTTAAACATCACACATCATTGTTGAGCACTGTACAAGTTCTGAAGAGCATCATGTCAGATGTAGCACTCCAAGCACTTTCGTCACTTATCCAGAGATGGATTTGAACTGGACAGATGGGAGAAACTTGGAGATCTGAATTACGTTATAAAGTATACTGAACTAAACTGAAATACTGATTTTTTTTTTCATTGCATCAGCTTCAACTACGTTTTTTCCCCCTGGTGCAGGGAATTTTGGGGTAAAAGCTTTTCTTACCATCTCTACTAGATTGTTTGCCGATAAATTTAAACCTATGGCTTGAAACATATATTCCATTTCTCTTTCCGCTGATGCTGTACGAACAGCTGAACGTTTTCAGCATTTTGGATTATTTTAGATTTAAAGCATCTGCAGTTTATATCAGATTTAAGCCGTCAATTTAATCTTTGATCTGAGATTTAAATATGACCATGAGAAACGCGTGATTTTACTGTGTGTCTATGTTAACCACCAAATCTAACTTGCAGTTAAAATAAGGGAATTAAACCAACATTTTCTAACGTGTATTACATAGCAACATTATCTATTTTGTTGCTAGATTTCATCTGTTCATGCCTGGGCTGTCAGTAAAGGGCCTGTCCCACCAGTATACAACTCCATGCGGTGAGAGCGACCAAACTGGAAGCGGGGGCCGCGCGGAGGTCGGGTGATCCCCTTACAGAGCCTGTCCCACCAGCTTGCACCTGCATGCAGCGAGCGTGACCAAACCGGCAGCGGGGGCCGCGCGGAGGTCGGGTGAGTGACGCAAAGTTGGAACGATGCCCGCGGTAAGTTCGCAAGGACAGAGAGGGACACACAGAGAGGGTCACGGAGGCACATATAGAGAGGGTCACAGAAGTACACAGAGAGGGTCACGGAGGCACACACAGAGAGGGTCACAGAGGCACATATAGAGAGGGTCACGGAGGCACGACGTCGGGGCAGTGCGTAATGCGTCGCGGTGGCTGCGGGCCGACAAGCCGTTGCCGCGCGGAATTTTTGAACACGGTCAGTTTTTCGGAGCCCCGCACGATGTCGGGACCAACTCCACACGGCTCCAGCGATCGAAGTGGGACCGGCCCCGCAAGGCCGGACGGCTCAAGTGACCACGTTAGGTCGCGCTCACCGCATGGAGTCGCATGTTGGCGGCACAGGCCCTTAAGTCTCCTCTTATGGCAGTTGAAAGACCGAAGGGAAACAAACAAAAAAGGAAAATGTAGGATTTGAATACTATTTGAATAGGAATCAATAACAGAAAGAGGGGGAGAAGGAGGATAACAGGAGTCAGTAGAGTCACGGTATGGAAGGATTTGAGTCAACTTAGAGTTGATTTGATTTAACTTAAAGGGATACATGGAAAAGATAGGACGTGAAAAAAACAATGGCTGATACAAGAGATTACGTATAACAATGTTTAAAATATCTGATGACATAATGCTGATGACCACATAATGAGACATGGGGATCAACTAACCCCCTAAAAGTCACTATGACTGAAACTCTGATAATGTCTTATGAATATTTCTATCACCACCTGAAATGTATTTTATTTATTTTCCACATGTTCCTTTACCTGTCCAAGTGCTCTAGGCTGCCGGGTTCAACTTTCAGATCCTTTATACACTATCATCTTAATCACTTTGACAAAATGCTGAACTTGCATGGCAACAGTCTCAGCCTTCATTGTAGCACTCAAATTTTGGGTTATTTTGTATTTTCCATATTTGTTTAGGGGAAATGCAGGCTTCCCAATGCTTCAAGTATTTCAATGAATATGCCAATCAGGCATTTCCGAGTCTGTTCCATCCTCAGCTTCCCTTTTCTAAAGTTAACAATCAGCTCCTTGGTCTTGCTGATGTTGAGAGGAAGTAGTTGTTCTCGCACCATTTAATCAGACGATCGATCGCCCTCCTATACTGTGACCCATCATTACCAGTAATTCATCCTACAATGGGAGCATCGTCGAAGGATTTAATGATGGAGATGGAACTGCATCTGGATGCACAGTCATGGGTAAAACGTGAGCAGAGCAGAGGGTGAGCTGATGTTTATCAAGGAGGCAGTGTTGTTGCTGATTGTGGTCTTGTTGATGAGGAAGTCGAAGATCTAGATGCATAGGGATGCACAGAGACCCAGATACCCGAGCTTGATAATCTTGGAGGAGATGATGATGTTGAACTCCGAGCTAAAGTCGATATACAGCCTGACTGACATATGTGTTTTTAATATCCAAGTGGTCCAGGGCAGAATGGCGAGTAAGCGAGATCGCATCCCCGTTGATCTATTGTGGCTGTCAGCATATTATAGTAGGCCCAGGTTCTTGCTCAGGTAGGAATTGATATGCGCCATACCAACCTTTCAAAACACTTCATCAGCACAGACATTAGTGCCACCGGATGGAAGTCATTGAGGCCGGTCACCATACTCGTCTTGGGCCTCCTTTATGGAACCTCGACAGTGTTATCTGCTCTCACTACTTGTGTGTGGATGATCTTTAGTAGAAAGCTTTGCTTCCTACATTCCCTCTCCTACACCAAAAGCACAGCAGCTGAAATCTTGCAATATCCCAGAAGAGGTTAATTGGTAGCACGTCTACCAACACCAACTGCAGTCACAAAGTAATTCCCTTAAAGGGATTCAGCTTAGAGCACCATGTTGCTTACTTATAAAGGTTCAAGCAAGGCTGTGTCAACCCCAATTACTCTGTTCAGAATTGTTTGCTATTGAATTGGAAATGGAGCCCAGTAAACAGATGTTAGGCAATTTAAACCAAAATTACCCCAATATTCAAATACAACAAATAATTTATGCACATTTGGATATGCAACCTTAGACAAAAGTTGCTGAGGCATAAAGAAAAACATAATTATCACTAAACGCACAGGTGACTATGGATTTACATTAACAAGTCCCTTACAGGCAGCAACATGCTCCAGCAGTACAGGTTTATAAATATCAAGAAAGCTATTTTTAATCAAATGAGTGACATTGGATGAAGAACATAGAACAGTAGTGTAGGAACAGGCCCTTCGCCCCAGAGTATCTGCGTCGAACATGACACTGACTTAACCTAATCCCTTCTGCCAAACGTGCTCCATATTCCTCCATTCCCTGCATGTTCATATGTCCATCTAAATGCCATTCTTGTATCTACGTCCACCACCACCCCTGGCAGCACATTGCAGGCACCAACCACGCTCCGTATAAGAAATTTGCCCTGAATATCTCTTCTAAATTTCGCCACTCTGACCTTAGAACTATGCCCTCCAGTATTTAACATTTCTACCTTCAAATTAACACAATCAAGTCTATTCCAATGCAACTCAGAATTTTATCAAATTCTCTCAGAAATTCAACGTCACCCCAAAAAGCAGTTTAGCCACCACAGTAATGGGTTCTTAAAACAGCTGCATCGTTAGATTGAAAACCAAATTTGTTTTATCCAGCAGTGTTGGCCCCTTCCTTACGTTACAAAGATGAGAGAAGAACACAATACAGGAGGTCTCGCAAGTTAATAAGGAACAAACATGACATTCTGTGGAAAACTACACCAGTGCTCAATGAACCAACAATAGCATTCTTTCCCAATTGAACATAAAACTCATGTATGAACTTCTGCCAGCAACATTTTTACCTCAACCATATCACTTGGATGTCTAATTCCAGGCTGCTGAAACAAAACTTAAACTCAAGATTCATTGTCATGACACCAGCGCTATACATTAAATAAAGCCTTTCAAGAACGTCCTGGCAATAACCACCAAGTGACATGTCGACACCAATTCCTGAGAAGCCATTGGTCAGATTGTCAGAGCCTTCTGCAACAATCTCAGCATTTGAACATGCTGATGAAATTCATGTGGAAAGCACTAATGGCAGAAATTGCATCTTATTCACCACAACAACAAACCATACCTACTGATTCCACTCAGAAACATAGATCCCAATTTGAATAGAAGCTGAAAATTCAGGATTGGTTCTCAACAGGTATCTTAAAACCCATTAACAAATTATTCCTCACAAGCCAACCATGAAAAGAGATTGGCAAAGCCATCTTTAGCTGCTGTGAACATTCAAAATTAGTGTCCACTGAAATGCTCAATCAATCAACAGCACAATCGGCACTGATTGGATTCCACAGTTATTATAATCGGCAAATTGCATAAACATGGTAGCACTGAATTGGCACAAGTTGATTATCCACTGTAGATTTACCCCTTGCTGGCACCCAGGTACAATGAATAGGCATAAACCATTTTTAACTGGTGAAATAATTAGGTTTCTTTAAAAATGTGACTTTATTTGAAAAGTAACATTAAGTATGGACACTCAATCTCCTCACTACAACTCTTAGACAATTGTTCTTTCTCTCACTGCCATCCACATCCCAAAAGCAAGCCTTTTTTGCTTTCTCATTTAAATTAGTACACAAAAATTTACATTCTCGGAAAATCGGAGACTTTTGGAACAGAAATAAAAAACTAAAATAAATCATTATAAAGACACAAGAGACTATTGATGCTGGAATCTTGAGTGGAAAAACAGTGCTGGAAATACTCAGTAGGTCAGGCTGCATCTGTGGAGGGAACGGACAGATGATTGATAGAAGATCTCAAGAGCTTTGACCCAAAACATCATCTCTCATTGGCACTTTATTTTTTGCCAAAGAAAAGCACTGTTTGTTGCCAACAATAGTTACGCAACATTAGAGATTAAATGAACTTCATGTTTACAAACTGGACTACACTCTTAGGAACGAAATAGCAAATTTAAAAAATAAATTAACCAAAATCACTGTGCATTTAATTTTATTGTGGCAATATTATTATTTAGACAAATAAATATTTTTCCAAGAAAAACTAAAAGGGAACGAGATCACAAAAAAATTAAAGAATCTTGGAAACACGTTTGAACACTGAAGTATTGTGTTTACATCTGTATTCACAATAGAAAAGTTGGCAAAAAAGTTGTCAAATACATGACAACAAGAAGTCAAGCAATCTAGAAGAAAACACACTCCGTCAAAACTTGAATGTCATAAATCAAAAAATCTTTCACATTGGAGAATGTAAGCACCCATAACAGCATTTCAACATTGCATTGCTGACCACATTTTCAGCTCTTTCTACTTTAGCCAAAACGTGCTGTAGCTTTGCACCCTCAACCAATCTCCGACCTCAGGATTCCCTTCCATTGCCCAGAAGCACCCAGAAAGCTGATTCAATTAAATTTACCCAAACTGCAAAATAGTTAATATCTATCACCAACTGATGCAACTTGTACGGCCAATAGATTTTAAAATGTATGAGATAAAAAAACAATTGCAAAATATATGAAAAATATGACAATTAAAATTTATTGTGGAACTAGTTCCTAAGATTCAACTTTGTTTTAAATAATCTGAAATAAGCCTGTGTGAGCCACACACTTAACCAAGCTGAAGCACTGCATCACCCTGAGCAGGTGAATGCAATATAGGCAGAACAAGCTTACATAAGCAATTTCCATTTTAAATGCTCCCACAGGCTTTCAAAATAGAAACATGTAACATATCTAAAATGGGGACCATTTTAAGTCTCACACACAGTTTCAGTTGCTAATCTTCCAACCCTATTGCAACAGCTACCCTACACCCAAAACCTCCATGTTCTACCCCAAGGAAGATTGACTAGCATTTGTACGGAATACAAGAAACAAAATCAGGAGTAAGCTATTCTGTCTTAGATCCTTTTCCTTCGACTGTATTCCCAAAGAAAATCTTTTTTTTTAATGAAAGAAACATAATATAAAGGCTGCACATTATTATTTGTATAGACTCACACACAGAATTAGTTGATGTCATACCTCAATGGATAAAGCACCCCAACAATTATAAAACACCACATTTTCAGGCTTATTACTATCAAAATCAAACCATGGGAGACCTGCTGGCACATTTGCTGTAAAAATACTCAAAATGTGGCTTTTTCTTCAGTTGCTTAAATTGAAAACAAATTTTTGTCAAACCCCCAAAATACCATCCAACTTTTTTCCAATAAGTTTCTCACTTGTAAAAACAGTAGGGGAGAAAATATTCACAATTCTTAATTCAGGTATTATTATTGAAATCAAAGTCTCAAATTATAACTTAACTTATATTCTATTTTTACTAAGAAATATTTTAATCCTAGAATTCTTCTTTCAGTTTTCTACTTGCGCCTCTCCTAAGGAGGGTAATAACACACAATTTGAAATGGAAAACTGAGAAAATAAGACAGCTGTACACTACAGAGGGAGGGGTAAAGGAAACAAAGGGTGATAAGGCGCAAAGCAAAATTGCCAAGATAAAGTAATTGTTTACAGTGTTATCTAGTTTGGAGATTAATCCGCACAAAAATAACATGTTGAAACTACAAGATGCAAAACTTGGCAGTTACTGTAAATCTGAAACAAAAAAGAATGCTGATAGCTTCCTACAAAGTAATATTATACATGGATGATCCTGCAACAGAACTGCTCAGATCAGTCACAAACTGGAAAGGCTGGTTATCTGAAATATTGAGCCCCAAGCACTGCAATGTACTCAGGTAGAAAAATAAGTTTACATGAAGCTCCCCTTAAAGTAGTTAAAACCTTTTTATTATCCATTTGTTCCAGCGCTGAGAGTCTCCTGTCAATCATCATTATTTCAAAATAACTCTCAGAACTACAGCTTTGCTTACTGACAAACTGTAGAAGCATGGGAGTTTGGCGAGCAAAGGGCAGTGGAGAAGAGGCTCCGGGTGCAGCTGAAACGATAGGGATCCGAGCACCCCTTCCCTTTCATACTTCTAGTTAATACTCAATAACAAGCTTGAAGAGCTTAGAGCAAGGCTGCGGAAAGGAAATCAGTCTCTGCTGTGTTCTTTGCTTCAACGAAACATAGCTCACTCCAACTCGCCTGACCCCCTCATACAACCTGAGGGTTTCTCCATTTATTGTAAGGACAGTGTGGAATCTTGAGGCAAGGTAAGTGGTGTTGGTGTCTTTATCTGCTGTCAATGCTTCGAGGTGAACTGTGATTGCCTTAGCTCAATTTTACTATCCTGATCTGAAATACTTGTTCATTAAATGTTGTCTATTTTATCTACCAAGGAAATTCACCTATTTTACCACCATACCACTGCAAGCCAACATCAGGGAGGCACTGGACGAATTATACTGTGTCTCAACTCCCTTGCATTGATGATCATCGTCAGTAACTTCAATCAAGCCAACTTCAGTATGCCGATTGTCCTCATTTCAACCAGTCATTGAGCCATATGGCACAAAAACTAGCCTTTCGGCCCAACTTGCCCATGCCGACCAAGATGCCCCATCTGCACTAGTTGCACCAGCCCGTGTTAGGCCCATGTCCCTCTAAATCTTTTCCATCCATATACCAATCCAAATGCCTTTTAAAAGTTGTTATAGTACCTGGCAGCTTGTTCCATATATCCACTATTCACAGTCATATCATCTTGTGGTGCTGCTCCTTTGGGCTTACAGAGATTAAGAGCAAGGGACCAACGGAAATAATCATGCAGCAGTGGTCTGAGGGCCCAAGGAACCACAATCCAATCAAGCAGGTGCTGGTTAAATATGGCAGGGCCAGAAATATCAGCGACCACTACCAGTCAAAATCGGGAGTCATCTCTGACAATGACACAAATCCACTGCTTGAGCTCAATGCTTTTTCCAACCATTTGGAACAAGTTAATAAAGTTTCCCACATCCCTCATTGGCTCTGTCTCACACATAAAAGTGGCAGAAGTCTGCTTTCATGATATGTTCTGAAACCGTGCACCAATCAATTGGCCACAGTCTTTGCTGACATCTTCAACCTCTCACTTCCATAGTCTTCATTGCCTGCTTCAAGGAAATATCCATCATTCTAGTGTCCAAGTAAAATAAGGTGGCCTGTCTCAATGACTACCGCCCAGTGGCTCTAACATCAATCATAAGGAAGTACTTTGAAAGACGGGTAAAGATCCATATCTGGAGCGGTCTTCTGGACAATCTAGCTCCCTGCAATATGCATGCAAGAAAAATAGGTCTACGGAGAGCACCATCCCTTTTGCACTACAGTCAGCTCTGGATCATCTTGACATAAGGATGTTGCCCTAAGGAAGCGAAGAGGTTGAATTCAGGATCTGTCACATTCGCGGGGCAAATATTTGATCGAACACCACCTTGCGCTCATCAACAGAGCTGCTGTTAAGATGGTTAACAGCTTCAAGATCCGAAGCATCCATATCACCAGCAAACTAACCAGATCCCTTTGCATTGACATATCAAGCATGTTAGTGTATTACTTTCTTTGGGGTATCAAAGAAGATTCAATATGTTCAGGTGCGTTATAGAAAGTAGTCTGATGGGATGCATCTCAGCCTGGTTTGGCAACTGCTTTGCTCTTGACCAGCCAAACCTGCAAAAAGTGGAGAATACAGCCCAGTCTGTATTCAGACTTGCTCACTTCCATCAATCCATCTTCACAGTGCATTGCATCAGGAAGACTGTAAGTATTGTCAAGGATGCCTGCCATCCTGGCTGCTCCTTTTCTCTCTTCGACCTTCTGCAGCTTGAAAAGTAGGAAGTCCAGACTTAAGAACAGCTTTGACCCCTCCCCCATTATCAGTTCCCTGAACCAATTACCTCTTTCACATCCCCTTCCCGGCAGTGCTGCCATGTTTATAACAACTTTAAACTTGATGAGTACAGGATGACACTGGAAAGGTGTCAACTTGTATACAATAAAGTACCATTGAACCATTGAATATTTTTTGCACTACTTCGCATTGCACCTTTCTGCTGTTTTGCACTCGTATTTATTATTGTATTACTCTGAATCTGAAGAACTGCTCTTTGAGCTTACATTAGGCCTCAGTAAAAACGTTTAAGAGGTGAAAGTTAGCGTGGGACAATTAAAATGACTATCAAATGGAAACTGACCGTCCTAGCAGATCGAAGAGCTATTGTGTAAGGTAATCATCAAAACTGCATTGGACTTTTCCAATGCACGAGGGACAACCTACTGAGCCATACTATATTTTCCCCAGCTCACACATACTAACACAAGCAAAATGACAAAAATCTGGATTTGAAAAGCTGCTTTAAAATTGCAAGCAACCCACAATAACTTGCAGGTGCTTTGTCAAACAAAATTGGAGACCACCTACTTACATGGCTGCAAGGCTGCAGCAATGGCAGTCTTACAAATCTCATGGTTAGAATAAGAGTGTCACAGATATCCAAGGATTGTAGGGCTGGAGGACATTATCATGCATTTGGGGAATTCAAAGCATTGTAAAATCAATGCATTGCTGAACTGGGATCCCATGTAGCACAGCAAGCAATGGTGCGACAAATTAACCCTTATGTCCAAAAGATAGCAACGGCATGTATAAGGGTTTCAGTAATAGATGAGCTGAGGTCAACTCGGAATCTAGTAACATTACTGGAGGTAAAAAAATAGACAAATCTTTGTAATTGCAGAGATACGTTGCAAAAAGCTCAATTCAGGATCACCAGAATTTGGCTGATTGAGACCCGAAAAAGAAACTCTTTTGACATGTTTCTTGTTTACAGCAGAAGAATCAACAATTTGTAGAGTTCTTATGTTATTCCAATAAGAGTTGAACAATTGCACGTGTCTATCTTGCAAAGGATTACATCGTGAGCATGATGAAAACTAGTGTTAAACTAGTTTATTCTCAGTGCAACTTTGCCAGCCAGTGACAGGCTACTTCACCATGCTCAAATTTATGGAGAATAATGGATGTCAAGCAGCAAGTTACAAATTTGTAATTTAATCAAGGGATTCAGAAACTGCCATAAACTATAAGGCTCACAACTACTCTGTGAATCGTAGGATTAAATACCTGTTTTCAACCTATTGAAATACATTTTAGAGAAACACAACATTTACTTCCATGAAAATCAAAAAAACTGCCAAAGTTATAAATTAAAATAAAAACAGAATATTTTAAATAGTCAGCAGGTCAGACTGCATCTGTGAGAAGCGTCAATGGCTCAGTTCAAAGAGCCTTTGTCAGATCTGGAAAGCAGCACCTGGGGTCTGTCAGCAGGGGTGACCCTAAGCTTCCTGTTGCCCACCATAGGATGTGGGAGGATAAATATCCCCCTCCCACATCTTCCTGCAGCTTGACATGCTTTTCTCTCTTTCCCAGTTCTGACTAAGGGTCGTCAATCTGAAATGTTGCTTTCTCTTCCAATATTCATTTTCATTATGGATCACAGTACTAACCAGTCTGAAGAAGGGTCTCGACCCGAAACGTCACTCATTCCTTCTCTCCAGAGATGCTGCCTATCCCGCTGAGTTACTCCAGTATTTGTCTCTACCTTTGATTTAAACCAGCATCTGCAGTTCTTTCCTACACCGTACTCAATCAACCTGTGCCTATTCAACCCAACACTGGCCAGCACCAAATTTATTCTGCCAGATCATTAGAGTGATTTAAGTATCCAGCACTGTTCCACAATTATAGCCTCAGCGATGAGTTTTATTGCCTGTTGATGCTGTCTGACCCGCTGAGTTACTCCAGCACTTTATCTTTCTTTGTAAACCGCAACTGCAGTTCCTTGATTCCATTAGTTAAAGCTAGCCCATTTTGTTTAAAGCCATCATGTATCTTAATGTGAAAGACAACAAAGACTGATGCCAGTGATGTAAATTATCTTCAAGGAGAATAAAATTTACCATAAGACTTGTGGCACAACATAGGATTTCTGATGCTGTAATGGAATCCTGAGTGCAGGAAGTGAAGAAGAGATATGTTGTTTCTTCAAAGGGCCAAGTGGCCCTGCAGACAGAAACTCACAAGATAGTCAATTAAACAGTCTTGAGACCCAATGGCAGAAGTTCAAACATGAGGTCATGATACAGTGTTACAGGTTCAACTGCCTCATCTGCAAGTTTAAACTTTGTAAACATATTTCAAATGTAGTATGCTATCAAGTGTGTCACTATCTTCATAAACCACACTATCACCTACAGCCTGGTGCCTAAGCAGAGTCCAGTGGGACCCAGCCACATGTCAAGCTCAGATATGAGCACACTTTATCATAATGAGGTGTGTACAGACTGTAAGCTCATTTAAATCAGGCCTAAAAACACTGTTGTTTACTGTAGCTTTTCTATAACCCAACATGCAGGTAACCTTAACCTTCTAATCTTAACCCTTTTATGTGCTTTTAAAATCGTTTTATTGTTTTAGTGACTTTGTTTTACTATTCATGCATTTGTCTTATTGCTTGTTTTGTAATTTTTGATTATTGGCTATTTTGTTGTCCCGTGGTGTATGGTTGTTCTGCTGTCTTTTTACTATGTTATTCTTTTGTTTCTTTTGTAAAGCACTATGAATTGCTGCTTGTACGAATGGTGCTATATAAATAAATTTGCCTTGCCTTGCCTAATGTTTCGATCCATGTCAGGTTGTGCCCTGACCTGGCCCAGCACCTCATCCAGATTAAAACAACCTGACGAGCATGACCAGACATAAACAGGCTGCTACACTCATACCAATAATCAATTGGGTCAGGCATGGGAAGAAAATAAATCAGGCTCTGATCGGGTTCAATGCGGCTGTTCAGTTGGCCTTAGCCAGGCAACAATTTCATACCAGAGATGACCACTTACCATCTACCTAATTAACTCCATCATTTCAAAAATTTACATGTCTAACACATCACAACAAAATACTGAAGAACTAATGGATGTCTTGTGCTTGATTTCAAGAAATATGAGAAAAAATGTAATCATTCAGAAGATAGCGGGATTCTCTAGCCCAAAGGGCAGAGTCATCATTATGTTTACTCAAAACAAGGATCAATTTATGACTAAGTGAATCAGAGTATGGGAATGAGGCTTCAAAAATCGCACTCATGATGAAAAAACAGCCATGATCTTGACGAATGGCAGTGCATACCATGTTGCCTACTCCATCCATTTATTCTGTTTATAGTGTCAGCAATGCTGCAACTCTCACACCAACACTCCACTACCTATATTCACTGGCAACTATTCAAACATAATAACACATCACCCAAAAACATTGTCACTGCCACATTTATCACACTCTTACAAGAGAAATTGGCAACACCAACAGGAAACTGCAACTCACCAACAAAACTGTATGTATCCAAATTTGGATGGTTAAATGGGAGACCAGATCAGCCTCATGTGGACCAAAGTGGTCAAAGGGGCTTACAGAATGTTTTCAGCAACCGAACATGCAGAGGATTATCTTTACTGCTGAAACACCACCATAGCAGAGTGGTGATGGCTCTGTGAATCATAGATCTACCGTCCTTGATTGGAACAACAGAATGCGCAATTCCACTATTGCCGCTCGACATATGTCCAAGGCTATACTGAAAAACTATGCTGGAAACTAAGTCATGAGAAGGATGCAAAATGATTTAATCAGGTTAAGCCAACCAACAAGGGGAAGCAGATTTGTTTTAGAGATAAAGCGCGGAAACAGACTTTTCGGCCCACGCTTTACACTGACCACCGATCCCCGCACATTAACCCTATCCTACACACCTGTATGTCTTTGGGGCGTGGGAGGAAACCGGAGCACCCGGAGAAAGCCCTCGCAGTCACAGGGAGAACGTACAAACTCCGTACAGTCAGCACCCATAGTAAGGAACAAAACAGGGTCTCTAGCTCTGTAAGGCAGCAAATCTACCGCTGTGCCACTGTGTCGCCCACAGATGGTGATGTAAATTGTGAGAAAACGTTCATTTGAGTAGGGAATACAAAAAAGATATTTTAAAAATGGTAAACAGTGAAGATTGGTAGAAACAACGAACTGAAGGTGCTGGTTTACACAAAAGAACAGCAACTCAGCATGTCTGGAGAATATGGATAGATGACATTTCGGGTTGGGAGCCTTCTTCAGAATATTGGTGGTCAGGGGGTTCGTGGTGCACTGGCATGAGATAAATTGAATATTCTGATACAAGAAGGAAGGCTAAAGCTATGACAGCAACCTTATAGTAAAAATAAAAAAAATAAAAATCTGACACACCGCTTGAGGTAAATAAAATTTGAAGTGCAGTAAACATCAAGCAGTTGTTCAATGAAAGCAAGGCCAGAGGAGTCGATCAGCAATGAACCTGCAAGTTGTTTATGATTCCTTCAAATAGGGCAGTCGGAGAGTCTTTTGTGCTTCTGAACAATTCATTCTCCACCTGTACTTAAAATGTATTATTAGCTGGAGGTTTGAGCTCCAATCTGGCAGTTCATTTGTCAAACAGGAATGCTGACCAACATAGTCATATGCCTATTCTTCCAACAATGCTTGATATCAAGCATAGTCAGCCCCATTCCAACACGATGGCCAAACGACTCAAATGAAAAATGTTAAAAATGTGCACAAACAATTGGCCACGCAGCAGAGCAATGTCATCACCAATGATAAGAAATATTACGCACAGTTGAGAACAATGACAGCACCAAACTGCGCAAGAAAGAACTGCAGGTGCTGGTTTACACTGAAGATAGACACAAAAAGATGGAGTCACTCAGCAGGTCAGGCAGCATCTCTGGAGAAAAGGGAATAGGTGATGTTTCGGGTCGAGAGTCTCCTTCAGACTGAGTCAAGGGAAAGGGAAAAGAGAAATATAGAAGGTACAAAGAACAAATGAATTAAAGATAAGCAAAAAGGAACGATGATCAAGGAAAGGTGGGGCCCACTATGGACAATAGTTGGCTGTGGGGCAGGTGATGACAAATTTCACAGACAGTGAAGCATGCCCTGTAAAGTTATCAAAAGAAATACACATTGTACAATGAGGTCCCATGAATAAAAATGTCAGAATGTAAGGATAAGGCAGAAACATTATTCAAAAGATTGAATCTGTGACACAAATGCAACTAGCTGAATGGCCTCAGTGCATTGTTTTATAATTGTTAAACGATTACCTGTTTATTAATGTCACAGCACCATTTTACTTATTGCATTATCATTTATAATTTATGTCTCACAAGAAAATAAATATGTAAGTATCTTGTTTGTTTCTCCTCAAAAGAAAGTCGTCAACTCCTGCTTATGACTGTTTTCTCAAGCACAGCAATATTAAATTATTCAACCTGGTTCCTTTAAAGATGACTTTTGATAAGCTGAGAATGAGAGCTTTCATAAAACTGCATTTTTTAACTACTAAAGCAGGCCAACATATTGATCATGTTATTTTATTTTTAAACGATAGGCTCTGTTGGGAGAGACAGTTACAGTGCCCTCCATAATGTTTAGGACAAAGACCCATCATTTATTTATTAGCCTCTGTACTCCACAATTTGAGATTTGTAATAGAAAAAAATCACATGCAGTTAAAGTGCACATTGTCAGATATTTTAAGGGCCATTTCTATACATTTTGGTTTCACCATGTAGAAATTACAGCTGTGTTTATACATAGTCGCCCCCATTTCAGGGCACCATAATGTTTGGGACATATGGTTTCACATGTGTGTGTTTAATTGGAGCACCTAGTCTTTCCTCCAGTCTTTCCATCACCTTTGGAAACTTTTATTGCTGTTTATCACGAGGACCAAAGTTGTGCCACTGAAAGTCAAAGAGGCCATTATGAGACTGAGAAACAAGAATGACACTGTTAGAGGTATCAGCCAACCCTTAGGCCTACCAAAATCAACTGTTTGGAACATCATTAAGAAGAAAGAGACCACTGGTGAGCTTACTAATTGCAAATGGACTGGCAGGCCAAGGAACACCTCCACAGCTGATAGAAGAACTCTCTCTATAAGAAAGAAAAATCCCCAAACACCTGTCCAACAGATCAGAAACACTCTTCAGGGGTCAGGTGTGGATTTGTAAATGACCACTGTCCGCAGAAGACTTCATGAACAGAAATACAGAAGCTACACTGCAAAATGCAAACCACTGGTTCGCCGCAAAAATAGGATGGCCAGCTTACAGTTTGCCAAGAAGTACTTAAAAGAACAACCACAGTTCTGGAAAAAGGTCTTGTGGACAGATGAGATGAAGATTAATTTATATCAAAGTGATGGCAAGAGCAAGGTATGGAGTAGAAAAGAAACTGCCCAAGGTCCAAAGCAGGTGAAACACGGTGGTGAGGGTGTTATGGCCTGGGCATGTATGGCTGCTGAAGTTACTGGCTCATTTACCTTCATAGATGATACAACTGCTGATGGTAGTAGCATAATGAATTCTGAAGTGTATAGACACATCCTATCTGCTCAAGTTCAAACAAATGCCTCAAAACTCATTGACCGGTGGTTCATTCTAAAGCAAGGCAATGATCCCAAACATACTGCTAAAGCAACAAAGGAGTTTCTCAAAGCTAAAAAATGGTCAATTCTTGAGTGGCCAAGTCAATCACCTGATCTGAACCCAATTGAGCATGCCTTTTATATGCTGAAGAGAAAACTAAAGGGGACTAGCCCCCAAAACAAGCATAAGCTAAAGATGGCTGCAATACAGGCCAGGCAGAGCATGACCAGAGAACTGGTGATGTCCATGAATCACACACTTCAAGCAGTCATTGCATGCAAAGGGTATGCAACAAAATATTAAACATGACTACTTTCATTTACATGACATTGCTGTGTCCCAAACATTGTGGTGCCCTGAAATGGGAGGACTATGTATAAACACTGCTGTAATTTCTACATGTTGAAACCAAAATGTATAAAAATGGCCTTTAATAAAATCTGACAATGTGCACTTTAACCACATGTGATTTTTCCTATTACAAATCTCAAATTGGGGAATACAGAGGCAAATAAACAAATGATGGGTCTGTCCGAAACACTATGGAGGGCACTGTATTTCCTGTAGTGACGTCCAGAGCAAAAATGGATATTTAATTTATTTCTGGATATTTCATTTAATGCTGCTGTGGTAAGCACTGGCACTAAAGGATAAACAACGGGTTCTGATAGAGACATGTTAGATTGTTAAGTTTTAGTCCATCCCCTGGGTGTACTGTAACTTTAGCTTTTTTCTTCATTGGTCAATATTAAATTTAAACCTGCTATAAAAACTGTTGTTAAGACAACTAACTAAAAGTAAATTAATTCACGGGTGTTTCACCACTTCTACACCAACAAAACCACAAAAAGTTGCACATCGCTTTCAATATATTTCCCCCGTAGAAGTATGGATACAAATAGCTGACAAAAAAAATTGTGGTTCCTGCAGACATGGTTTTTGTGGTTACTGCTTATGAGCAAGTAGCAAGTGGTTTCTATACTAATTAAAATATGGTTATGTAACTGCAGGCAATAAAAGTTTACAGCTTTTTCTGACAGTCATAAGAGATAAGAATAAAAGTCCTGGGATGTGATGCCTACCAGTGCTTCTCACACAGCTGAACAGCACTGGTATATCTTTTAGCATCCTGAAATCAATCACAGATTAGATAATGAAATATGCACAAGCCTTTTCTCAGAACCTTTGACAAATCACACACAATCCTAAATCTTCATAAATCATGATTAAAGACAAGGATATCATCACCAACACATATATCTTTTCTAGCCTGACCTGAAGACTAATGAGAAAAGCCTTGGACTACCTCCTCTGATTAATTAATTCAAAATGTCTGCCGTTATTCAAATATGAAGCTGATGTTATTTGAATAAAACTTGACAGCAATGCCTGAAGATATAATCTCTGATTTGCAAATCTGCATCTGCTCTGCCGTAATGGTTCCTATAACAGTGACCTTAGAATATTTTTTTTATGAAGTCAAGACAGTTCTAGCTAATGGCATTTCAGGAAAAGGGCAAAAAAGATGGGGGTGTTGGGGGGGGGCGGAGAAATCAGGTTGTGAAGCCCATTGTCCACAATGAAATCAATCAATCATGGTGACAGAAGTAGGCCTGGAATGAGAGTATGAAGTGAGCAAAATACTCAGTGTCAGCAAAACATCTGCTGTCAGAATCTATTCTATAAAACTTCATAAAAATGCAATTCCAAATCATCTGCACTTGATTTGGTTTCTAACATGAAATTTCTAACCAAATTTATTTTTCGTTTTTGTAGCTTGAAAAATTATACTGAAAGACAGTTCTTCATGTAATACCCAAGACTCAAATTCTCGCCCCGGCAGTCTTTTTTTAAAAACAGATGAAACAGCATGTGCAAACATTAAGGCTTCTAGTTTTTATCTTAAATTCTGCAGGAACAAATATTGGAATAATATTGTCCAAAGAAATACATTTTCCAAGCTTTCATTTGGCATAATCTGACAAAGAAATGGCCAAGAAACAGAAAAATAAAGACATGGTATAATTAAAAAATAATTGATTTTTTTTAAAGGACTTGGTTTAAAAATATGGTAACAAATTGCCATCTGAAACACATCCAAATCGGATGTTGATAGCAGTGTGCTATCTGTTTTGGAAAAACAGTGAGGCAACTGTCATGCTGGCAGTGCCAAGAATCATGACAGAATGGATTATTAATAAGTGATTTATCCAGAGAACTATATTAATTTATGTCTTCCTGTCTGATTCAAAAGACAAAAATCAACTTGGGGGAGGAAAGTCAAAACTGGGCAATTGAAATAAAATTTCTTTGAATAAATGAAAAAACTATTAAGCTTTGAAGCCTGTTTTACTGGAATAAACAATGTCTGCATCATATAACTAATGAGACTGCTTATTACAAATGGCCTTCATAATTATCCAAAATACTTCACACAAAAAAGTGGCGTTTTGAATGATAACTGGTTAGATTTATTTTACACCAATTCCAACCAAGAAGAAAACAAGAGAACAAAATAACTGCAATGTACTGCATCTGACCTCCGCTTTTGGAAGAGAATAAACACAGCCTTTGCTTTTCAATCCCCATCAAACCAGAGTAAAAGGAGGGCCAGCATTCTCCTGCTCACAGCCATTAATCATAGCTTTCGCTGAGCAAGTGCGTATTAATTTCTGTCATCCCAAACATCATCGAGTATTGTTACAGCACCATTCGCTCTCATTCACTACCAGTCGTTACCAGGTTCTCAACACTGAGCTGAGACAGAGCGAATGGTGTGGATTTCAGTGTTAGAGGCCTCTATCCCTAGGGTGCTGACACCAATTAAGCCATTTCAAGAAGGAACAAGAAAGTCCCAACCCTTCTATGTAATAATACCCAGCACCTAATATTGGCATGTTGCCATTTTACTCCCTTTATACACTGTATTAACAGCTTACATTTTAGTGATCAAAAAAATCAGTTTTAATTACACTTTCGCTCACATTTCTTTCACAAACTCCACTGTGAAATTTGGATTCTTTGAAGTCAAAATACTTGAGATTCACAAGGATATTGTAAAAAAAAAAATACAAGCAAAAGGCACAACAATGTTATTGTCAAAGTGGATTACACTTGATAGAACACAAAATGAGAAAAATTACACTGAGGAAGAGTGGATGGTTTTAAATATTTAATTAGTATCAAAAGATAATTCCCAATTAGAAAATCAAAAGGTAATTCCCAATTAGAAAACTGCCAAGAAAAGGCTATGGCAATGTCCCAGTCTGCTTTAATTAAAAACCTTTTGAAACATTTCAGACGTTTGCATCTGCTTTTAAAACCACTCTTTCAGCTTTTACACTTGCCTTTCCTTGGCAGGCAACAAACTCCTCCTGTCAAAGTCACTGTGGAATAATGCAAGGTTTGTTATGAATTAAATATTAGAAATCCTAACACAGCAGCCAATAAGAATTATTTGCCTTATTAAAGCAGCAGAAGAGCACTGATTAAATTTTCATTGCATTGCAGTCTTTTTCCCATTTCTGCTTTCAATTCATCATTCTAATGTATGAAAGGCATATTGAACAACGGCAGCCGGACTTAATTTAAGGTAAGCAGATACGGCAGAGGAAATGCTTGGAATTTCTATTGTCAGGAAATAAATACGTTTAGAATAGCTCGAGATAAAACCTGCAAAACAGAATCATGTAATCGTGAACTCCTGATGAATATCCTCAGATACCGAAGGTTGTTCATTGTTCTCTTCAAATATCTATCACGGCGAAAATGAACTTCGTATCCATTTTCCCCAGAGAAAATCTCTTCCCTGAAACTCCACAACTAATGAAATGGAGATTCTACAAATAGCAGCATTATTATTGTAAGAGCATTTGCACTGTCCCAGCTTCTGTTACTGTTCTCACGAATAACTGTCACTTTACAATGTTACTTTAATCAAACACAAAAAAGTGTTAACTCATAATCTTCAGAAGTTCAAAGACTCAATCAAATGAAAAAAAATTCTTCACTGTTTTTCAACAGTAAGTAAAATGCTTCCTGAATATTCTCTTTTTAAACAATAAATGACCGAAGATAGAATTTGTTAAATGTGATTCACTGCCATGGTATTTCATTAATAAATTAATAGATAAATTACAATACTCAAATGTAATTCTGATCAAATGATGCCAAGTGTTAGAAATAATTCTGCTGCTTTTAAAAACACAAGGCCTAACTACCACAAAGTAAAACTATCTTTTTGTAATGAAGCAGAAAATACGGGTTTCCAAATTTAAACAAGTGAGATCAAAGGGAAAGAAAACTCTGAAAACTTTTAAAAGTCTATCAGCAATACCGATATTAAATATTTTCCATCAAACTTACATTAGTATTAAGTTGAAAAAGAAAAAAGCTTACACATAAACTATTATCTGTAAATGATGGCCTGAAAGACTTTGTGCTTACATAGGAAATGTACATCTAAGTGTTGCATGAAAACCACCTTTTCTAAACAACCAAGCATACGACATGTTTTCTCCAATCATTGCCTCAGCAGTCATCCACAATCTGAGACTTAATAAGGTCCTCTCAGTATTTTGTTGTGCCTCATGCACACAAGGAAATTTGATTTTATTTACTTCAGGTGCCGATACAGAGTAATCAAGAGATGCTTTCTCATTACAAGAATTGAACGTATTTAATTTGAAGGATGCTCTCCACATTTGTGAATCATACATATTTGGAAAAATGTCGTTTTACAATATTTAACGACATTTATGAGAATTATAGTAACGCATGGCATGTACATTTTCAGAAAGGCTGAAAAAATGTGTGCAAGAAACTATCATTTTCAGCATTGCGAAAGAATACGTGTAACTCAGAGGAATAGAAACATGAAAGGCTTCTATAAAGCAAAAAGCTCAAAGCAACAATGAGATTCTTGCTCTGAGCAACTGATCGAGCAAAGCTGCTCAACGGCACTTGACAACAGCAGCGCTCCCACAACTGTAACCCTCAAATCCAATCAATCGTTGCTCTTTGCATTTCAAGCAGCTCATGGCTGACACTGCCTGAAGATAACTATTTTACCACCTCTGTCATGCCTAATTAACAAGTCAGATGTACAATTTAGAAATTTTGCAATTAACCTGCTAAAATATTGTTGGAGGATGCTAATTGTTATGCCAGTTGCCATAAAAGCTCATTTGCATAACTTGTGTGAAAAACAATTACAAGTGGCTTTTGCAGACGCAGCCCACAAACTGCTTCCAGTTACGTGTGAGAGCACCACAAAAAAGCTTGATTCATTCCATGGAAAAAATATTTATCCCTTTGTATCTTTTTTTTTTCAAAAGCCACACTTAAAAAAATATGGAAGATAGCAACTGCAGGTAAATGTACAATTTAAACTGTATATAAAATGATGCACTTTGCGGGAAATAAAGAATGAATTTTCAATAAACCAGTGATGAATGCTTCACCTTAACAGACCAGTTACATGACAAAGAAGTGCATTTTGGCAGTATCGTTAAAAAATTGCCTATCCAACAGCGCAACAGCAACTATTTTGCTCGGCGCTATCTAGTCACTGCAGTTTGTACCACTGGGGGCCACTTTAACAACAAAGAAGCCAAAGTCAATTGTTTCTCCAGTGAATAGAGTTCTGTTCCCTAGCATACATTTACTGAAAATATTTAGAGCACATTTCTACCATTAAACCCAGGCTTTAAAACAGCCAACCTCACAAATATTTACATTTCTGCTGACCACAAGCATTTTGATGCCAGAATGAGGAAAACCTGTTGTATTTCAAGGATCTGGCAAAGACCAAATCATAAAAAAACAAGCGAAAATAGAAAAAAAAAGCAGCACAACGCTCGTTAGCTTACAAGCACATTATATCATCAAAACATTGAAAGAAAGAAATCTCCTTATTGAACTGGAAGTGCAATAAATTTGAAGCACACTAAAATTAATCCTTGTAACTTACTGACAAGTAAAAAAATTATTAATGTGAAGCCTGTCATTTAATTTCAGTCTACCCAATTTTTGCACTCAATCTCAGCCAAAAGGTCAGGAACCAACAAGTCAATAGGTTTCTCCGGATATGCATTTCTCATACCACGGTACAGAAATCATTTATAAAAACTCTATACGCATCCTCATTTATTCAATAATAGTTTTTTTTAATCGCAGTACTTTATTGATTAACCCTCAGAACAGTAAATGCCTTGCAGCATAACAATGTTCTGACCACCACCAGAACCGCATTAACTACTGTGAAATTATACGAATAATGGCCAAAACAAACATAACAGTTATTATTGAAGACAAAAGCTATTTTCACAGGCTTGTCAAAAAAAATGACAGGTGGTTAAAAATTAATGTGTATGCAAAACTGTTTAAAAATTCGATAAATTCAATGTTGTAAAAAATTGAACAAAAATCCATGGCAGTAGGTCACAGAACATTGCACTTAGTACATAAAATGAAATAGGTTAAACTCTTCATACATAGAGAAATTATATGTTATGTGCATTGGGTTAAAAAGTGGGGACCACAAAAGCTAATCCTATATTCTGTTAATGCAACTAACTTTTTTTTTAATGTACAAAGTCTGCAAGGCCCTTTATACTTGTCATTTGCCGTGATTTTGTAGGTTTGAAAAATAGTATTTTAATCGAAGTAAAAGGAATAGGCCAGTTTTCTTACATCTTCTCCTCGCCTTCCATCAATTTTATTTAAATGCAAAGCCAAAGGAAGCTGAAAAACAAAGCTCCTCCTGATGCTAAACCGCTCAATTTACTGACAGGCAAATGGCTTCATGCTGCCACTTAATCTCATTTCTTGCATAATGCCCTCTAATTAGCATATCAAAGTGAATTAATACTTCTAGGGCATTAGCAATGGGAAAATCTGCTCCAGGCTCACAATAGCAGTTAGGAACGAGCCAAGAAGTCCTGAAAAACCAAAGATGCACTTCGAACTGCAAAATCATTCATTCTATTTATTCTATCTAAACACTTCCACTAAACAAATCTACATGACACTGATCTGAACAAAGCTGAAAGATCTAAATTTTATGCCGAATCTGTAGCTTACTTCACTTTTCATTAAAAAATATTTGCAAACCAAATCGGAAACATAAATAGAAAAACAAAGTAACATTGACGTGGAGACATGTTACTTTAAAAATATAAAGGCCACATAACCATATTAAAAAAGATTACATGGCAGCTAAGATTGTGCCAATCGATTAGTTTGGCAAATCAAACATTCTGTTGATTACTGGAACAATTAATCACATTTCTGGATGCATTCATTCATCCATCATAAAAATAGTACATCTTTCTGGCTGCATGAGGACTGGATACCTTGCACAGCAATGTGTTAATGTCACATGGAATGAACCCTAGCTCATTTGGACTTCATTTTTCAGCCAATCCATATGCTAATTGCCACACTAACAGCTTAAGACCCGAAATACATTCCAGTGTTTGTTTTGTTGGTGCAATTAAAGCGGCAACAAAACCATCACTAGTGTATTCAAAGCACTGGGCATCCTCCTGTATCCCAAAGCTCTGGATTTACCCAGTCTGAAATAGTAATATTTATCTGAAAATACACAATCAAGGGCAACAGAACATGAATTAAAGCAGTAATGAAGCATCAAAATTGACATATGAGCTTTGAATGTGTGCTAAACAAACAGAACATTGAATCCTGCGACAGCCTTAAACACAATGTTTACTGTGCTCCATAGAAGAGGATCAAAGTGACTTGATTAAACATATCCCCTGCATTCAGTGGCAAAATACTTTACACTAACAGAATATGAACTGCAATTGTCTTTTCCTTTTTATTCAGCAGAAATCCAAACCTATGCATTTATTCTTTTTTATGTGGAAACTCAGTATCGAAGTATCATATTTCTAGTTCAGAAATATTTAACTGATCTCTAGGTAAAGTATTTAACTTCTGAACCTTTACTCTAGATCATGGTTAAAGAATCGAAAAAAAATAATCAGATTCAATTTTACTAACATTAAAAATAAAGAAACATTCCAAGCATGTTTAAAAACATACTCAATGTGACTGGACAGAAAATAATTGAAACTAAAAGATTTAAGAGAGTACGGAAAACATTATCAATATGAAAACATCAACCACAAAAATAAAAAGAACATTGGCGCCAAATACTTTAAACATGTCCACATAGAGCAACTCAATAACTTGTCAATGAATCACCAGAAAGCAATTATTCAATTTCCAGCTGACACCTTAGCTCCGCAATTGTACTTTATATTCTAATGCCTCCATATCATCCATCCAACTTTACCACAGGATTGTAACTGTACTACAAAAATCCAAGAACCCAACTTTAAACATAAGTACTGCCCAAATTATAAGATTGCAGTCAAACAAGGAGAGTTTGACCATTATAAGCTGGATAAACCATGTAGAAACATTTTACCTATTATACAAATAAAACCTATTTATCCAAACAAGGTCAGGTTACATGGTAGAAAAACATTGCTTAAAACTAAGTGAATAAAATAAAACATTTGCCCTGAAATAGAATGTGTTTCCCAATTACTTATTTGTCGCAAATCTGCATTTAATCATGAACCGGGGTAGGTACTAAAGCCGATTTCAACTATTTATATTTATAATTTTATTTCATAAAGCAAATCTATATACCAGAACAATTTTCAATTAATTATTATGTTTACACTATTTCAAAGCTATTAATTGATAATTTTCCAATGTTCTTTGCGACCAATGCCAATATCAGCAAAATGTTTTTTTAAAACAACCTTAAATAAATCAGTTCTTACATGGCCAGTCAAGAGTTAACTTGTGTTGTAAAGATAACACACCAACTTCAATAAAATAAATGTCATCTATTCTAATACAAGTGACCACAACACAAAAAGGCAGACCAATACATCAACTAGCTGGAATGAACAAGCAAACTTGGCACACCAATAAAGGTGAACACTCATACAAGTTAAAAATTTATATTAAATATTGACATGAATTATTTACTAAATTTATACTTAAAGACATGGATGGATTATTGAATAAGAGCCATCATAATACGAGGTCAGCATCGAAAGCAAGAAAGTAGACATTGGCAGAGATATGCTATTTCATCAATGCTGATCATCCTGATAAAACAGTTTAAGAGTGAACTGAGCGTTTTTCTCACTACAAGTTCGCAGCACCGATGAAGAGAGTGACGCAAATTAATCTCTCAAATAACAGACACTACCAGCCAATTTATTATGGAGACTCAGCATGATCAGAAAGAATGGTCCACAAGCATGCTGTGTATCAGTGTTAAGATGGTGATTTCAGAATATTTTCTCAACTTGCGCGAAGATAACTGCCATCCCCATCGATGGTACAATGCTTCCATATCAGAAAAATCCATTGCCATCAATGTGTAGTTATAAATTTAGATAAAAGCATTTTTTATATTCTAACAATTTTTACCAAGCAACTTGGTCTATCTGAGCCAAACATATCTGATTATTCCAACCATTCAAATATGCCCACACTACTAATCCACAGGATCCCAGTGTAAATATTAATGCCAACAATTTAATATAGAGCCTGGAGAATGAAGTTATTCTTGGACATCAGTACTGACTGCTTTAAGGAAATGGCCAGTGTTTTTCATTACTTGTGCTATTGAATTATCAATTCGTTCCTCAGCATAATCAATTTAATCTGTAATGACATGAATCCTTAAATCATTATTTTAATGTTACAGGTTTTTTTTATTAGTTTATACGATCCAATCAAATGAAAGATAAAAATAAACCTACTCAGAAGTCTCAATTTACAAAATTTTAATCCCCCTATCTTGGTTAAAAAAAATGAGATGTGCAATTTACAAGGCAGTTTCATTTAACCATATTATGTCGCAATTACAACAGCGCAGCCATGCCATGTCAAGATCCAACGTACACTCCAAGATAAAAATTATTTTCATACACAATCATTGTTTCTTGTTTTATCTATATGTGAAATAAAGGATGAAGCCAAATTCATGCAAGGACATCAAAATGTCCATGAACAAAATTATCACAAAGTAATGCAGGAGAATAGGTTCAGATACAACTGATAATTTTCTTCATTTCTCTTCAGACATAAAGAATTCAACAACCAGCCAAACCAGCCAAGCAGCCCTTTTACTCCCCCTGCGGAAACCTCCTGCAGCCTAGGAGTTCATTAAGTTTTATGATCTTCTTCAAGTCTGTTCCGCTTATAAGCCGCACAATGGCTACAAATCTGGTGAACCATCAGTACACCATTAGACAGCTTCAGCAAATCAATGTCATTTACTTTTTTTCAGTTGAGTTGGCAGTATATCTTAAAAGTTTATTTGACATCCGTCCATATATTTTTTCAGTGTATGTTATCCTGTATCTATAACTTTAATAGACCAGTGACTAAGATTACAGCTGGATAAATTAGCTGACACCTTTGCACATCACAAACCTAAACAATTATTTTTTATGACCCGATAATATTACAATTACCAGGGGAAAAGGTGCCAAAGTTATTTCTAATATTAAGGGATTTAAAGCTATTTAAAAAAATATGGATTAATTTAATGTGATTAATTTAAATTAATCTAAAAGAGGAACTATGTGCAACTATTTTTTTTTATTACGCAAGAAGATGTTTTATTGTAACCTAAACTGTCAATGCACTCACCATAAGGTACCAAAAATGCACCAATAAAACAAATAATTTCAAGTGACGACAATGCTTTCATTTAAAGAGATTATGAAGTAACAATGTTCTAAAACAGCTCTTGCTCACATTTCTAGTTTCCTAAAGTATACTTCAACAGCTTCTACAGGGATCATTGGAAGTACAGTGTTGCATGAATTCTACAATCTAATTTCAAAGACACTAATCTCTCTGTATTGCTGGTGTTGACACTGATGGAACCAAACATCCCGGTAATCTGCCTCAGTGAAATCCAAGTCCATTGTTAAAAAAGCGAATGCATGGTACCAGTACTCTAATTGGGATGCCCTGTTCCATTGGGGTGTGGCGTTACCAAAAGAAATCCTACATAATCAAATGTCAACTGAGCAGAGTTTTGCGTCTCCACAAGAAAGAAAATTTTGTGTCACGGAAGCAGCGGGCAAGACTCATCAAACTGCACCCTGCTGCCATCTGGCAGAAATCTCAACATCCCTGCATTTCAAAAAAAAATCTGTTATGCCCAGTGCTGAAGAAAACTGATAAAAGTATTTTCTGAACTCATCTGATCCCATGCTTCATTTGAAACGCTGGCTTTAAATCAATGCACATGCTGATACATTCAAAATACTATCAATCGCAACAAAAGCCAGACTGCCATGCTTCCACCAAACGTTAAATCGCTTTTGCTTCGCATCAAGATTCAAGCTGTCATCGTTTCCAAATCAGTTGTTTAATGTGATAATTGATTTAAAAAATTGATCGGTAGAAAAATACCTTAAATTCGGTCGCGGGATTACAGCCTTTGTGAAAAAGTCTGCTACCTTGTGGTAAAGTGAAGGAATGCATACAATCGGGACGACTTTTTAAAATCGAGTTATCTCAGATATCCTCATTTTTAAATGGACTTTCGATGTCTAGAAGATGCCTTAATACAATTTATGAAAGCCCATATCAACTCAATCCAAGCCACAAGTTCAGTCAATGGATTTATCAAAGAATGGGCGTTTACACGATGGGAAGAACAGCTGTGACACCCACTCAGAAGTGATGGGTCACAATTAAACTATGAAAAACAAAACAATGTTCCGTTAATTAAGCCTAAAACTAATAAACTTTGTTCTTCGGAAGTACGATGCGCACGCAAGCCTTGCTGTTCCATACTGTAACTTCAATACCTTGCCAAACAGTGTGTGCTTCATTTTATATTACAGGATCTGCCACTCTTAACACTGTGTATGTTTGTAAACGTAGCATTCCAGCCATAAACCACTAAAACGCATCTCGCTATCAAATCAAAAGAAAAGTTAAAACAAAAGGAAATATTTTCTGTAAGTGCCAAAATAAATTCTTATCTTTCAAATTCTTCAAAAGTATTTTTTTTAACCAGGCCGAAGAATTGCTGAATTATTTTAACAACGCCATCTGTTCACTCGGTGAATGTACTCGAGTATTATTTAATATCTTAAGGATTTCAAACATTCGGAACAGATGCATGGTATTTTATATTATATTTATATGGGGTTTTTTCGGTTTAACTTAATCGATATTTTATCTGCAGGATTAGTCCTAGCATTTTCGCTTTCCGTCGAACTTTCTTCCTGGGTTATCGGGAAAGTGTCTGTACACTCGCTGTAACTGGACTGCCTTTTATCAAGACAAATCCAAGCAAAACTGATAAAAGAAACCTCCTGAGTAAAATCGGTTTCTATAATCCCGTTTAAATCGCGTCAGAAATGTCATCACTCGGGAAAGAATACCACACGTGTGGAAATATTTGTCATCATCTCAGATTTGCTATTATCCAAGTCCTGCAAAACACTGGACCTGCAGCAATAAAACATCACTACAACATTTCTACCAGAATGCAACACCAAACATTTCCCTCGGACTTATTGTAATGTTGAATTTGACGGGAAATATATTTTGGAGATTCAGTTAAACGCGTGTCCCGATCGGTTTTTATCGCGTTTGCAATTTCACAACATGCTAACGGTGTACCTGCCCCTGATTGCCATTGCGAACGTTTACAAAGATCCCGGTTCTAAATCTACTGGATTCACCTTATAATATCTGCAACGTCGATTTAAAATCAACGTTAATTTAAGTAAAATATTACGAGAATTGTCATCTCTCCAAATCAAGTCCAAATCTCCCCAATGATGCGCCACGTTCTCTGCAAAATGCCGTGTGAATTTTATTCTTTAGAGAGAGAAACAAAGTTTTAACACTGTTTTCCCACCAACACTCTCTGGTCTTCCACGTTTTCTTTGTTATGCGGACTAAACCTTCCAGTTCAAACTGACACAACGCCTTGACAACAAGCAGCGAACGAACATGTCACTGAACGTTACTTAAGTAAAATACAAAATTAAAAGCGCTCAAACACCATGAATAAAACACCTAGGCGGATTAGTCAAATCTCCAATCCAGCTAGTTCCAGCATCACTTGGGTCCAAAATCAAACGGGAAAACTAAATCCCAACATAAATGAAAAGTTAACTCAACTTAAAACTTAACATTAAAAAGTAAAGTCATGTAAGCTAGGATATGTTTTCAAAGTTAAGGTGCAAGGAATTTAGAATATATTCTAAATGCACACTATACACCAAAATACCAAAAGACTGCGGTAGTCATAACGTTGTCTTCATTGCATACGAGTTGAAATTTTGTTCATATGGCTTTTTAAATCTAACATAGATAATCCGGATTGTATAGAAATACTATTTACATTCAAAAAACAGCACAGATCACTCTGCCATCAGCTACTTCAACTATGTTTTCTCACTGTTAGTATATGTATAATAAAGATAACACCAGAGTGTTTTCCAAAGCCCTGAACTCCGAATAAACCTAGCACCAGCATTACACTGCGTGTAATCGCTCCAAATAGCTTCAAAACACACCAGACATCCGCTTTCAACATTGCAACTGTCTTTCTACTCCAGAATTTGGTACGATTGTCATTTTTCCCCCGATTCAAAGTCCAACTATAGTTTAGTTTGTGATGCAAAATCTTACACGCCGCTACTTTTCTGCTCCGCATTGAGCAAAGTGCGCCAAAGGCGGCTCTATTGTGGGTGCCAGAGGCGATGTGTTAGGGGTGATATACGAGCATTTTAATGCACATTTCATTTAGCATCACTGTTATGAATTGTTAAATTTAGTGAAGCATTATTACAGTGTGCAAAATGAAATAGGAGAGGAACAGAAATCAAGATGGCGGTGCACATGGCGCCGGAGTTCAGCCTGCACAAGTATCACACAGTGTGGGTTAAAATTAACCGGGAGCTCTACCTGTTTTCTCCTTTATTTCGCACAGGACGCTGAACAGGGCCGGCTTCATTCTGTGGCAATTTAGCGCGTGTTTCCTGCAAACACAAGAGAGTGGGGAGAAAGAGGGATTGGAGGAGGAGGTGGGGGGGGGGGATGAAAGAAGGAAAAGAGAGAGAAAATATAAGTAATTAACAAGATTTATAGCACTCAAAGTCAAAAATATGGCGGCGAATTTGAGCGCTAAAAACACACACAAAAAAAAGATTTTTTTTTTCCCGTAAGGCCACCAACTTTGCTTGTGCTTCGTCCAGGCTCTGGTCGGTGATGGTCATGATCTGGTGGAGGATGTCCCCGATGTCTTGCTTTCTTCCGTCGCCGTCTGCACCTTCATGTCCTTGCACATGTGGAGGCAGCCCCATGCCCCCCTGAACCGAGTGTCCAGCCAAGCTCACACCGGGATGAGTCTGCATCATCCTGGATTGATCGTCCATACTCTGCCGCAGCAGCACACGGGAGAAATTTATATATATAAAACAATATATATAATATATAAATCAAGCACAGGTAGCGCTGGAGCCGAGGGAGAGAGGCAAGGCTGGATGGGGGGACACTTGCTCTTGGCCGCTTTCAATTCCGTATTTTTCCTCCCCCAAAAAACTTGTCAGGATAAAAAAAAAGGACGGAAAAATAATTCTCCTTTTTTGGGAAAAAAAGAAGGAAAAAAAAATCCAAGATCTCGCTGGGAGGAAAAAAAAAACCCTATGCAGAAACAAGATCAAAAGTAAGCTGCCTCTTCAAAAGACAGAAGGGAAATAATAATAATAAAAGATCATAAAAATGATTCGCCGGATCAATTTACGAGCCAACTCTTTATGTTTTTGATGGCCGCTTTGGTGAGGGATTGACAGACTGCCAATGCCACTCACTCACTGCAGACGTGTCAGAGTTTAAGGGAAAGAGAAAAAAATATATTTATATATATGTGTGTGTATATATAAATATATAAAATGCAAACTCCGCCCTCGCTCGACAGGGCGGCCCGTGGCGGGGAGAGCGGTCGGAGCCCGGCTCTGCCCCTCACTCACTGCCCGGCCGCGCACTCACTCCTCATCCCTGTCACTCCCACACACTTTTATCCCCCTTGCTTTATTTCTTTCTCTCTCTCTCTCTCTCTCTCTTTCTTTCTTTCCCTCCTCTGTTTATTCTTTCTCTTCAATCCATCCCTGAAGTCGACGGAAATGTGTTTTTTTTTTCGCGCCGGCCGACCGATCGACCCCCTCCTCCTCCTCCTCCCTTTCACCCGCCCTCCCTGCTCGATGCCGTCAAGCGTCCGTCAGGAGGCGAAAGCCGCGCCTCCCCCTCCCCCTCAGCCCCACCCCCTTCGCCCAGATTGACAGCTCGACGTGACGGACGGCTCGGCGTCCAATCGTCGGCCGGTCTGGCCGGTGGGATGGGCAAATGGCGACGCAGCGGGGGCGGGACGATGGTGGCCGGCGGGATGGACCAATGATGAGGCGGAGGGTGGGGGCGGGACCATGGTCACCGGCGGGATGGACCAATGGCGAGGCGGCCGGGTGGGGGCGGGACGGTGGTCACCGGCGGGATGGACCAATGGCGAGGCGGCGGGGTGGGGGCGGGACGGTACTGGCCGGCGGGATGGACCAATGGCGAGGCGGCGGGGTGAGGGCGGGACTGTGGTAGCCGGCGGGATGGACCAATGGCTCGGCGGCGGGGTGGGGGCGTGACGGTGATGGCCGGCGGGATGGACCAATGGCGAGGCGGGAGGGCGGGTCGCTGCTCGGCGGCATCAAGTTCAGTTCGCGGGGTTGGCGCGAGGAGGGGGGGGAGAGGGGGAGGGTTTAACGGTCGCCAACTTGCGATTGGTCGGTTTGGAAAGGGAGCGCACTCCCCCCCTCTCCCGCCCCGCCTCCTCCGAACGGTGACGTCACCCGCACGCGGCGCAGGGCCGCTGGTTGCCATGGCAGCAGACGACTTTATTGGGAGCGCTCCTATTGTTGCTCGGTGGCCATCTCGCAGCCGCGGGTGCGGGCAGTGGCAGTGGCAGTGGCAGTGGCAGTGGCAGTGGCAGTGGCAGTGGCAGTGGCAGTGGCAGTGGCAGTGGCAGTGGCAGTACCAACACCAGTGCCAGTACCAGTGGCAACACCAATGCCAGTACCAGTGGCAACACCAGTGGCAGCACCACCACCACCGGGCAGCAACTCAATGGCCGCTAATGCACGGGAAATCAAAAGCTTCCGAAGTTTTAATTAATAGCAAAACACCACCGCTTTTACGGGTTTATTTCACCCGCCTTGGAAAACAAGCGTAGCGTTGCATTCATTGCAAAAGCTCCGCTACTTCAGAAAGCAGCGAAATCTTGCAAATGGAATAGTTATTTATTTTAAATGTTGCAATTCCTTAATGTTTATGTTGAATGTTGCAATGATTTGATTGTATTGCTTCCATGCGTGGGTTTTATTTATGAATGGAGTTGTTCTCTAATAGCGACGTCCCATTGATGGTCTCTCGCACATCACCAGTCAGTCCATGGAGGCTCGGTCTATCATTAACGGGATTGCAATGCAGGATAATTGATAAGCCACTTTAACCAAGTTGTAAGAGAATTTAAGATTTCATCAATACGTATTAGCTTAATTCCGCATTTCTAGTCTGCATCGTCGAGTTTGCTTTAATTAAATCAAATTATTATATTCAAAAATATCATACAATGTCATAATTATTGTATGCAACATTTCTTAATCGGACAAGGCATTCTACTCATTCCCGAATTTCCGATCATGAGTATTTTATGATTTCTATTCTTAATTGACTGAAAAAACAATCTATTTTCTAAAATCATATTCGATATTATAATTAAAATAAACCTCTATATATCCCATGTAAAATCCTCTCAGCACCATGGAATAATACGGTTGATGAGATTTCTTAAACGAACTACTAACTATAGATATATTTCTTCGATTTCCATAGTGTAGACAGACTCGTTTCCTTCGGCTTGTGAGTAATAATATAATGACGAGGGATGAACAGTCCCTGAAAATCATTTGAAACTTAGTGGTACAGTGTCCTGTAATGAATGCAATTTTCGATATTGGAAGATTTAGTTTCGAAAAAAATATTTTTTTTCTTTGCTATAATTTGCGAACTTTTCAATCAGACTACACTACAACTGATAAATCATTGCATTTCATATTTCTATTTAAATTAGCACGGGAAAATACTAAGTTTATAGATTTTCACTTATATTTGACCAGTGTCTAAATAATTGGCCGCACAAAGGAGCCAGTTGCTAAATCCATAGCCTCTCGGGCAAGTTTGAGCTATAACTGATGTTGCAGGGAACATCAAGGATGTTCTCGTTTATTAAATTTATTTTGAGGACTTAAACAAAATAAAAGCAATATGTTTTGTAAATGCGTGCAGTTGTTTTCTGTGATTATAGCCCATTGTGCAAACCTTTCAGGGAGGTTGTTCGCTCGTTTGTCGAATGCAGTGGTAAACTCAGCGGACAGGTACTACAAGTAGCGTGTTCCAGATGGTGTCCCCAACAGCAGAAGGATCCCCACTCCCCATCCTCCTTCATTTATTTTCCCGTTTCCTTCTTTACATTATGTTTCCTTCGGAGCCACCTTCAGCGCATCTCATTTCAGCTGGGGGAGGCAGATGTGCGGGGCAATCAACGTCTCCTTGTTTTCAAGGGTTTTATCCAGCAGGAGGCAATTAACCTGAAGCAAAATCAAGATGCCGTGGTGTCGATTTTAACGAGTCGCGAAAACACAGGGGGGTGGGCTGGAAGAAAAGCAGGCATTCAAGATAGAATAGCAGTGAACCGCGCACTTACAAACTTATTTAACCGCGTTATAATGGGGAAAAAGGAATAAATGTACATGAAGAAGAAGTTAAACGGTTTGGTTTTAGGATTCCATTGGGTAGAAGATCCATCTAAATCCGAAACATGTTCAAAATGACTTATTTGTGCCACAAGACATTAATTTCACATGTTAAGTGTTGCTTGCAAAGATACATTAACTAACTGTCCGTGTCGAGACTGTTTTTAGTTTAAATGCAATACATCGAGTGTAATGAAGTACGAAGCAGAATATTGGTAATGTGTGAAAGCAACAAGAAACAAACATTGGCGGCGAAGCCACCCCAAGTCAACGTGGAGGCAGAGTTGCCTTCAATCAGCGGGACATAGTGAATCGGGTGGACAAATGCGTAAAATTCACACTGAACAAAACTAAACTAAGCTTCTTATTTGTGCGCGTAAATCTACGTGTGAGCGGTTTCAAAGTGCAGTTTTGGAAACAGGATTATTTCAAAGCTCAAGTGGAAATAAAGTCACTCTTGTCACAAAAATGTCGGAGATCAGAATCGGCGGCTGGAGCAGCAGCACTATCGGAAGCGGTTCGCTGACTGCGTGTGTAAAGCAAAGGCATGCATCCCTGTCCGTCCTCATTCCTTGCCCTTTCCCCATAATCTCGCTCCTTCTCCGGGCTGTAGAGTTACACCCAAAGATACTAGAGCGGAGTATCTTTGGGTACACCTACCACTAACACTTCGAGTATGCAAGTTTTCAGCTCGTCTGATTCTTTTTTTTCACTCCTTCCCAATCTCTGTGCCACCGGGGACGGTTTCTCGCTGCCCGCTTTGCACCCGTCATATCTCCTTAAAACCGCACCAACCCAAGGATTACCACCCACCCTCTCTCAATCTATCCACACAATCAACACCCCACACCCCGGGAATGTTCTGATAAATCTCTCCCGACAACTCTCCTCAGTCTGATCAAGGGTCTCTCCAGAGATGCTGCCTGACCCGATGAGTTACTCCAGCACTTTGTGTCTAGCTTCGGTGTAAACCAGCATCCGCAGTTCCTTCTTACACGGACTCCCCCAGCCGTCACGGCTTCCCTGAAGCGCGGAGCCCAGAACTGGACAAAATCCTAATCAACTCGTGTTTCCAAAAAAGCTCGCCGTGACTTCCTAGCGTTGATCTCCAGATCCAGAATGCCAAATGCTTCTTTCACTGAATCCTGAACCTGCATACTCTTAGAACTAAAAAAAGTTACTCAGCGGGGTCAGGCAGCATCTCTGGAGAAAACGGATTGAAAGCTCACCGAAAGCTCCGGAACGTTTTTTGAGTAACGTTTTTAGATCAAGGACTAACTTTTTTAGACTGAACTTCTGGGGACCTTCTTCAGACAGAAAAAAATACCATGAAAGTGCAGTCCCTTTACACAGCCATCCCCCACCAGGAAGGTCTCATGGCCCTCAGCTTCTTCCCATCCGATCTATTTCCTCCTACTAACATACTCTTCCTCCAGGTGGACCTTGTCCCCACCCTCAACAACCTCAAAACCATGGTGCTTTTCCCTATCCTTGACATAGCATTGGCAAGAGCTCCCCAGCCCGCGTTAAACTGGCTGATCTGTAGCTCCTGCTCAATATTCTGCATTCTCTATTCTATAGTCTGTTCTATATTCTCAATATATTATATATTCCATGTCCTGTTCTATATTCTGTTTTCTATGTTCTGCATATTGTATTCTATATTCTACGTTGAATATGCTGTCTTCTGCGTTCTGTTCTTTATATTCTTTATTCTATTTTCCATCTTCTATGTTTAGCCCTACAGCTCTTTTTAAACAGTAAAAAAATATCTCCTCAGAATCTCTATAGATGTCTGAGTGGGTATAGTAAGCACAGCTGTGCCCCTGTCCCACTTAGGAAACCTAAACGGAAACCTCTGGAGACTTTGTGCCCCACCTAAGGTTTCCGTGCGGTTCCCGGAGGTGCCCGGAGGTTTTTGTCAGTCTCCCTAATGGTCGAAAGTGTTTCCGTTTTAAAAATCGGTAACTTTTTAGTTGAAGCCAGTTGCAATGCTAGTTGAAGGTGGTTGCCGGAGGACAAAAACCTCCGGGAACCGCACAGAAACCTTGGGTGGGGCGCAAAGTCTCCACAGGTTTCCGTTCAGGTTTCCTAAGTGGGACAGGGGCATTAGTTTTCTCAGCAGTGTAGATGCTTCCAATGGAGACCTGGTGTGGCCATATCTACAAGACCTTTCTCTTTACTGAAGAACTCTGCTTCATATTATTTGGGCTGAAGTTAAGGAGGCGCAACAAGTGAGGCATACTCAGAATGGTCCACTGAAATGGGAGATTATTAGCCTGTGGTACATGCATTGAGCTCAGCTGGAATCCAATGATGCTGCAAGTTGCTTTAGGGAGGCAGGGGGTAGATGGGTGGGGGAGGTTGGTGGGGGTGGGGGGGGGGGGGGGGGGGGGGAGAGAGAACTGTTCCTGTCCTGATGTCCTGTCCAGATTGTCATGTACTGAACCCTGGTGTGTGGGTGGTAGGATCAAAATTAACCAAGACAGTCCATGGGGTGACAATATCCACTATCCCATTCATATGTCAACATTGGGATAAGGTTAGGCGGCAGACTACAGCTGCTTTTCAACGCTGAATACTTTCAAGACCACAGAATGGTATGAGATTTAATTTAAAATTAAATCATTAGAGTGGGTAGTCCTACTGGAGCTGATGAGTTATCAGTAACTAGTCAGCATCGAATGTTGTAATAATTAATCAAAGATTATCACCAGTGATTAAACCATGACTATGTCTCAATAACTTTATGTTGTAAAGCAGTTTATCATTTAGACATACTTCTAATGTCCACTAAAGATGATATGTGTTTTATTTTTCTTATCATCTTCATCTGACTTAATCCATTTGCTATTCCATTGCATTTATCTCGTATTTATTTCTCCTTGTAACGGAACTACCTATTTCCATACCATCAACATGATTGCTAGTTTTTGGTTTCTGTTTCACTGTATACTGGTTGTTAACAATGAAACTCAAGCTTCTGTTAGCTTGCTAACATCCGCTTCAAAAATAAAACTATGTTCTGAAAACACATCATCACACCAGTGGAACATAAAGTGCCTCGTATCACTTTCCAGTTAAAAAGGGAGCAAGCTGCAGAGCAAACGCTTACAGTGCTACTGCCCATAGGCATGGAATGTGATGCTATGCTCTGTAACTCAAAAAACTAAAGACATGGCAATAAGAATATTATTTGACCCGTTATTTCAACAAATGCAAAAAAAAGCAATTGCAACCAATATTAAAATTTAACAATCCAGCATTTATACAGTAAATATTGGAACAAAATTATAGGGCACTGCAGATGCTGGTTGACTCCGAAGGTGGACTGAAAAAGCTGGAGACACTCAGCGGGTCAGGCAGCATCTCTGGAGAGAAGGAATAGGTGGCGTTTCAGGTCGAGACCCGTTTTCAGACTTCACACGAAACAAGAGTCCACCTGATAAAAATGAGACAATAATTATGTTTGGGATCAGTCGGCTGTACTCTCATCATTGGTTGGCATCCGTCCATCTGTGAGAGGTGATGGTGCGGCTTGGTCGTTGTACTGCTTGGAGAGGGGAATGTTGCATCTGTGGTTGCCTCTCCTGGTGTGGCTGACTGGGGGTTTTAGGCCATCAGTATGAGAAATGTTAGCTGCAAAAAACAAAGTTTGCTTGGTTCCTGGCTGTGGACGTGTGCACTCCTGCATGGTGGGAAGAAGCAGCCAGAGTGCGGAACATGCATCATGATGAGGCCTAGAAATGGGGGGCGGTGCGGAATCTCTCATCCACACTGACTGCACCCGGTAACTGTCCCATTGACTGTAACAGGCCAGTGTAGAGATTTCAACTTTGGGGTGCTCTGCCTGAAGAAACAATAGCAGCAGCATTGTGAGTTCGATCCTGACCTCCCCTGGGTGGCCTGGTTTACTGTCTCCCACATCCCCAAGATATGCTGGCTGTTGGGTTAATCTGCACTGTACATTAACCCTTGTGTGGGTGGCTGGGAATCTGTCAGTCATAGGAGGGAAAGTGGATTGTAGGGAAAATAAGCAGAGGGACGGGATCGGTAGGATTGCTCGATGGGTGGAATGGCCTTCTTCAGTGCCACAAGGAAATATAGAATGAAAAACATGCCTACACATTTGTTGCTGGTACTGTTTGGATAACGTACAGAACATACAGATTAAGGACAGCACAGTGGCGCAGCGGTAGAGTTGCTGCATTACAGCGCCAGAGACACGGGTTCGATCCTGACCGCAGGTGCTGTCTGTGTGGAGTTTACACGTTCTTGCTGTGATCACGTGGGTTTCCTCCGGTTACTCTGGTTTCCTCCCACACTCCAAAGACGTGCAGGTTTGTAGGTGAATTGGCTTCTATAGATTATCCATAGTGTGTAGGATGGAACTAGTGTGAACGGGTGATCGTTAGGCAGTGGGGTCTCGGTGAGCCAAAGGGCCTGTTTCCACGTTGCATCTCTAAAACTAAAACTAAAATGAAGCTCCTTCATCTCCTGCATGAACTTGGACTCGCAAATCCCCAACTTCATTCACCCCCCCCATGGGGAGGTCCTGAATCCTTGCTCATCATCTCCCCACCCCTCCACCCTTGACAGCAATGACATTTAATTACCAGGCACTGTGTGTGACTATTCTCACTTCACACCACCTGATTTGCAACACCGCCTGTGATGAATTTTATTTTTCATTTAATTTCTATTTATGGCCCCATCTGTTCCAATATCTGCACGCCCCCACCGTCATCCAATCCGAACCGCCAACAAATATGTCAGTGGCCTTTCCATTTTATCTTTCCTTACAGGGTAGAAGGAGACCATTCAGCCCGTCAAGTCAACTCTAACTATTTTCCCTACTATCTACTTTCTCTCATATGACTGACTGCCTCCCACCCCCCCACACAAGAGATAGTTAACAGTGCAATTTAACCCATCAACCAGCATGTCTCTGGGAGTGTCTGGTGGCTCTGGGCCAGTACCCATTGGAGTTTAGATGGATGAGGGAGAATCTTATTGAAACCTACCAAATAATGAAAGGCCTGGGTAGAGTCGATGTGGAAAGGATGTCACCAATGATGGGAGAGTCTAGGACCAGAGGGCACGGCCTCAACATAAAAGGACCTACATTTAGAAGGGAGATGTGGAGGAATTTCTTTAGCCACAGGGTGGTGAATCTGTGGAATTCATTCCCACAGACGGTTGTGGAGGCCAAGACATTGGCCATTTTTGAAGTAGAGATTGACAGGTTCTTGATTAGTACAGGTGTCAAAGATTATGGGGAGAAGCAGGAAAAGGGGGTTGAGAGGGTAAAATAGATCAGTCATGATCAAACGGCGGAGCAGGCTGGATGGACTGATTGGCCTCATTTTGTTTCCATGTCTTATGATCTTATGATCTTGTGTGAGAGCAAACCAGAGCACCCAGGGGAAATGCGCATGACCACAGTCACAGTCATACTTCATGAAAACAGGCCCTTCGGCCCAATTTGCCCACACGGACCGACCCACACAGGCATGGATCAAACACATTTTGTTGCTGATGATGAACTTTCTTTAGTCTCTACAAGTAGTCATTTGTTACAATGGACCAGGAAACGGACCTAATAATGGACAAGGACATGGTCTTCTTTGGCTGCCGGTTCTCACCGACGGCGGGTACAGTGGTGAACTCTACCGTGTCCCTGCCTGCGACAAGACCCTCCACCGCCACGTTGCTGAGGCACTCAGTGTGCCGACAACAACAGGCAGAAAGGGAATGTCTGCAATTAGACTCTGAGATGTCCTTTGTCTCTATGAAGCAGAAAGGGGTGGAAGATGGGAAGATATGGCCAGTAGTGGGATCCCTTTGGAGGTGGCGAAAATGTTGGAGGATTATATATTGTATGTGACGGCTGATGGGGTGGATGGTGAGGACAAGGGAGTCTCTGACCTTGTTACGAGAGGAGGGAGGGTGAGTAAGAGCGGAGCTGCGGGATATCGAGGAGACCCTAGTGTATTTAATTCGCCACCAACATTTTCGCCACCTTCAAAGGGATCCCACAACTGGCCATATCTTCCCATCTCCACCCCTTTCTGCTTCCACAGAGACCGTTTCCTCCATAACTCCCTGGTCAACTCGTTCCTTCCTACCCAAACCACCCCCTCCCCAGGTACTTTTCCCTGCAGTTGTCACTTTACCTTCCCCCTCCACTCCATCCAAGGACCCAAACAGTCTTTCCAGGTGAGGCAGAGGTTCACTTGCACCTCCTCCAACCTCATCTACTGCATCTGCTGTTCCAGGTGTCATCTTCTCTACATCGGCGAGACCAAGCGCAGGATCGGCTATAATTTCGCTGAACACCCTCCGCTCAGTCAGCTATAACCAAGCTGATCTCCCGGTGGCCCAGCACTTCAACTCCCCATCCCATTCCCAATCTGACCTTTCTGTCCTGGGCCTCCACCATTGTCAGAGTGAGTTCCACCACAAATTGGAGGAGCAGCACCTCATATAGTTTATAGTTTGGGTAGTTTACAGCGCAGCGGTATGAACGTTGACTTCTCTAACTTCAGGTAGTCCCTGCATTCTCTCTCCTTCCCCTCCACCTTCCCAGTCCTCCCACTAGTCCGACTGTCTCCGCCCACTTTCATTCTTTGTGCTACCCCCTCCCCCAGCATCACCCACTGAGTTTCTCCAGCATTTTGTGTCTACCTTTGATTTTACCAACATCTGCAGTTCTTTCTTAAACAACTAGTCATTCAGCAACTCCGAATCACAAAAGGCAACAGAAACGTCCACACTCTTTGCTAAATAAACAAAAAATTAAGAGGAGATAACCTCGATGCTGACATTGTTTACTTTCAGGCTTGGCTCAATTTGATGGAACTACCATTTTTGTTCAGCGAAAAATAAAACTACTGCAATTTTACCCCAATAAACATGTTTCACAAAGTAATATTCACATTTGTGTTCTTTGCCGAGCTGCAGGTGAGGGACACATATTGTGCTTCTTCAATAGTATCCTCATAAAACATTCATTAGAGGCCCCTCATTAGCCCTTCATATGTACAAGTGAAAAGAGTTCCTATCCCTGGGTGATGTTCACAACCTAATGATTGATATCGCCCGAACGAGCAATGACAACAACGAGATACACTGTGCACTGGGACTTCAGAGTACAAGTCGCCTGGTTGAAGACAAACATGCACTACGCTGACACCAACAGCAATTTAAAAACGGTTGCTTTGCTGGGAAAACATCTAATTTAAGCTCTTTTGGAGAACTATATTTAATAATTAAACTTGCAGGAATGAAATCATCCTTGGCTCTATATTTCATTGAGAAATTTAGAAGCAGGATCAATACTCCAGATAAGTTGGAAAGAATGGAGAGAAATCAATTAGTCCATACACGACATTAAATTTGCAACTGAGGATTTTTTATAATATGTAACATTGTTTCTGATTTCAAATCACTTGTCCAGATATATTGTGTCCACCATGCAGTGTTTAAAATTGCTATCAAATTGTGTTTGTAGTGCAGTAACGCATTCATTTATACATCTTTTAGCGTGGTCGTGGGGTGGCTCAGTGATGCAATGGGTAGAGCTGCTGACTCACAGCACCAGAGACCCAGGTTTGATTCTGTCATCGAGTACTGTCTGTGTGGAGTTTGCATGTTCTCCCTGTGACTGCGGCCAGTTGGTGATCCCCCAGGGTTCAGTTTTGGGCGGCAATAAACAGAGGGGTGGAAGCAAACAGCACAATCATAATAGCAGCGGAGAAAAAGACCATTCAGCCCTTCCAGCCTCTGCCAGCTCCTAGATAAGCAAGATAGACACAAAAAGCTGGAGTAACTCAGCGGGACAGGCAGCATCTCTGGCGAGAAGAAATGGGTGATGTTTTGGGTCGAGACCCTTCTTCAGACTGGGTAGGGATAAGGGAAACGAGAGATATAGACGATGATGTGCAGAGATAAAGAACAATGAATGAAAGATATGCAAAAAAGTAACAATGATAAAGGAAACAGGCCATTGTAAGTTGTTTGTTGGGTGAAAATGAGAAGCTAGTGTGACGGGTGGGGGAGGATTAGAGAGAGGGAATGCTGGGGCTACCTGAATTGAGAGAAATCAATATTCATTCCACTGGGCTGTAAACTGCCCAAGCAAAATATGTGATGCTGTTCCTCCAATTTGCATTTAGCCTCATCTGACAATGGAGGAAACAGAGGACAGAAAGGTCTGTGTGGGAATGGGAAAGAGAATTAAAATGTCCAGCAACCGGGTGATCAGGTTGGTTCAGGTGGGCTGAGCGAAGGTGTTCAGCGAAACGATCGCCCAGTCTACGTTTGGTCTCGCCGATGTATAAGTCCACATCTTGAATAACAGATACAGTAGATGAGGTTGGAGGAGGTGCAACTGAACCTCTGCTTAACCTGAAAAGACTGTCAGGATCCCTGGGTAGTGTCGAGGGAGGAGGTATAGGGACAGGTGTTGCATCTTCTGCGGTTGCTGGGAAAGGTACCTGGGGAGGGGGTGGTTTGGGTGGGAAGGAATGAGTTAACCAGAGAGTTGTGGAGGGACCAGTCTCTGCGGAAGGCGGAAAGGGTGGAGATGGGAAAATGTGGCTAGGGGTGGGATCCCGTTGGAGGTGGCGGAAATTTTGGAGGATTATGTTGTATGCGACGGCTGATGGGGTGGAAGGTAAGAGCTAGGGGGCCTCTATTGCGACTAGGGGGCGGGGGAACAAGGCCGGAGCTGCCGGGTACCGAGGAGACACAAGTGAGGGCCTCATCTATGATGGGAGTGGGGAACCCTCATTCCCTAAAGAATGAGGACGTCGCAGATGTTCTAGTATGGAACACCTTATCTTAGGCGCAGATGCGGCGTAGACGAAGAAATCGGGAGCAGGGGATAGAGACTTTGCAGAAAGCAGGGTGGGAAGAAGTGTAGTCGAGATAGTTGTGGGCGTCAATGGGTTTGTAATAGATGTCAGTCACTAGTCTATTTCCTGTGCTGGAGACTGTGAGATCAAGAAAGGGGAGGGAGGGGTCGGAGATGTCCAAGTGAATTTGAGTGCAGGATGAAAATTGGTGGTGAAGTCGATGAAGACCATGAGTTCTGCATGGGTGCAGGAAGTAGCACCAATGCAGTCATCAATGTAACGGAGATAGATTGCGCCTGTGACCGGGATTGTTCAACGTCCCTTACAAAGTGGCAGGCATGAGGTAGATGGGAGGTCAGGACCGCACTCTAGCTCGTGGGTGGACAGCCATTGCCTGATAAAACCGGGAAGAAACTGTTCCTGAATCTGGAGGTGTGCGTTTTCACACTTCTGTACTTCTTGACTGATGGAAGAGAGGAGAAGAGGGAGTGACCGGGGTGAGACTCGTCCTTGATTGGGCTGCTGGCGTTGCCGAGGTAGCGTGAAGTGCAGTTGGAGTCAATGAAAGGGAGTTTGCTGTGTGTGTGATGGTCTGGGCTACGTCCACAACTCTCGGCAATCTCTTGCGGTCTTGGATGGAGCTGTTCCCAAAGCATCCCAAAAAAATGCTTTCCACGCTGCATCTGTAGAGGTTGGTCAGGGTTATTGTTGATATGCTGAACTTCCTAAGCCTTGTAAGGGAACAGAGGCATTGGTGTCCTTTCTTGGCCATCGCTTCAATGTGGCTGGTCCAGGACAAATTGCTGGTGATATTTATTCCAAAGAACTCGACTTTCTCGACCATCTCTACTTTGGCGCCATCAATGTATACTGGGGAGTGGGTACCATTTTGCTTTCTGAAGTCAATCACAATCTTCCTCATCTATCTGACATTGAGGGAGAGGTTGTTGTCTATGTACCAGGTTATGAGGTTCTCATTGCTCCAGTCTGAAGAAGGGTCTCGACCCGAAACGTCGCCTATCTCCTTCGCTCCTTAGATGCTGCTGCACCCGCTGAGTTTCTCCAGCTTCTTGTGTAACCCTATGAGGTTCTCAATCTCTTTCCTGTACTCCGTCTCATCATTATTTGATATTCGACCCACTGCAGTGGTGTCATCGAAGGGCTGAATTGCCTACTCTTGCACCTATTGCCTATTGTCTAGTATCTGCAAAGTTGTAAATTGCATTGTGTTGGTGTTTGGCTGCATAATGATGAATGTGTCAGGAGGCCTGAACAAATCAGGGCTGGCAACAGATGACCTCAGTAAGAGTGGAGCCCACAATGGCTCATTGTTGTCTGGGGAAGGGGTGATAATGAGAGGGGTGTAAGGGTGCGACCAGTAGAACTGGTAGGGCGATTAGGGTGGGGGAGGAGGGAAGGGAGGAGAGGAGAGAATGGAGGAGGTACACCAGCATTTTGTGTCACCCTTCTTCAGACTTATGGAGTAGCGGGAAGACAGCTGGAAAAGAGAGGCGAGGGTTGGCAAACCCTGGCAAGTTATAGGTGGAGGAAGGAACAGCTGATGCTGGTTTACACCGAAGTTAGGTGGATACAGGTGGGGGAGGTATCGGCAGATGTGGTGATTAAGTGACAAAAGCTGGAGGTGAAGCTAAGATAAAAGGGTTTCCGACGGGGAGAGAAGTGAACTGTAAAGCTGGACGGCAGGATATGCGTGAAAGGGGACAGGATGGAATGGAAAGAGAGGCAGGGGGAGTGTAAAAGGAAAATGAGGAACTTGAGGAGGAATTTTGGTGGAAGAATTCTCTATCGTGATGTTCAATGCTACAGTGCATCGTTTATCAATTGGACTTGAACTTTTCAATTTAGTTAGTTATTAGTCATTGTTCATCAAATCAGGTAGCTAGTTCACTTAAAATATATTTTGGGGGGAATTTTAGGTTTTTAGAAAAAATTATATTTATGATGATAATAATAAAACGTGAATATTACAATCTAGACATCTCCCAGTACGAGTTACAGCCATCTCCAAGGGTACACAGTCACATTATAGAGCGTAGAACATAGAACAGTACAGCACAGGAACCGGCCCTCTGCCCCACAATGTCTGTGCTGAACATGATGCCAAGTTAAACTAATCTTCTCTGCCTCCATATGATCCATAACCCTCCGTATCCACGTGCCTATCTAAAAGCCTCTTAAACCCCACTATTGTACCTGTCTCCACCACCACCCCATTGCAGTGTGTTCCACAAACCCACTGGGCTCTGTGTTAAAAAACATGTCCCGCATATCTCCTTTAAACTTTGCACCTCCCACCATAAAGCCATGCCCTCCAGCATTTGACATTTTTATCACGGGGGAAAAAAGGTTCTGACTGTCCACCCTATCGAAGTGGCTGATAATTTTATAAACTTTGATGAGGTCTCCTCTCAGCCTCCGATGAGTCACCGAGTTCTCTCACAAGCAAACGTGTCTGGCTTGTGGGTCTGTGTATATCGTCGCCATTTTGAAATCTATGTTCTTGAAGCAAAGTGCGGATTGCCATTAGAAAATATTAGAAATTATCACTGAGCTATAGCTTAGTAAAAAACAAATGCATCTTCTATTTTACTGAAAGAAGATGAAAGATTCAATCCCTGTTTTATTTATGTATTAAACAATAGACAATAGGTGCAGGAGTAGGCCTTTCGGCCCTTCGAGCCAGCACCGCCATTCAATGTGATCATGGCCGATCATCCCCAATCAGTACCCCGTTTCAGCCTTCTACCCATATCCCCTGACTCCGCTATCTTTAAGAGCCCTATCTAGCTCTCTTGTGAAGGTATCCAGAGAACAGGCCTGCACCGCCCTCTGAGGCAGAGAATTCTACAGACTCACAACTCTCTGTGAGAAAAAGTGTTTCCTCGTCTCTGTTCTAAATGGCTTACCCTTTATTCTTAAACTGTGGCCCCTTTTTGCATGGGTTTCTTAACTGATGACATACTGTTTCAAACTGCCTTGCCATATTCTCTTTGCTGGAAGCAGTGTGTTAACCTCAGCCCCAAAATTAAATGGGAGGAAACTGTACTGTGTTTGTATGTCCCTGCTCTCAATGTTTAGGACTCTTCCCTTAGAAATGAACAGGTGGAAATGACTGGTGACCTCACTCAATGGACGAGAGTTGGCTTCTCTTCTGGCAAAATCAAGACTGGGTTTATGTTGGAAAAAAATAAGTACAAACTGTGTAAATATACCTCCCGTTGAAACTATTTACCAGTAAATTTCATTCAAAGAATGCCATTCATCTACAGAACAGCAATATCCTGATGAGTGAATAAAAATGATTGTGTGTTTGCTGCATTTGAATACGGCCTGGCACCTTAATAACTAGTAAGTATTTTACAGCAATTCACAAAAATACTGAATTGTTTTCATCAGAATCTCAATTCAGAAGCCAGGAATGATAATCTAAGAAGCATGGTTACCGGTGGACAGGGCTGTAGCGACACCCTGTTATCATTACACACACCTATTTTCTGCATGAGAGTGTGGAACTCTAACTGGTTTCAGTTCCTGTTTATTTCCAAAGTTATAGGACATGTAATTGTTTCAATATTACACCAAAGGTTTGAAATTGCAAGGACAATAAGCACTGCTCTGACACTGCAATGAAGTTGGGAGCCAGAGAAGACATTGGTTTAGCATCTGACCAAACCGGTGATGAACCTGTGTCCTAGTGGGAAGGATATGCAAGGTACATAGAAATGAATTAAACTGGAGAGAAGGGGAATGAGGAGGAGAGTGTGCGGACGGGAGAAAATCCATTCATTTAAATATGTATTCAATCATCATAGCAAGTATTTTACATTCATCTTCAGGACAAGGCTCACTGACAAGACCACCATTTATTGTCCATCCCACCTGCCCTTGGAAAAAAAGAGGTGATGTGTTCGGTGAATTGATTGGGAACAATTAATGCCACGAGGAACCAATGATAGCGATTAAGGCTATGACCATACACTGTACTCTATTCTGCAAAAATACAGTATATAGGAATTGTTGGCGGCTCACTACAAAATAAAACTAGCAGCTAACTAGTCTAGGGTTACACAAAAAGCTGGAGAAACTCTGCGGGTGCAGCAGCATCTAAGGAGCGAAGGAGATAGGCGACGTTTCGGGTCGAGACCCTTCTTCAGGTCTCGACCCGAAACGTCGCCTATCTCCTTCGCTTCTTAGATGCTGCTGCACCCGCTGAGTTTCTCCAGCTTTTTGTGTAACCCTGGATTCTCCAGCATCTGCAGTTCCTTCTTTAACAGCTAACTAGTCTAGTCTAGTTTAGTTTAGTTTAAAGATACAGCATGGAAACGGGTCTTCGGCCCACTGAGTCCGTGCCGACCATCGACCACCCGCATACTAGTTCTATCCTACACACTAGGGGCAATTTATAGAAGACAATTACAGAAGACAAACCCGCACGTCTTTGGAACGTTGAAGGAAATCTGAGCACGCAGGGAGAAAGTGCAAACTCCACAGAGGCAACACCCCTAGTCAGGATCAAACCCGGGTCTCTGGCACAGTAAATCCTTGCCTCGTACCAACTTCCCATCTATATAAAGTAAAGTATCCTTTATTGTCATTCAGACGTTTCAGTCTGAACAAAATTGTATATCTGGATGTCAATCTCATTCTCTCTGCCTAATGTAGCTTTGAACTTTGGCGAGATTTCACATGTTGAATGGTGTGGAGTTTTCAGTTGTTGAACAGGAGAGTGAGGTTCGTGGTGTCATCGAGCAGGATGGTGTGGGTAGACACCTCGTATCCTCCATTCGGCTGACCTGGATGTGGGCAATACCGTCCCCGAAATGCATTGTGTGGTAGTTAGATGCCTCTGTGCAGGGAGTGAATGGAAGCCATAGGTTACGAGGTTGGGCTACTCAGGTTTATCACCGAGAGATACGCTTATAAATTCATGTTCATAAGTCCTAGGAGCAGAATAAGGCCATTCGGCCCATCAAGTCTGCTCCACCATTCAATCATGGCTGATCTATCTTTCCCTCTCAACCCCATTCTCCTGCCTTCTCCCCACAGCCCCCGACACCCGTACTAGTCAAGAATCTGTCATGCTCAGCCTTAAAAATATCTGTTGGCCTCCACAGCCGTCTGTGGCAATGAAATCCACAAATTCACCATCCGCTGACTGAAGAAATTCCTCCTCATCTCCTTTCTAAAGTACGTCCTTTTATTCTGAGGCTGTGGCCTCTGGTTCAGGACCCTTCGCTTCGTGGCAATACCCTCTCCACATCCGCTCTATCCTATTTCACTATTCGTTAAGTCTCAATGATGTCCTGCCTCATCCTTCTAGCTCTACAGAACATCAGATAACGGGAGGAGGAGTAGGCCACTTGGCCCCTCAAGCCTGACCTGTCATTCACCACGATCGTGGCTGATCTGCCCCAGCCGTCGCTTCCTTTTCTGCACCAGTTCCCCATGGCCCTCAATTCCCCAAACTTGGCCCTCAACCCTCCAATGATGTCGCCCGCAACTGTAGATTGAAGCCCCTCTGTTCACTTTGTTCTTTCACAAACTAATAAAAAAATAAAGTTTACATAACAGAAACAGGAACATTTAATATTGCACCAACCTAAGTGTGACTCATTTGTAAAATATATTTTTCATTAATATATCATTGAAATAATGACAAAAAGTACTGAGCATCAAATTATCTAACATTAAATTTATTGGAAAACAGCACGATCTTGCATTTTAAATAACTCAACACTGGGTCATGAAAATGTCCTGGTTCCTTATTCTGCATTACCGTGTTGATAAGTAATATTTTACAATTCACTGACATGGTTATCACTGAACTCATTAATGTGTTTGAAAAGCAAATAAGAAATATAAGGAGACATAAGGAACAGCAGATGCTGGAATCTTGAGAAAAACTCAAAGTGCTGGAGGAACTCAGTAGGTCAGGCAGCATCTGTGGAGGGAATGAACAGACGATGTTTCAGATTGAAGATTGGTGGGAGAGCTGCCCAGTTAAGCAACATCCCTGGACTTAGACACAGACTAATTTTGCTTCACCAATTCTCCACTTGTCAGCCCATGCCTGAACATGGTCTGGGTCACATTGCCTCCATGAATGGACAGCTCTAGCGGAAAGACGCTGAGTAGCTCGACAGGGAGTGAAGGGAAGCTGTTGGTGATGGGGTTGGACTACTCAGACCCATCTCTCAGAAGTAAGCACAATGGGACATGAGAAAACAGGGAGTGCATCCTGAATGGAAGTGAACATGGTGCAGTCATAAGGTCACAAGGAATAGGAGCAGAATTAGGCCATTTGTCCCATCCAGTTTACTCCGCCATTCAATCATGGCTGATCTATCTCTCCCTCCTCACCCCATTCTCCTGCCTTCTCCCCATAACCTCTAACATCTGTACTAATTAAAAATCTATCTATCTCTGTCTTAAAAATATCCACTGACTTGGCCTCAGCCTTCTGAGGCAAACAATTCCACAGATTCACCACCCTCGGACTAAAGATATTTCTCCTCATCTCCTTCCTTAAACGTCCTTTAATTCTGTGGCTATGACATCGTTCTAGACTCTCCCACTAATGGAAACATCATCTCCATATCCCCTCTATCCAAGCCTTTCATTATTCTGTATGTTTCAATGAGGTCCCCCCTCATTCTTCTAAACTCCTGCGAGTACAAGCCTAGTGCCGCCAAACACTCTTCATAGGTTAACCTACTCATTCCTGCAAACTCATTCTTGTAAACCTCCTCTGGACCCTCTCCAGAGCCAGCACATACTTCCTCAGGTATGGCGCCCAGAATTGCTCACAATATTTCAAATGCGGCCTTATCAATGCCTTACAGAGCCTCCGGATTACATCCCTGTTTTTGTGTACACGCCCTCTTGAAATAAATGCTCGCATTGAGTTTGCTTTCTTTACTACCAATTCGACTTGCAGATTGAGTTTCCTGTACCAGCACTCCCAAGTCTCTTTGCATCTCCGATTTCTGGATTCTCACCCCATTTAGAAATGAGTCTACATCTTTATTCCTACTGCCAAAATGCATGACTCCACACTTTGCTACACTATATTCCATCTGCCACTTCTCTGCCCACTTCTCTGCCCACTCTCCCAACCTGTCCAAGTCCTTCTGCAGACTCCCTGCATTCTCCACACTACCTGCCCCTCCACCTAGTTTCCTATCATCCACAAACTCGGCCACAAAGCCTTCAATTCCCTTGTCCAAATCATTAATATCCAAGCAGCAAACATCCCCACTTCTGACAGGAAGGTGGAGGGAAGGTTCTTGGTGAAGCAGGCGGGGATGGTTGGCCCTTGGAGACTCAATCAGGATCCACTGCAGGTGTCTTTGTACAAAGTGGGACTGCAATGGTTCATTTTACCATCACGTGTGGCAAGGTACAGTGAGATTCTGTTTTTGCATACAGATCAGTAAAGGCCCTGTCCCACTTACGCGTCCTTGACTATTGCCATCCATAAGTACAATCCCCAGTTAAGCACAGTGCATAGAAACAGCCCACTGGGTCCATATGCAATAGTGGCCAGGTTTTCACAGTTCTAGCTACAGCTGGCCAGAAAAGCCCGTTACTTGCAGCCGTCGCCTCCACCCCGTGGTCCCAGTAACCGCCGACCTTTTCCTTGCCCGGCCGTCTTCAACCTGCACCGAGGGACGTCCGCCCGCCCCTTGGTGCCCCTTGATGCCAATTGCCCTCAGATTTACCAGCGACCACCGTTTGCAGCTCTGGCCTTGACATGAAGACCCATCACTCTGGCTTCACCACCGGGATCCAGCGTTTTGGCCACGTTTGGTCCCGCGAACCCCAATCCTGGGTGGGTGGGCATCGTAGACCAACTCACAGGTGAAAGGGCATCACTTGATAAAACTGTCTCCGTGCTTTTCATCACTTTGCAAGCGATCGAGGTGGGACATGTTGTGTGGTAATTAGCCAGATTGGATTGACCCTGCCTTTATTGGGAACCAAACCCCGTGTAGGATCACGGTGAAAATTAGTTATAAAACCATTCTCAGAAATATTAGGGAACACAAGGGAAAAAAAAGATAAATGTCCTGGGTTTCCAACAGAGTCTGCAGAAAAGTGGTGTAGTATTTCTGAACATGCTTTATGGCTGGTGGGTGGACAGAGCACCACATCAGAAGGCAGTAAATCTTGCGAAATGAGATTTCGGAGCTTCGTAAATACTCTGTAGTCCGCAAAGTATGATGGCATCTCCTTTTCATACACCCAAATCAATTTACTTTCAGTGCTGTCAACTTCTTTTTCCAGAGTTACCTCGGAAAATAGTTGGTGCATATCAGAATGCAAATTGAGTTAAGATAATTTACTGAACGTGTTGGAGGTTGGGCAGATTTATTATTTTCATCGCCCAGCTGCATTTCCATAGATTCGGCGCCGCCTGTGGACCTTTGCGATCAAAGCAGCGCCCTAGCTTTAATTTACATCGATTCACTGCTTCACCACCCAGTTGTGATTATCCAGTATTTATGCTTGATCTTTTTTCCTCCAGCTGCCGCAGTTCGTAATTTACACCGCGCTTTCCCCCCCCAAAAAAATTCTTCTCGGGTTGTGTATGTTTCATTTTCAGAATGACACACAGTTGTGGCATTTTATGACCTGAACAACAACAACAACAATAACAAAAGCACTGGCGTTTCCAATTATTGCGCGGGCTAATGTTGTCTGAGTCCTCACACGCCGTCAGAACACGACTGGTGTAGAAATCACCTCACAGCTTTAAAGCTTTTGACTCAGTGAGTTAAATCTCTGTTTAAAGTTGTAATCTTCAAAGTTGCATATATCGTGGGGGGAAAAAAAGCAATGAAATATGGCAGACTGCATGAATACATTAATGTAGCGTTGATTTCAATCTTCCTTCAGCTCTCGTTATTTAGCTGTTATAGAAGCATCTTGGCAACAAGTTCAGCACAGTGTACATTCACAGGCGAGTGACAATAAGCGAACCCAGTGTCAAACAGCATTTTGTCTGACCTTTCTGTCCTGGGCCACCTCCATTGCCAGATTGAGGCCACACACAAAATGGAAGAGTATCACCTCTTATTCTGCTTGAGTATCTTGCGACCCAACAGTGTGAGCATTGAAGGTAGACAAAAATGCTGGAGAAACTCAGCTGCAGAAACTCAGCTGGTGCAGCAGCATCTATGGAGCGAAGGAAATAGGCAACGTTGCCTGTTTCCTTCGCTCCGTAGATGCTGCTGCACCCGCTGAGTTTCTCCAGCACTTTTGTCTACCTTCGATTTTCCAGCATCTGCAGTTCCTTCATGAACAGTGTGAACATTGAATTCTCCAGTTTTAGGTAACTAACCTACCCCCTTCCTCTCCCCTCTCCCCCCCATATCTTCCTCATGTTCCTCCTGGATGCGTACTCATTTATCACCATCACCTGCCCCCTGTCCGCTTCCAGCTATATTCCTTCCTCCAGCTTCACATTTCATGCTTCTTCTATCCCTATTCCTTTATCTCACATTTTTAGCCTTTTCATCTCTGGCCTTTGACCAATAATTTGTCCGTCCAACCTCCCTCTGACGTGTATCCACCTATCACTTGCCAGTCTTTGTCCTGCCCCCACCTCTCTTCCAGCTTTCTCCCCCTACTACAATCAGTCTGAAGAAGTGTCCCGACCTGAAACGTCACCTACCCCTTTTCTCCAGAGATGCCGCCTGACCCACTGCGTTACTCCAGTACTTTGTGTCTTTTTTTTGTAAACCAGCACCTGCAGTTCCCTGTGTCACTATCTCCATGTCTGGTTCGCAGCAGTTGGTGCTATTTTGTGGATTGTAAAATCTCCAGTATGATCCTTGCAAAAAATCATGGTGTTCTTATTGGAGGTTAAGTTTGTTTTTGGAGTAGAAAGTTCCTCATTTAGTTTAGAGATCCAGCATGGAAACAGGCCCTTTGGCCCACCGGGTCCACGCCGACCAGCGATCCCCATACATTAGCACTATCCTACACACTAGGGACAATTTACAGTCTTTACCGAAGCCAATTAACCTACAAACCTGTATCTTTGGAGTGTGGGAGGAAACCGGAGCACCCGGAGGAAAACCAACGCGGTCACGGGGAGAACGTACAAACTCCGTACAGACAGCACGTATTGTGAGGATGGAACCCGGGTCTCTGGCACTGTGAGGCAGCAACTCCCCTGCTGCACCACCGTGCCGCCCCGTTATTTCAAGCATGGCCTGTTTTTATTGCAGGTTTCCAGTATCTGTGGTATTTTAGTTTTGAATAATTATTTTGGACGTTATTAATTCCTGCAGGTGCTGGCAGCTCAGAGTGGGCACCAGTGAGAAGAAGCGATATCCTGTCAAATAACCCCATCTTGGCTGAACAGGATTAATTGGTGAGCAGACTGATGTTTCCAGATGTTACTCCAGTCTAACAATGCCCCCTGTAACTTTGTAATGTATAACTCATTAACACTGTAATATGCTGCCTTAAATATAATCGTTTTTACGATTACAAAAAGTTATGACTCAATTACAGCCCAGATGTAATATTCAGCTTCTCATGGTTCTGTTCATACCCCAAGCCTCACACTTCAGGCTGATCTCCACAGCAAGGAGGTGCTGCATTGTCGATATATAGAGTGAAGAAATCTGAACTCAGCAGCAGAGAGCGTAAATGTTAGAATAAGGAACTACAGATAGAAGGTAGAACATTGAATAATACAGCACAAGAACTGTACTATTTCTTCCACCCACAGTGTCTGTGCAGAACATGATGTCAAGATCAACTCTTATCTGCCCTGCACATAATCCATATCCCTCCATTCCCTGCATATCCATGTGCCTATCCAGCAGTCCCTTAAATGCCACTATCGTATGCAAGGCCACTAGAAGATGCTTGAATCTTGTGTAGGAGAAGGGTCCCGACCCGATATGTCGCCTGTCCATCCTCCAGTCTCACTGCCTGACCCGCTGAGTTACTCCAACACGTTGTTTTTTCAGCAGAGAGCTGAAAGTGGGAACATTTTAGTTTAGTTTAGTTCAGAGATAGAACCTGGGGACAGGCCCTTTGGCCCGCCAAGCCCTCGTCAATCATTCACATTAGTTTTATGTTACCTCACTTTCTCCTCCATTCCCTACACATCATGGGCATTTTATTTTTTACAGAGGCCAATTAACCTACATACCTGTTAATATTGACCAAATTAAAGACTACTATAAAATGGAGGATCCCTGCATCCATAAGACTTGCTTAACCTTTATCTGTGGGAAATTACAGGCTGTGAATGGCGCCGGCTAGTCCTAGTCTGGGCCCGAGATTGATATGCAGGATGGGGGAAAGATCCAGATGTCCTCTGCTACTGTTAAAATGTATGAGGACGCTGCAGAGAAACTCCAAGGTGTTGTGAAAGCATTGTTTTGATTGGATAGCTGCAAAGGAATTGTAAATACTGTTAATAATGTTGCAACGTGTTTTTACTGCTGTTTAATGATTGGCTGAAGTGTGAAGCCCTGTCTGAATTGTTTATGCTGCCAGGGGAACTGTTACATTATTCAGTTAGCTGACTACCTTCCAGAAGCTTCTGTAGAAACATTGTATTGGGACTCTTTGTAATTGGGTTGTGGAACTGTCAATAATACTTTAATGTAATCGATATGTGTGATTGGCTTGTAACTGGCACCACCCCTATGTAGTTCAGCCCCACAGGGTTCGAAGATCTATAAAAGGAAGCCCCCACTAGAATAGTTGTTGATATTCTGGAGGGGTGCTTGGGACTGCGTGACCTTTTGGAAGTGTCTGCTTGCACGAGGCTGAAGGGCCTGACCAGGCAGAGACAAGGATCGAACCCGCGGTGGTTAGGTATCATATTGGGGATTCGTTGTACGTTCAAAAATAGAGTTTAGTGGTCCAGTGCTTGACTCCGTGTTTTACTGAACTAGACTAAGGGGGGTTAGCTTTAGGAGCATAATTACATACCCACCCGTCTTTGGGATGTGGAAGAAACTAGAGCACCCAGAGGAATCCCACAGGGGTCATGGGAAGAATATGTAAATATTCACACAGATAGCAGCCGAGGTCAGGATTGAACCTGGGTCTCTGGTGCTGTGAGGCAGTAATTCTATCCGCTGCGCAACAATTTAAAAAAAAAGTCACATTAGTCATCTGGCCCTTTGAGTTTCATGATGCTTTGCTGAAGATATATGTGAGTATAACTTTGGGTGGACAAATCTAACCCCATAAATGTAAAGTAGCCGACAAAACGGCTTGTACTCGGCTTGTATTCGCTGGAATTTAGAAGATTGAGGGGGGATCTTATAGAGACTTACAAAATTCTGAAGGGGTTGGACACGCTAGATGCAGGAAAATTGTTCCCGATGTTGGGGATGTCCAGAACAAGGGGTCACAGTTTAAAGATAAGGGGGACGTTTTTTAGGACCAAGATGAGAAAATCATTTTTCACACAGAGAGTGGTGAATCTGTGGAATTCTCTGCCACAGAAGGTAGTTGAGGCCAGTTCATTGGCTATATTTAAGAGGGAGTTAGATGTGGCCCTTGTGGCTAAAGGGATCAGGGGGTATGGAGAGAAGGCAGCTACAGGATACTGAGTTGGATGATCAGCCATGATCATATTGAATGGCGGTGCAGGCTCGAAGGGCTGAATGGCCTACTCCTGCACCTATTTTCTATGTTTCTATAACTGTCTCTGAGTGAATATGATATCAGTGATCGATTCAGTAGTGGAACCGTAGAAACAAAGAACTGCAGATGCTGATTTATACCAAAGATAGACACAAAGTGCTGGAGTAACTCAATAGGTCAGCGCCATCTTTTGAGAAAAAGAAAGGGTGATGTTTCGAGTTGGGATCTTGAAGGGTCCTGACCAGTAACGTCACTAATCCTTTAACTCCATTGATGCTGCCTGATTGAATGGTGGAGATAGACACACAGGCTCAAGCCTCGTGCTTGGGGTTTGAACCCATGACCTTCTGCCAGAGGGTGGACTACAATAATGAGCCAGAGTGGACACCTGCCAGTGGTGCTATAACCTCTGACCCAATAGTCCAGTTTGTAGTTTATAGTTTAATTTATTATTGTCACATGTACAGAGAGGTACAGTGAAAAGCTTTTTTGTTGCATGCTCTCCAGTCAGCTGAAAGACTACATATGATTACGGATGTGGGATAAAGGGAATAATGTTTAGTGACAGATATGGTCCAGCAAAGTCCAATTAATGGATCTCCAATGAGTAGATGGTAGGTCAGTATCATTTTCTAGTTGGTGATAGGATGGTTCAGTTGCCTGATATTGCCTTCATTAAAAAATATTTCTCAATGTCATACACCGGAGGGCATAGATTTAAGGTGAGGGGTCAAAGTTTAAAGGAGATGGGACGTTTTTTTACACAGAGGGTAGTGGGATGGGCTGGTAATGGAGGCAGGTACAATACTGGTGTGTAAGATAGGCACATGGGTTATGCAGAAAATGGAGGTATATGGGTCATGTTCAGGCAGATGAGATTACTTAAACATGGCATCATGTTCGGCACAGACATTGCGGGCTGAAGAGCCTGTTCCTGTGCTGTATTCGTGGTTTACCGGGATCAGGTTCCATTCCCCCTCTCAGGAAAGTTCAGCTTGTAGCGGCACCATACGTGGCGAATAAAGAATAGACATCAGGTTGGTGCAAGTGGTTCTTTATTCTGTTGTCACACATATAGTGGGTGCGCTAACTATATGTAGGGTTGTTGTAGCTGAGCGAGGTTGTTCCCTCGGGCTCAGCTACCGGTAAACTCCTGGTGGGTCTCGTGGTGAGAGAGCTTATGTACCAGGACACTCCCTCTGCCCATGACGTCGTGTGCCCGCCCTCTCCTGACGAGGGTTCGAGCTTAAGTGGCCTATGTTTATGCTGACGCCACAAGCTCATGAATGAATGAATGAATAAGTTTATTGGCCAAGAATGTTCACATACAAGGAATTTGCCTCGGTGCTCCGCTCGCAAGTAACAACACAACATACAGTAAACAATTAAGAATGACACATAAAACATTAAAGATAAATAATAAAACATTATAGTTTTATTGTAATTCAATACATTGCATTTTATTATAATTTAATACGTTGAATAATTTTCAACTTATTCCTCTGAATAATACAAGGACTGAAAAGCCTGGGTGTGCCGTTGTGGTTATTCTGGTGCTGATGATTCCTTACCAAATGGGCCCATTTCACCGATTTGTAAATCCCTTAAAAACTCTGCACCTATTGTGTCTTATTCCTGAGGTTCAGCTCTGTAAAAAGCCCCTGTCCCACTTAGGAGACCTAAACAGCAACCTCTGGTGACCTTGCCCGCCCTCCAAGGTTTCCAAGAGGTCACCGGAGGTTTTGGTCACTCTCCCTAATGGTTAAAAGTGGTTTCCGCGTGGTCGAGGCTTCATCTAGGTTGCTGCTATTTTTTCCATCACGATTAAAACCGGCCTCGACTGAAAATAGGTTGCCGTTTTTAAAATCAAAAATTTTTTAGTTGCAGGTCTAGTCAAAGCCGGTTTTCTTCATAGTCGAGGAGGTTTTCAACATATGCGTGGGAGGTGGTAGGAGGTTGCAGGTCACCTCGACCTTGATTTTTTTTGGGTGGCGGGCAAGATCAGCAGAGGTTGCTGTTTAGGTCTCCTAAGTGGGACAGGGGCTTAATTCATAACCTAGTCGTACTGGTCTTACACCGCAAATACCCTAGACTATGGAAGGACCATCCAGAAGCCTGAAAATAAAAGGGAAGAGGCTGATCCGACATCTGGTGGTGCGTGCCAATGATAAATTCAATGAATTTATTTACAGACACAGTTGTCCTTAGATAATGACTTCCTCCCTACATTGCCCCGACTTTAAATATTCTATTCAAGCTACTTAGAACTTTTGTAGGTTAAGGCTCACAGTAAATGATACTTTCAATATTGAAAAACAAATGAGCTTTAGTGATTTTGATTTAGTTAATGTCGAGCAAAGTACAATTCAATTATTTTTAAAATTCCAGGAAGAGAAAGTCAGCAGTTCTCCAGTTCCTGAATGCTAATTCTGCTGTCTGTGTGGAGTTTGCACGTTCTTGCTGTGACCGTGTGGGTTTCCAACTTGAACTCTGGTTTTGTAGATTAATTGGCTTCTGTAAATAGCCCCTCGTGTGTAAGTAGTGGATGAGAAAGTGGAAATAACATTGGACTAGTGTGAATGGGTGATCGATGGTGACCATGGACTCGATGGGCCGAAGGGCCCGTTTCAATGCTGTATCTTTGAATTCAATTTAATATCTTTCCACCAAATGTGAGCAGAGACTCGACCAGGTCAGGTTTGGTGATGACACAATTTGGAGAAGACGTGGCTGGTGAACATGTGGGTCCGCATGGTTTGTGTTCTGGAGATCGTCCATATTTATATCCAGGTAACTGACTCTTCAATAAGAAAAAAATAATGACCTTCATTTCTACAGCACCGTTCACAGTTTACAAGCTTTCTCTGAGCTCTTGACAAGTGGTGCAGTATAACTGAAGTATTGACACGGTTGTAATGACAGAAACAGAGCAAGCAGTTTGCTTGCAGCGATCTCCCTCAGGCAGGGATGTGAGAATGTCCAGACCACCTACTTGGTCACTGAGGGATCAGAATTGGCCGACAAGTCCCATGATATAGTCCCGAGAGGTTGCAATCCCACTGATGCTTAGACAGAGTAATGATTTTAAAAAATGTTCAACTGTACAAAGGATTAAAGCCACCCGATAGTTTACAGATTAGAGACGTTTTACTTTATTATTGCAAAGTATTTTTGATTTGTTCAAATGTTCCTCCTTCCCCCTCTGAGGCTTTGCTTCCTGTAGTGTATCCCCAGTCAACAGTCACACAGCAAGGAAATTAGGCCCTTTGGCCCACTCGTTCTATGCTGACCAAGATACCCCATCTGCAACAGTCCCCCCCTACCTGTGTTTGGTCCATACCCTTCTAAACCTTTCTTAGCTATGAACGTCCAAATGTCTTTTAAATGAGTACCTGCCTCAGTTTGTTCCATATCTCCACCACCCTCTGAGTGAAAAAAATGCCCCTCAGGTTCCTATTATATCTTTCCCCTCTCACCTTAAACCTTTGCCCTCAGATTCTTGATTTCCCTACATTGGATAAAGACTCTGTGCCTTCACCCTATCTATTCCTCTTATGGTTTTATATACATCTCTAGTCCTGGCAACATCCTTGTAAATCTTCTCTGCACTCTTTCCAGCTCAACAACATCCTTCCCATAACAGGGTGACCAAAACTGAACACAATAGACCAAATGTGGCCTCACATACGTCTTCTACAGCTGTAACATAACATCCCAACTTCTAACTCAATACCCTGACTGATGAAGGCAAATGTACCAAAAGCCATCGACCACGCTACCTTCCAGCATCACCACTTTCAAGGAACTATGTACCTGTATTCCTAGATCCCTGTGCACCACAGCACTCCCAGGTTAAGTTGTCATTCACTGTGAATGGCAACTTAACAATGAATCACAGTCTACACCCCTAAAGGTTTCCAACCTGAAACGCCACCCATCCTTTTTCTCCAGAAATGCTGCCTGACCTGCTGAGTTACTCCTGCATTTTGTGTCTATCTTCAGTATAAACCAGCATCTGCAGTTCCTTCCAACTCAGTCATCTCCCCGAATTTTCACCAAACCTAGACATTGACGACATCAAGAAGCTCAATGCTCAGGTCTCACGTGAGCCTCAACAGATGACACAACCGAGCACTGATGTGCAATGCTTAGCAGTCAGGAGCAGATGAGCTTTCTCTTCCTGGAGGTTTAATATGAATTGTACGGTACTTTGCTCAAGATTCACCAAATCAAAGTCGCTGAAGCTCATTCATTTGTCAGTGTTGAACGTACCAGATACAGCAAGCCTTGTCACATTATCTTACACGACCCACAAAAAAAAGCCATCTTCTTCGTGGAATATTGGGAAGCTTTGACACTGTTATTTGTCAATACCATTGATTTAGTTTTCCTGACCTTAGATTTAATAATAAATGCTCTCATGCATATATTTATTTATTTATTGCATAATAATAATAATAATCCACTAACCTTGCTAATAATCTTCAAATGTGCACAAAAACCACCAGGTAAAGTCAAAAATCACATCAAGATAAATGTATCGCTGCAACTGCTTCACTAGAGACCTCCATTATGAGTTGTGTAAAAATGTAATCGATGTTATCTCTATGTTTTTCTGACTCCATTGTCATTTTGACAGGATCACTTTTCACTCATTCTGGTAAGTATATCTATCTACTTAGTACAGAATTGACTTCAGTTGAAGGCACTCTTAAACATAGAGCTCGGCATTTAATTCATCCTTGCACCAACCGTCTGCGTAAACCCAGGACAGGGCCTCTAATGAAATGTTTCACGAACCCAATCACGTTCAATGGTGGATCGTTACTCCTGAGCTTTCCGGTAAATATCTCAAAACAGAAACTCAGATATAAATGTGTTTTTACAAACAGGTGTACAGCTGGTAGAGTCATAGAGTCATACAGCACGGAAACAGGCCCTTCAGCCTAACTCGTCCATGCCGATCAAGATGCCCCTTCTACGCTAGTCCAACCTGCCTACGTTGCCCCATATCCCTCTACACCTTTCCTATCCATGTACCTGTCCAATGTATTTTAAATGTTTCGCAACTACCTCCTCTGCCAGCTCATTCCATATAACTACCTCCTCTGCTAGCTCATTCCATATACCCACCTCTCTGTGAAATATTGCCTCGGGTTCCTATTAAATCTTTCCCCTCTCACCTTAAACCTTTGACCTCTGGGTAAAAGACTGGGTAGGGTGCACCCAACCTATCTATTCCTCTCATGATCTTATGCACACCTAAAAGTACCTCTCAGCCTCTTGTGTTCAAATGAATAGAGTCCTAGCCTGCTCAACCTCTCCCTATAGCTTAGTTTTAGTCCTGGCAACATCCTCGCAAATCTTCTCTGCGCTCTTTCCAGCTTAACAACATCCTTACCATAACAAGGTGACCAAAACTGAACACAAAACTCCAAATGCCGCCTCATCAATGTCTTGTTCAACTGTAACATAACATCTCACCTTCTGTCAGTCTGACGAAGGGTCTTGACCCGAAACATCGCCCATTCCTGCTCTCCAGAGATGCTGCCTCACCCGGTGAGTTACTCCAGCAATTTGTGTCTACCTTCGATTTAAACCAACATATGCAGTTCTTTCTTACACATCTCACCGTCTATACTCCACACCATGACTGATGAAGATTAATTTACAGCCTGCCATTTTCAAGGAACTATGTAACCGCACACACCTAGATCCCTCTACTTGACAACACTCTCCAGAACCCTGCCACTCACTGTGAAGGTCCCTGCCCTGGATTGACTTCCCAAACTGCAACACCTCGCACAGGGCCAGAGACCTGGTTTTGATCCCAACCTCAGGTCTTGTCTGTGTGGAGTTGGCAAATTCTCTCTGCGAGTGTGGCAGAGGCCAAGAACAGGTAAGTCGGAGTGGAAATGGGAAGTGGAATTAACATAGCTGGCACTGGGAGCTGCAGATAGCCACAGGGGACAGAGTGCAGGTGCTCAGCCAAGCAGCTGCCAAGTCTCTGCTTGGTCTCAGATTTAGAAAAGGCCACACAATGCAGATGAGAATGTAATAATGTCTGTCTGATAGATATCTTGTCCATCATATACCGACAATTTGTCCTCTTTAGCCCATTTTCCTTTGCTCTTTCAACTAAAAGAAAAGATCTACACGACTTAAGTGCACTGACCATTAGTACAATGGGTTGTATGAATTCTTTGGGAGAATTTATACCTTCAGACATATTGAACAAAACGCAAACTGCTGGAGGGACTCAGCGGGTCAGGCAGCATCCGTTGAGGGAATGGGCGGATGACATTTCGGGTCAGAGTCTATCTCCAGTCCAAAGAAAGGTCCCATCCCGAAACGTTGCCTGTCCATTCCCACCACAGATGCTGCCCGACCCGCTGAGTTCCTACAGCAGTTTGTGTTTTGCTCAAGATTCCAGCATCTGAGTTCTCTTGCATCTCCAGAAGTATTGCTTTGTCTCACACACAGACAATTTGCTCCCCAGTCAGGCCAGAGTATTGCGATACATGAATGATGTGAAATCGATCGCATTTTATTTTATTTTGCATTTTGAGAGGTTTGAAACATTTTCACCTCCCACACTCTACACCATCAACCATGGATCATCCATAACCAACAACGTTTCCAATTGCACTTTCTGCTTAGCAACATTTGCAATATTTTTAATTTTTATTTCAGGATGTCTGGAATTGTTTACCGCACCTCTCACTTTGTTTCCATGGTACCACGCATCTGATTTAATATGCTAATGAGGGAGATGCTTTACACGAGAGACTCAACTTTAAGTAAAAAACCACAAATTAAACAGATCTAGAAATTGATTCCATCTTCCCTGACAGCTGTGTAATTAATTTATACATATTTAAGCTAAACGTATAGCTTTGCAAATTAACATCTGTTGAACGCTCCCTCCAGAAATAAGTAAAACCAGTTGTATGATGGATCTGCTGTCCCTCAGGTTCCATGTCCACAAGCACCCACAGCCAGTCCAAGGACGCAGGACCTTTGAGATACCATGGTTTGTGAATGACTGAATCTGATGCAGATTCTCATTCATTCCTCAGATGTTTGAGGCATTTAGGAAAGCACATATAAGTGTAGAAAGGCACTGCAGATGCTGGTTTACACTGAAGACAGACACAAAATGCTGGAGCAACCTGTCAGGCAGCACCTCTGGAGAGAAGGAATAGGTGACGTTTTGGCTTGAGACCCTTCTTCAGACACAAGGAGACTCAGACTCTAGTCTGAAGAGGGGTCTCGACCCGAAACGTCATCTATTCCTTTGTGTCTATCTTTAAGCACACATAAGAGTCAGAATGTTATGATATCACTCTATATAACTTTGGTCAGGGTGCAGTTCTGGTTACCCCATATACACAAAGGATGTGGAAACTTTATTGAGGGTGCAGAAAAGGTTGACCAGAATGCTGCCTGGATCAGAGGGTTTCAGCTACAAGGAGAGGTTTGACAAACTTGGGTTGGTTTCTCTGGAGCACCAGAGGAGGAGGGAAGACCTGAGGAGGGAAGAAATATATAAAATGATGGCAGGCATAGATTGGATAGACAATCAGAATCTTTTTCCCCAAAGTGGAAATGTCAAAGGAAATGGCGTTGAGGTGAGAGAGACAAAGTTTAAAAGAGATGTGCAGAGCAAATGTTTCACAAAGAGGGTGGAGGGTGCCTGGAATATGCTGCCGGGTGTGGTGCTGGAGGCAGATACAACGGTAGCATTTAAGGAGCTTTTAGATAGGCGCATGGATATGTAGGGAATGGAGGGATATGGATTATGTGCAGGTAGATCAGAGTTAATCTTGGCATCATGTTTGGCACGAACATTGTGGGCGAGAGGGCCTGTTCCTGTGCTGTGCTGTTCGATGCGTAGGAAGGTACTGCAGATGCTGGTCTACACCGAAGATGGGCACAAAAAGCTGGAGTAACTCATCGGTTCAGGCAGCGTCTCTGGAGAGATGGAATAGGTGACGTTTGAAGAAGGGGCTTGACCTCAAACGTCACCTATTCCTTTTTCTCCAGAGATGCTGCCTGACCCACTGACCCACTGAGTTACTCCAGCACGTTGTGTCTGTCCTGTTCCATGCTCTGTGATGCAAGTCATCAGAAAGCGAGGCAGATAAATGGATTGAGCTGCTTCTGAGTTGCATTTTTAAAAGGAAAAGGAGGAGGAAGACTCATATTTGTGTGCCAATAACAAGTTAAAAAAAAATCCCAAATAGGAACAAGGAACTGCAGATGCTGATTTAAAAAAATCAAATCCCTTCTGCCCTGCAACGTCCTACAGTGTAGCAAGGTGAGGGCGTGGAGTTAATGCCCATTTAAATGTTGTTAGGTTGGATGATCTGCACAGTTTCCGCATCACAGAGTTGAACAGAGGAGTAAAATAGATGGCATCTAGTGGATGTATTAGATGGCTGTCCAGGCATTACAAGGCAGTAATCTGATAGAGGGATTCATTTGACATCATAAAAGTGCTCTTGAGGTTTATTTGTCAGCAGAACTCCAAGATTGCATTACTGCCCCACATTCACACACAGCAACTAATACTATGCTGCAAATGTAATTTACTCCTGCAGCTGTCTGGACAGATCTCAGCTGTGAAGGAGGCAATTGGGCAGCTTTCCCCCAGACCTTTCTGCAGAGTCATCTTCCACCGATCGGGCAGCTTATCAAAGTCTGATTTTCTCCACTCCACAGTTTCTAATCATTATCAACAACCCAGTTCAGAGGGATTAAACTGCAACCTCCAACCTCAACATGCTAATCATTCACCACACACACACGCACAACAATGCACAGATGAAGAGAATGGCTCAAGAGTTTGAACCAGAATTAATTTGAAAAAGGCAAATATTTTTATCTATGATTTTAAAAACACTCTGCCACCCTTCACTTTGGGGTTGATGTGAAACCATCACGATATATGTGTATATTTAATTAGAATAAATCATCTGAGTAGCAACTAGAAAGTGGAACTCACAACCGCAAGGAGTTATTTAGTTTGGTTTAAAGATACAGTAGGGAAACAGGCCATTCGTCCCATCGAGTCCACGCCCACCATCGATTACCCGTTCACACTAGTTGCATGTTATCCCGCTTTCTCATCCACTCCCTACACCAGGCACGTGCCGTGAGTAATCAGGCAGGGTAGGCAGCGGCTTTTAAAAATCTTGAAAACCACGCATGCACAGATTATTCTCTCCCCGGTGAGCTGTCAGTCGGCTTTTTTTAAAATCTTGTAACTGTGCATGCGCACATTGTTCCCTCCCCGGTGAGCTGTCGGTCGGCATTTTTTTATCTTGAAAACCGCGCATGCGCACATTGTTCACTCCCCGGTGTACTGTCATTCGGCTATTTTTAAATCGTGGAAACCACGCATGTGCAGATTGTTCTCTCGACTTTTATCATGTAATTTGTTTTCAATAGGTCCTATCTCTTAATAAAGTATTTAAAAACATATAGCTCCAAAAAATTTACTTACCATATTATTTGTGCACAAAATCCATTCCTCTCTCTTTGTTTGCAGCAAAAATATCCATAAGGTTGCTTCGTGAAACTCTTCAGGTAATCACCAAAGATTATAGAGGTAAATCCATCCTTGAAAATCCCGCTAAGAAACTTGCGTATGTGCATGCGCAGTAGGCTGGTGCAGTTCAGGGTGTAAAGGCAGAGTTCCCAGCTGTCTTTACGGACCATTCCCATTGATGGCTTGAAGCAGCGTCGACGGCACGTGTGTAGCACATACTTCCGCGTTTAAAACGTACTGCTGATGAAAGGCACGGGAGAATTATGCCTCCCTAAGAGATTGATCTCTTAAGGAGGCATAATTCTCCCGTGCCTTTACTATTTATGACCATTTTATGTATGTTTTATATATATTTTATATATATTATATTTATATATTATATATAATATATTATTATATTATATATAAATATTATATATAAAATAATCATTATTTTATAATTTTAGTCAGGGTAGGCACTGCCTACCCTGACGGCACGTGCCTGCCCTACACACTAGGGGCAATTTACAGAGGGCCAATTAATCTACAAACCCGCTGGTCTTTGGGATGTGAGAGGAAACCAGAGCACCCGGAGGAAACCCATGTGGTCACAGGGAGAATGTGCAAACAATGTGTTTTTTCTAAAATCAATATAAAGCGCAAACAGGAAGTGGTCAAGATTAGACTTTTAATTATATAGAAGGCAAGGCAACTTTAATTAGGCAAGGCAACTTTAATTAGGCAAGGCAACTTTAATTAGGCAAGGCAACTTTAATTTGGCAAGGCAACTTTAATTAGGCAACACAGCTTTAGCATTTCCAAACCAAAGGCAACACAACTTTAGCATTTCCAAACCAAAGGGAACACAGCTTTAGCATTTCCAAACCAAAGGCAACACAGCTTTAACATTTCCAAACTAGATTTTCAAACCACATTAAGGGCACCGACAGGTCAGTAAAACCACTCACAGTTTAGTAGACATGTGTTCAGTGTTATTCACAGCTCAGACTGAGAGACGTGACCCTCTCTCTCCCCCATCTTGCAGAAACTGACTGAGGCACTCAACACTTCCAGGTTTTATAGTCCCTCCGGAAGGGGTGTGGCCTAAAGGAGAGAGAATCTCAACATTTTTTAAACACTAATAGCTCTTTTATTTTTCATCGATGGGAAAAATCCTCTTGTCCTGCGCAGCGGAGGGGGATTCTGAGTAAGATGGCCAAAAATCACAGCCGTAAGTGGCAGCGTACTTTCAATATTCATAACAACAGGAAGTGGTCAAGATCAGACTTTTAGTAATATAGATATCAAATTTGATTTGATTTGATTTTATTGCTTGTCATTCGAACCTCAGAGAGGCTCGAACGAAACTCCGTTTCTACAACCAGAACAATTCATAAAAAAACACACAAACAATTCAATTGACACAAACATCCGTCACAGTGGATCTCCTCCTCACTGTGATGGAAGGCAAAGTCTTCTCTCTCCCCCGCACCATTTCTCTCCTGAGGTCGAAGCTGCAGGCGGGCGGTGCCAAGTCCCAGGCCCGGGCCGGGTGATGTACGGCCCCGCTCTAGGCCCAAAGTCAAAGTCACAGCGTTGGAGCCCCCGGCGGGCGCTGGAATGTCCCGCTGGAATGACCCGCGGACACCGAAGCCGCGCCGGGCGATGTACGGCCCCGCTCCGGGTCGCTCCAACCCCGCGACACGGGCCGGAGAAGCTGTGTTGCGGGAGCTCCGGAGACCGGTCTCTAATGAAATTTAATTTAATGAAATGAAATTTAGTTCATGACCAATGTTTGTTGTCTGAGTAGTTTATATTTGTTTATAAAACATTGAGCTTTTTAGCATTTGCATAATCTAACATAGTCTAAATATTGCTTTATGTGTATCATTTATTCCATTGGACTATAAAATTTAAATCTAGAAAAAACTAACCAATTTACCAAGTAGATCTCTGTGTATCCACTGTGCAAGGATTTTTTTATTTTATTTAAAAAATAAAAAATGAATACAAAACACTGCATGCCTTTCTTTACTCTCACAGTCAATTCAACACATTTGTTGTGCCATCATGTTAACACTGATTATGTACAAGGTACCAATGTTACTAGTGGTCTTTTTAAACGCTCCACCCTTCAAGTGTTTGTGGAGGTTTAGGCAGGACCATCCCTCATTCGCAGTGGCAGCGGTTCTTCGATGGTTGACGTTCCTCACAGAGCCTTTGTGTTGCCTGCACTGGGCTTCAGTGCATCCCTTTGCACTATGCCCACAGTCTGTGATATGCCAGGTTGCAGCTGCCACTTATGGATATTTTGTTGCATTGGAAGACCAACAGATTTTGGGCAGACCAAGACGCATCTTTCACCGAGTTGACCATTTCAACAGCACTTGGCCTTTGTCGGTGTGTGTCTCGAGGAACAGTTCATGGGCCAGAGAGTCCGTCACACAGGTTTTTGGCTCAAATCTTGACAAGGATCAGCCATGATCATATTGAATGGCGGTGCTGGCTCGAAGGGCCGAATGGCCTCCTCCTGCACCTATTTTCTATGTTTCTATGTTTCTAAGGACCTTTGCATCCTTTTCCAGCCCTTCATCGCAAACACATGGTCCACAAAGAGGTGGATGACTGTCTCATCACCAGCACAGCTGTCTTGGAGGCAGCGTATTTCAGGGTGATTTCCCGACCGTGCAGGATGGCCCAGTCAGGGGCAGCCCCTCACTCTCAGTCCAGCCAGATCTCAGTGGGTTCTAACGATGAGACATTCTGACAAATGGTCTTGCTTTACATCTCCCATGTCTGTTTTGTTGCATGTACAAATACACACTGAATCTACTTTTAGCCGTGTTTGATATAAAGATACAACATGAAAACAGGCCCTTCGGCTCACTAAACCCTCGACGACCATCGATCGCCCATTCACACTAGTTCTATGTTGTCCCACTTTCTCACTCACTCCTTACACACTAGGGGGAATTTACAGAAGCCAATTAGCCCGCACGTCAGCCTTGGGATGTGGGAGGAAACCACAGCACCTGGAGGAAACCCATGTGGTTGTGGGAAGAACACACAAACTACACACAGACAGCACCCGAGGTCAGGATCGAAATATTGTCATATGTCCCGAAACAGAACAATTTAATTCTTACTTGTAATAGCAGCACACAGGTTTGTGAATACAGTAATTAATAGATAATATAATAAACAAGCCAATAAATAAAAAAACAATAGCGTGCAAAATAAAAAGCCCAAAGTGTTTGTTTTCTGCATTTGTTTTACAATGATCATGATTCCATTGCGATACCAAATGTAGTTTGTGTGCCATAAGGTCAAGTGATAGGAGCAAAATTAGGACATTCAGCCCATCGAGACTGCTCCGCCATTCAATCATGGCTGATCTATCTCTCCCTCCGAACCCCATTTTATTGCCTTCTCCCCATAACCACTGACACCCGTCCTCATCAAGAATCTATCCATCTCTGCCTTCTTCTTCTTCTTGTGTATGGTGTGCATAGCCTAAAGTTGTAGAACAACGTGTTCTATTTGATCTTAATTGAATGTGCACGCCAGGTTGATTGCATTTGTTGAACCAGGGCGGATCACGTGAAGGTTGCAATCTCCCACCCCATCTCTGCCTTTAAAATATCCATTTACTTGGCCTCCACAGCTTTCTGTGGCAAAGAATTCCACAGATTCACCACCCTCTGAATAAAGAAATTCCTCTTCATCTCCTTCCTAAAAAAAATCCTTTAATTCTGAGGCCAAGACCTCTAGTCCGAGACTCTCCCACTAGTGGAAACATCCTCTACACATCTACTCTATCCAGGCCTTTCACCATTCAGCGGGGATGGGGGGAGGGGGATATATTAAAGGAAATCAGACACCAACCATCAGTTGTCTTCACATACCTCTTTAGGTTTCTGAAGAGGAAAAAATTAGTTAAGACCAAAGTTGGACCCTTGAAGACTGAAAAAGGTGAATTTATTATGGGGAACAAGGAAATGGCAGATGAGTTGAACAGGTACTTTGGATCCGTCTTCACTAAGGAGGACACAAGCAATATTTCTGATATAGTAGTGGCCGGAGGATCTGGGGTGACGGAGGAACTGAAGGAAATACACATTAGGCAGGAAATGGTGTTGGGTAGACTGATGGGACTGAAGGCTGATCAATCCCCAGGGCATGATGGTCTGCTTCCCAGGATACATAAGGGAATGGCTCTAGAAATCGTGGATGCATTTGTGATAATTTTCCAATGTTCTTTAGACTCAGGATCCATTCCTGCGGATTGGAGGGTAGCTAATGTTATCCCACTTTTTAAGATAGGCAGGAGAGAGAAAACGGGGAATTATAGACCAGTTAGCCAGACATTGGTGGTGGGGAAGATGCTGGAGTCAATTATAAAAGATGAAATAGTCGCGCATTTGGATAGCAGTAACAGGATCGGTCCAAGTCATCATGGATTTACGAAGAGGAAATCATGCTTGACTAGTCTTCTGGAATTTTTTGAGGATGTAACTTGGAAAATGCACAAGGGAGAGCCAGTGGTTTTAGTGTACCTGGACTTTCAGAAAGCATTTGATAAGGTCCCACATAGGAGATGAGTGGGCAAAATTAGGGCACATGGTATTGGGGGTAGAGTGCTGACATGGGTAGAAAATTGGTTGGCAGACAGGAAACAAAGAGTGGGGATTAACGGGTCCCTTTCAGAATGGCAGGCAGTGACTAGGTGCAAGGCTCGGTGCTGGGACCGCAGCTATTTACAATATACATCAATGATTTGGATGAAGGGATTCAAAGTAACATTAGCAAATTTGCAGATGACACAAAGCTGGGTGGCAGTGTGAACTGTGAGGAGGATGCTATGAGAATGCAGGGTGACCTGGACAGGTTGGGGGAGTGGGCAGATGCATGGCAGATGAAGTTTAATGTGGATAAATGTGAGGTTATCTACTTTGGTATCAAAAACAGGAAGGACGATTATTATCTAAATGGTGTCATGTTGGGAAAAGGGGAAGTACATTGAGATTTGGGGGTCCTTGTCCATCAGTCTATGAAAGTAGGTTACTTCCTCGGCTGGAAAATAAAGGGCCTGTCCTACAAGCATACAACTCTATGCGATGAACGCGATCAAACTAGAAGCGGGGGCCGCGCGGAAGTCGGGTGATCCCCTGTACAGGGCTGTTCCCACCAGCATGCGCCTGCATGCGGCAAGCATAACCAAACCGGCAGCAGGGGCCGCGCGGAGGTCGGGTGAGTGGCGCAACGCGGCGCAAAGTGAGGCGAACTTGGAGCGAAGTCTAAGGTAAGTTCGCTAGGACAGAGAGGGGCACACAGAGAGGGGCACCGAGGCACACACACATAGAGGGCCACGGAGCCACACACATAGAGGGTCACGGAGGCACCTACAGATAGGTTCACGGAGGCACGATGTCGGGGCGGTGTGTAATGCGTCGAGGCGACTGCCAGCCGACAAGCCGTTGCCGCGCGGAATTTTTGAACATAGTCAGTTTTTCGGAGCCCCGCGCGATATCGGGACGAACTCCGCACAATTCCGCACGGCTCTGGCGATCGAAGTTGGACCGGCCCCGCGACGCCGGACGGCTCAAGGGACCACGTTAGGTCGCGCTAATCCCATAGAGTTGCATGCTGGTGGGACAGGCCCTTAACCAGCTGGCCTCATGCACCTCACCCTAACCTGCTGGCCTCAGGCACCTCACCCTAACCTGCTGGCCTCATGCACCTCACCCTAACCTGCTGGCCTCAGGCACCTCACCCTAACCTGCTGGCCTCATGCACCTCACCCTAACCTGCTGGCCTCAGGCACCTCACCCTAACCTGCTGGCCTCACCCGAACCTGCCGGCCTCATGTACCTCACCCTAACCTGCTGGCCTCATGTACCTCACCCTAACCTGCTGCCGCCCGTGCCTTCCCCTCCCGTGATTGGCTGCCACTCCGGCTCTGACCCAGCCCACTAGCAGCATTCGTCCAATCTGAGATCACGGCCCCCGGGAGAGCGGCGCCGATTGACGGACGCGGATGTCAATCAGCTGCTCGGCGGCGGGGAGGCGGGACGTCCGGTGCAGCGCGGCGGGCGGGGCGGGGCCGGAGCCGGAGCTGCCAGAGCCGGGGCCCGGCAGCCGTGAGGGGAGAGCGGCTGCGTGAGAGAGGCCGTGGCGCCGGGTGCGGACTCGGAGGCGGCCGACAACCTGTGAGCCGGTGGCGGATGCGGCCTGCGTGCGGCCGGGGATAAGGCGCGGCCTCGGGCGGCGATGTGCAGCTGACACGCGTGTGGGGAGAGGCTGACCGACGGTACGTTCCTGCCCCCGGACCCTGCTCCCCTCCTTCCCTCCCGGGCTGAGGCGGAGGCCTGGACCTGCCCCCGTCCCGCCCCGCCCTGCCCTAACCCGGCTTGTTTACAGCCGCCCGTACACCAGGCCTGGCGCCTGCCTGCCTGCCTCCAGGGTCAAACTCATGCCCAAGTTTAGTCGCACTGCCCCCAGCCCGCGGGCCTCGGCGTGTGGGAATAACACGGGCCGCCCTCTCACCCGACGTGGCACCGCTGCAGTGATTAGTCACAGGATGCGCTCACTTCCCACCACGTTGGAAGATGTAAACAAGATCGTGGGGTTCCCAGCACAAAGCCCGCCTTGGGTTGAAGGATACAGCACAAGAGGTCGTCTGTTTACTTGCAACAACTCGTGTAGGTTGTTTGACATTGTTGTGGGTGTTATTTATATCGGAGGTGCCAGGCCTTGGGAATAACAGAGGGAAATGTTGTAAATATTTTACATAGTTCAGAACTAGGCCCTGATCAAAGACCATTCCCTCTGTTACTCTATTTGTAACTGCTCCTTGTCCTGTTAATTTCCACTAATTTTCAGATATTTGGGAATTATAGCAAATCTTTGCTTTTATATTAAAACGGCATCATTTTTCCATGGGCTGCAAAGTTAATCTGTTATAATGTTGTACCTTGACAGGGCTGTAAGATTAGTAATTGAGTGTGCACAACTGACAAGTAGTAACTACCCTGGACTTCACTGTTGTAAACAATCAGTGGAGCCTGCACAGGCTTTGGGGAAATAGATGATAGGTTGTTGACACTTGGTTATGAACCAAGTCTGTTTTAGCAACCGTCAATAAAATTAGTGATTTATGACTGTGTAAATCTCTGAATACTACAGAAAGTTGCACAATTGGAGGCCACTAACCTATGCAACATGCTTATTAATTTATCTTACTTTTCCCCATTTCAATTGGAGCAAGTTAGATTTCAATTTTGTTTGAGGTTCATCGGGATTGTGGCCGTAATGAAATAAAAGACAAGTAATACCACCTTTGTGGAATAGCTCCATTTTAGTTTGTGAGGTTTAGGTTTATTATTGTCATGTGTACTCGGGTACAGTGTAAAACTTTTACATTCTATCCACACAGATCAGATAATACTACACATAAATGCAATCAAGTCAAACTCAAGTACAATAGATAGAGCGAAGGGGAAGATACAAAGTGCAAATCTTGTTATCAGCATTGTAGTGCATCAGTTCGAGAGTTCAATGGAATAAAGATTGAATAAAGATAAAATTAAGAGAGATGTTGAAAGGTTGATGAAACATGAAAACCTTGGAGGTGATTTAATTTACCAAATTCTAGATGACCGGGATAAAGGAAGTGGCCTCGTGAGAAGCCAGTGGAATTGACAACCAAGCCATTTGTTAGATTTAAGATGTCCCTATGTATTTGAGGAGCTGCAACCCACAAAGCCATGGATATAATGAAATGGGAGAAACATTAAATATCTCTGTTTTCATCCAATATAAAGGGAGGATAGGCAAAATGGTTGGAGGGCTGCAAGAAATGGTGCAGATTGGGAGGAGAAGGGGTTCTGAAAGGATTTGAAACTGGCAATGGCAAATTCATTTGATGGATGGAATGGGCTATCTGTGGTACATATAAATGCACTTTGGATCAATTAATGTTTCTGGAGGATGGGATTTTGGACAAGAGACATTTGGAATATTTGAGCAAGACTCGGGTGATGAGGAGATGACTCTAAATGCTTGGTCATGATGTATTTACTATGGTTGAAGTAAGCAATCTTTGTGATAAGCATGCATCATCAGATACTCGGCTTGTTGTCATCCATGATGTAAATGGTCAAATTCAGTCTGAGCCAGAGGCTGGAAAGGGACATACGTAAGTGGTGGAGGTAAGAGAATAGCAATTATGGCTTCAGTTTTCTGACATTTATGATTCATGCAGGCCCATATTTACAGGGTGTGGGCTTTGTTGGTGGGCCCGGCTCAATTATCCATCACTGAGAGAGAGCTGTTGCTCCGTCCTGTTTCAATACTGATGGAACTGAGTGGATTCTGGGCCACTAAAGGGCAGTTGAGATCAACCACATGGTTGTGATATACTCAACCCAAGTCACACATGGGATGAGGAGGGGAGACTTTCTTTCCTGTAGGGCAGCAGTGCAGCAGATGAGTTAATGTAAAATAAATCCAGTATGTTTGTATTTATTGGATCGTTCCCTGAATTTAAATTCCCCAACTCCTGTTGTGGGATTTGAACTTCCATCTATGGACTATAAATGTGTTATTGTAACTGCTGCATCACCAAGCGGTTTAATCTGAAGGGAATGGTGAAGTTAAAGCAGGTTTTGCTGTAATAGAGCTGGGTGTTCTCGGTATGCATGGTATTCCTGGGTTCCTCCAGTTTACTGCGAGTATTTTATGTGAGGAGAATTTAGAGTGAAATAAATTGGGGTACCCCAACTATTTCATACTTCGAAGAAATTTGTTCTGAATATGGCATGATGGTATTCTCCATTCCTTCTCCGCTGTAAATCGTGAGGTGGGGTGTGAGAAGACACCTGTGTGGTATGGCTTGTTCTGTGATGTGCGCAATGCTAGATGCAGAATAATGAAATATACTGAACTAAATATGACGTGCTTGGAAAGACTATGTGAGTCAGGCATCAATAGAGGAGAGAAATAGACAGTTGACAGTTTGGGTCGAGACCCTTCATTCAGGCGCTGAAGAGTCTCAGCCCAAAACGTTGACTGCCCATTTCCCTCCACTGTTGCTGACTGACTCGCAGAGTTCCTCCAGCAGCTCATTCATTGCATCAGACCCCGGCACCTCTAGTCTCTTTGTTTCCAGATTTGAGATGCACCAATCTGCCAACAGAGTAAAGGTTTCAATTTAAAAAAAACGAGTTTTGTGCCTGTTTAATTTTTAACAGCTTTTATTGTTGCAACTAACCAGGAAAACCTTGGCATGAGCTCTGAAAATAGTCATCCATTGTCACCTTTGCTTTCCCTTTAGCTCTGAAGTGGAACTCAGCCCTCTGTTTTCTTGGGGAAGAAATCTGAATTTTATAGCAGCTTAAACTACCAATCGTGGTTTGAATTTCTGTAAAGTACATGTTGTAACCATTGGACCATGTCAAATGTTAAAGTGACCGTCGCAAGATGTTGGGAGAAACGCCCTCTGTTTCTTCCTCGACCACAGAACCAGCCAATTTCCATCTACTAATACTTTCCTCCACCTAGCGGAGCTGGTCCTTACACTGAACAACTTTTCCTTCGACTCCTCCAACTTACTCCAAATCCAAGGCGTAACTATGGGCACTCGCATGGCCCCCAGCTGTGCCTGCTTTTTGTATGGGACGTCGAACAATCACTGTTCCAGGCGTGCACTGGCCCTCTACCAGAACTCTACCTCCGTTACATTGACGACTACATCATTGCTGCCTCCTGCAACTATGCAGAACTCACTGACTTCATCAACTTCACGACTAATTTCCATCCTGCACTCAAATTCTCTTGGACCGTCTCCGACATCTCCCTTCCATTTCTGGATCTCACCGTCTCCATCACAGGAGACAGACTATTAACCAACATCTACTACAAACTTACTGAGTCCCATAGCTATCTAGACTACACTTCTTCCCATCCTGCTACCTCTAAAGACCCCTACTTCCAATTTCCACGTCTACGCCACATCTGAGCCCAGGGTGAGGTTATCCATACTAGATCATCGGAGATGTCCTCATTCTTTAGGAAACGGGGGTTCCCCTCTTCCATTTTAGATGAGGCTCTCACTAAGGTCTCCTCGGTATCTCGCACCTCCACTTTTGCTCCCCCTCCCTCCATTCGCAACAAGGACAGAGCCCCCTTGTCCTCACCTTTCACCCATCAGGCGCCACATACAACATATAATCCTCCAACATTTTCGCCACCTCCAAAGGGAACCCACTACTGGCAACATCTCCGCCCCTTTCTGCTTTCTGCAGAGGCCGTTCCCTCCGCAACTCCCTGGTCAACTAGTCCCTTCACACCCAAACCACCCCCTCCACAGGTACTTTCCCCTGCAACCGCAGGAGACGCCACACCTGTCCCTTTACCTCCCCCCTCAACTCCTTCTAAAGACCCCAACAGTCTTTTCAGGTGTGGCAGGCTTGATGATCGTTTCGCCGAGCACCTGCGCTCAGTCTACCCTAACCTACCTGATCTCCCGGTTGCTCAGCACTTTAGCTCCCCCTCCCATTCTGACCTTTCTGTCCTGGGCCTCCTCCATTGTCAGAGTGAGACTCAGCGCAAAGTGGAGGAACAGCACCTCATATTTCACTTGGGCAGACACCACATGCTGGAGTAACTCAGCGGGTCAGGCAACATCTCTGGAGAGAAGGAATGGGTGACGCATAGGCAGTTCTTTCTTACACCCCGGGGTATGAACATTGACTTCTCTAACTGCAAATAGCCCTTGCTTTCCCTCTCTCTCCATCCCCTCCCCCTTCCCAGTTCTCCCACCAGTCTTACTGTCTCCGACTGCATTCTATCTCTGCCCCGCGCACTCCCCTGACATCAGTCTGAAGAAGGATCTCAACCCAAAACGTCACGCATCCCTTCTCTTCAGAGATACTGCCTGTCCCGCTGAGTTACACCAGCATTGTGTGTGTGTGTACCTTCGATTTAAACCAGCATCTGCAGCTCTTTCCTACACATGTTGTGAGAATATCTTGCAATTCAGGCTACCTACTGCTGATACTTATGATACCAGTTACATGTGTTTTCATCTGCTATCTGTATTAAAAAAAAAATAAGAACACGGGTCATAATTTTATGCTATAATAATTTTACTTTATCGACTCTCTCGGGATCAAGGATGACCACTGGCCATTGTGACTAGCTTGGCTTGGGGAGCTACTCTTAAGTAAGTTTGTTTATTGGCCAAGTATTCACATACAAGGAATTTGCCTTGCCTTGGTAACTAGGCCTTCATCACTGCTGGGAAGCAACTTTGCTGCATCTGATGCACTCAGCCACTTAGTGGATGTTCATGATGCGACTCTCAAGAAGAGGTGAAATTAATCATCCACTCACACTTTTGGTTGAAGACGCATGCACATACTTCAGCCTTGTCTCTTGCACTTGTATGCAGGTCTCCTCCGTGCTTGAAGGCGGAATGTTCAGGAGCTACCTCGTTGCCTGATTGTCTACCATTTTCAACTGGATGTGGTAGGGTGACAGCTTTTCTCTACTCTGTGGACTATGGGACAGCTGAGCTTTGCTAGCCTGCTGCATTTAGTGTTTGGTATGCCAGTACTCATGTTGTGTAGCTTCACTCGACAGTGTCTCATTTTAGGGTATCTCTCGTGCTGCTTAAGGTAATTCCATCCACCTTCTTCATGGAATCTGGGCTGATTTCCCTTGGTGCCAAAGTAGCTGTTCTTTTAATAGTCTCTTAAATATTGTTAAAGTTTGTTCACAGCAGCTTTTCAGAGAGAGTTGAGAGTGTTTTACTGTCATATGTCCCGAAACGAAAAAATGAAATTCCTACTTGCAGCAGCACAACAGTTACATAAGCATAACACTCTGTAAAGCCCGTAATGCACACACATTTTATATAAAAATATAGTAGCCTGATGGTTGAACGGATGAAGCTGCTCCTGTACCTGGATGTTATAATTTCAGGCTCCTACATCTTCCAAATGGTAGGAGTGAGATCATGACCAGGGTGGTGTGAGTGTCTGACGATACAGCTGCCTTTTTGAGGCAGTGACTCTTGTACATCCCTTCAATGGTGGGGAGGTCGGTACCCGTGATGCACTGGGCAGTGTCACCACTTTTTGCAATCTTCTTTGTTCCTGGGCTTTCGAGTTGCTGAACTAGGCTGTGATGTAACCAGTCAATATGCTCTCTACTGTACACCTGTAGAAGTTCAAGAGAAGTGTTTGTTGACATACAGAATCTCCTCAATCATCTTAGGAAGTAGAGGTGTTGATTGGCTTTCAAAATAGATGAGAACACATTTCTTTGCAAGACGGGTAACTAGAATTTGGAAAATTGTCCCAGACGATTTTGGTCACCATGTTGTAGGAAAGATGTGCAGAGAAGATTTAGGAGGATGTTGCCAGGCCTCAAGGGCCTGATCTACGGGGCGAGGTTGAGCAGGCTAGAACTTTATTCCTTGGGAGTGCAGGAGGATGAGGAATGATCTGATAGAGGTGCACAAAATCATGAGAGGAATAGATCAGGTAAATGCACGATCTGTTGCCCGGAGTAGGGGAATCGAGATCAAGAAGACAGGCATTTAAGGAAAGGGGGGGGGGGGGGGGGGGAGAGAAAGATTTAATTGGAGTCTGAGGGGTGTTTTTTTACACACAGGGTGGTGGGTATATAGAACATGCTGCCAGAGGAGGTAGTTGTGGCAGGACTATCACAACATATGTGAGGCATTTGGACAGGTATTTGGATATGGATAAGATGGGTTTAGAGGGTGTTAAAGAAGCAACTGCAGAGGCTGGAGAATCGAGGGTACACAAAAGGCTGGAGAAACTCAGCGGGTGCAGCAGCATCTAAGGAGCGAAGGAGATAGGCGACGTTTCGGGTCTGAAGAAAGGTCTCGACCCGAAACGTCGCCTATCACCTTCGCTCCTTAGATGCTGCTGCACCCGCTGAGTTTCTCCAGCCTTTTGTGTACCCTAGGTTTAGAGGGTAATGGGTCAAGCACAGGCAGGTGGGACTAGTGTGGATGGGGCATGTTGCTGTCGGAAGAATAGGAGAGAAATTTAACACAACTTTATCGTGGTTTTGAAGTCCAAGTTTATGTAAAATTTTGAGTTCCAATAAACAGTTCTAACTTAAATCTATTTATAACTCAAATCCTCATCTTTGGTGGTGTCCTTGTGAATCTCGCTGCTTTTCTATTACTTTGATAATCCTGCAATAAGGGATTGTTCAGAACTCTACAAGTACTTCAACACAAATAATGGAACAGGTTTATGATTTGCACCTCCTAGATGTTTAACCATGAAGTTGCCTTACGTAACCCAACATATATATATCTGCACATGAAATATTCATGTCTTTTAAGATTTTACTTTAAAATATTACTTCAAATTGTCTTTGGGAGTGAATTATCTGGTGTTTTCTAATTAGATACCCTTCTGCCCCAACCCCCCACCCCCTTTTCAAAACAGATATAATTGGAAAAGATTGCATTAATTTTGATTTAAAACTCTCAAGATATTGCAAAGTATGTCCGAGTTTCTTTCTTGTATCTCGCTTTAAAGCATCTATCTTGGCAATAGGGACAAGCACATGGCTGTTACTTTAAAGTTGCTTGGAACTACTATTTTAGTCTGTTCTTAGAAATCCTTACAGATGCAAATACTGTAGGTGGTCAAAATTCAACTTCCTTATGCCGGAAAACTATGATTATCTATTGAAATGCAGAAAATACTGTCATTATGTTCCTGCAATCTATATTTTTCCTGCACAAATTATCTTTCCACCAACGAATGCTCCCCTTTCTTGACCTAACTGGTAAATGAAAGGATTCCAAAAAATAAGTTTTATTTCCCTTCTTTCATTGATATTCCTGTTAGCCCTGATATTTTTGATTAATAGTATTTTGAATCTCATGGACGGGCTGCTGTTGTGATTTGCTATCATTCAACACAATTTGAATAAACCACAGGAACTAATTTGCTTATGTTTTGCTTACATTGACAACAAAATAGCTTGAGTTGAATATATGATTAATATTGGGAGAAAGGTAAAGGTGAGCCATGTAGTTATTTTGTCGTACAGCAAGTAATAGTTTACCTGCCCTACTTATTTACGCGGATTCGTACAACTTCTCTATACTTTGAGAACGGAGTTGCGCAATTGTTGTTTTTCTCTGAAATCTATGTCAATAATCATGCTTGCATTTATCATCGGGTAGCCATTGCCACTCATATCCATGCTTTGTATTTACAGGATAAATCAGTCTAAAAATGGGTGTGTGTGGAAATGTTATAGGAAGGGAATATAGCTTTTACTGGAAGCGTGTATTCTGCATGCTTAAATACATTGCACATTTAATTTTCATTTTTATGTTGATTATTTGTCAAGGCCAAAAAATCGTGTTATTTAATATACCTGTGGAAGGATTTAACAAACTGGAAGTATTTAAGAAAAACTAACCCTTGACAGCTGAAGGTTGCCAATTCTGGAAGGGAAGCCTGAGGTTTGGGAGACTGAATCATGGACCTGGCCACATTGGTTGATGCCTGCGGTTCCTGTGCAGCGCACTGGGTAAAGGCCACAAAACCACGATGGAGGCAGGGACATTGAGGGGTAGGTGGGGTGTGTTGCTCTCTCTGTCTGGCTATCTTTTTTGAGTGCCTACGTGCAGAAATAATAATTCTAATTGTTTTATTTTCCTTCAGTGAATAAGAAACACATGCATGAATAAACATTTAGTTTTACTGACATGATAAGTTGATATCTACTTAATTATTTTTCCATTTTCAGTTGGCATTTTTTCATCTTTTAGAAAATTGAAGGCTGAGGTTTGCAACTAGCCTTTCAATAGTCAGTTTTCCTATCTTCAGGGGTCCTTGAAAACATTATTTGCTTGAATAAGAAGTTTTCTTTAAATTGCTGATAAGTTGAAGAACAGAATGGTTTATGTTGTTACCAGAATAATAGATGAAGGTGGTTGCCACAGCTGCTTTGGTTTTGAAAAGAGCCAGGTTTTAGAGCTTTGGACACTAGATAGCATCGCACATAAGAAAATGTTTTTTGAGTCTTTGAACAGTGTTGGAAAACTGTGTTCTAGGAGCAGAAGCACTGTGATGGTGACTGCTTTATTTCAGAGTGGTTCTGAAATCAACCCGGAGTACTACATACAGTTTTGATCTCATTGGTGTAGGGGTATGTTTGCATTAGAGGCAGTTCAGAGGAAGATCACGATTGATTATTGGAATGGAGGGGCTATCATACGAGGAAATACTCTGTCTATATTCATTAGAGTTATATAACTCAATATTGAATAAGTTGAATCAGATTGAAGAATTATCTTGACCCGAAACGTCGCCTATTCTTTCGCTCCAGATGCTGCCTCACCCGCTGAGTTTCTCCAGCATTTTTGTCTACGTTTGATTTTTCCAGCATCTGCAGTTCTTTCTTGAACTATAATGCATGTCTGCTAAAGATATGAACATTTTAGCCTTTTTTAATTCTCAAGAGTTTGTAAGATAAAACTGAGTTATGAAAAAAATGACTCCATGTGGGGTCACACACGTGACCAGTCATATTTGACCTCTGACCCTAAACAAACATTGTCAGCATAACATAAATATTTCACTTGATAAACTTCGAAAAAAATATGAATCGTGTATATATAGTACAAAACAATATACCTGTAATACTTTCAGAATTAGAAGAGATGTATTCCACAGTTTTCCACATTTTTGGTCACAAATATGACTAAGAATGGGCCAGATGCATTCTCAGTTCAAAATAAGACAGTTTAAAAGTTTCAATAAAAATGCAAAGTGCTGGAAAAGTAAAAAAATGCAAAGCTCAGTAGGTCAGGCTGCATCACGGGAGGGAATGGATAGATGATGTTTTGGGTTGCGACCCTTCCGTAGGCCATTCCCTCCACAGATGCTGCCTGACCCACTGAGTTCCTCCAACACAGTTTTGCTCAAGATTCCCACATCTGCAGTTTCTTGTGTCTCTGTTTTCAATGCTGTAAGTTGTCTCGTGTGCTGGAAAATTGGATTCATAAGTCAAAGTCAATATTGTTCATCACATGCACGCGAGGGTGCAGTGAAATGAATTTGCCAGCAGCGATACACTTCATAAGAACACACAATACGCAATAAAATTTAACACAAACATCTTCTTCACTGTGGTGGAAGGCAACAAAGGTCAGCTAGTCCTCCTTGTTCACCCGTGGTCGAGGCCATAAACCCTCCGTAATCACCTCTACGGATGGCCCAATGTACAGGCCCTCTCATCGATGATTGAAACTGAGACGTCGGGACGGTCGAACATACACCGCGGCTTGGAGGTTCCGAATTGACACTTTCTTACCGGAGACCACGACTTCAAGATGTTTTAGGCCACAGGCCCGTGGTCGGAGCTCTTCTCCGGCGATCCCAGGCTCCGGATGGTAAGCCCACGCCACACCCGCGGCTAGAAGCTCCGCACACCGCAGCCCATTCGGAGCACTCCTCTCTGGCGACGCCCGGCAAGGGTTCGCTTCGCGATGGAAAGTCCACGCTGCGCCTGCTGCCAATGCTCCGGGCCCGACTCCGGGAAAGGCCGCTCCAATTCATGCTGTTAGGCCGCGAGGGAGGCGACATGGAAAAAGTTGTTTCTCCGTGGAGGAGGCGACCGAAAAAGGTCACCCACTTTGGCCCCCACCACCCCCCACACAAGGCGTACTGAGAGACACCTAAACTAACATTTGGACACACCAAAAAAACCCCCAAAAAGTAGAAATAACGAACACGCTGCTGGCAGGGCAGCGGACTCACAGCGCCCCACCAACCTGTCCCTGTCCCTGTTTTCATACAGTAGCACTGTAGCAATAGCATTGTCAGGTTATGAGGTTGCAATTTTTTTCAAATGGCTTTAGCTGTTGTCAAACCTGGAATTTTAATTTTATCAAGTATAAAATCCTATGCTAGATCTTTAAACTGAAAGATTGATCTGCAATGAAAGGTTGCACAATGAGCACAAAATTCTCACTTTAAGAATCCATTAAGTGCTAAATTTCTCGAACATAGGAATATGATGTACAGTTAGGCAAATTGTTGCATAATTACTGTCTAACTCGTTTGTAGGATGCCTGATGTTTATATAAAAGGAAACAATTTGTAGTGTGCCTTGAATTATATTTAATCTTCAAAGCTATGGGGATAATGCAAGTGTCTATGGGGATACATCATGCAAGTATGTTGTTTGACTCCATGCCTGTTTTTATTTCAGTGAGCCAGTAAAAATCTGGTTTTGTTTCAATCAATAAATTTGTGAAACAAGCAACCATTGCTAGATTCTTCACTTCCTGTTTTCAGCAAGTTGGTGCAGCAAGATCCATGTGATCAAAACTATCTCAATGTGATGACATGCCAGAGAATCAAAGCCATTTGAAGAGGGGTGTGCTGCAAAGGTGCTGAACTATAGAAATCAAAGTATGTGAGCAGAGGCAAAAATATGAAATAAACTATCACGAAAAACATTTCAGATTTCATTGTAACCTCTGTTTTCTCCACAAGGTAAATCGGCTTTGGGGTAAATCTTGAGAGAATACGAAGGCGGTCTGCAAATTTAGTGTGGAGGTTGTGGCAGAATAACATCCTGTAACATGATCAGCTTATCAAAACTTCCATTCAGCGGGAGGGAACTACAAGGATTTGCTGATCAACTATGTTGTTTTAAGATGGAAGTAGATTTTGAATAAGCAAATAAAGAGTTGGAAAAAAGAGTGGAGGCAAAAGTGACACGTTAAATACATATTTTAAAAAGTTTAGCTCTTGGTGATGCACTTGAATATTAGAGATTAAGGTCCGAAGATCAGATTTGATCTGATGTTCTTCCTGGTGCCAAAACTCAGGCTTAGTGGGCCAAGTGAATCATCATCATCATCGGCAGTAACTAGGAACGAGTATGACTGTCCTGTCATGGAGGCCGCCTGTGCGTGACTTTGTTTAACGTGGGGAGACTGGTGCACAGACAGCCACCACACGGTCCTTGACAGAGCTGGGTCAGGATTCAGTGGCATGGAGTCCAAGACAACAGGGGACCCTTTTCTGCTGCAGCCTTCATCCGCCTTTCCAGTCGTTGTGACGCTCCACTAAAGTCAGCCATCATCTTCTGCCTGTTCCACCGTTGAGGTCTTGGTTGGATTGGCTCTTTGTCAGAGACTTCCCCCTCGACCTTACCGCCATGGGTGACCATACCAGGAGCATAGATTCAGACGGCATAGATCTCAGGACCACACAAGCTTCTCTACCACGACAAGGTGACATTCCACGGAGAAGTGGGCCAAGTGAATGGAGATGCAAGAACCTGCAGATGGTGAAATAGCAAATCACTGTGTTGGAGGATCTCAGTGGGTCAGGTGGAGGGAATGGATCATCAGTCTGAAGAAGGTCATCTGTTAGTTCCCTCTACAGATGCCTCCTGATCTGAATTCCTCCAGCAATATGTGTTTTGCTTGTAAAAGTGAATGTTTAGTGAGATACTGGAATGTGATTGCAACTGTGGTTTTGCTCTTGAGAGCATTTGCTCAAAATATTGTTTTAGTTCAACGTGAGAGTCTCAGACCACACGTTAAAAACACCTTTATTGGTGCTGACAAATCAATCAAAAACATGAGGTTTGGTTTATTATTGTCACACATACTGAGTTACAGCAAAAAGCTTTCATGAATGCTAACCAATCGAGTCAGATAATACTATACATTAATACCACATTATTACAATCTCAAGTACAAAAGGTAAAATGAAAGGAAAGATACAGAGTGCAGAATAGAAGTAGTGATTGATTTTCAAGTGAATAAGATTTAAGCGAGTGGGGCGATTGTATCGGATGACAGTAGATCATCCTCTGGGACTAGAACGCAGAGAGTCACCATGCTCTGGCGCCATCTTGCCACAAGTCAGAACTCTCAAACTTCTGTTTTATTAAAGATCTCTAATTATCTGCTTGCTTTTGATTTGTAATTTTTTCCATTTACTATCTCCTGATGTAACTCGAGGAACTATTTGTTAAAGAATTTGAGTTTACATTTTATTGTGGCAAGTTAGAAACGGCTTCTAGAAGTAATAATGAAGGATATAGTTTGAATGTTAAAAATGGGCTTCAGTATGTTGGTAAATGAAACATTGCTGATTTGAAGTGGACCTAAGGTACTATAATACTATAATGACTGGATTAATGCATCAAATTAAGTTATATTGGATCTATCCAACAGCTTTTAATGGACTATAAAATAGGTTAAAACACAGTGCTGGAGGAACTCTGCAGGCCAGGCAGGATCTGTGGAGGGAAATGGACAAGTGACTTGAATCTAAAAAAGGGTCCCGACATGAAATGACATCTATCCGTTCCTTCCACAGATGTTCCCTGACACACTGAGCCTCCAGCAATTGGTATTTTGCTCAAGATTCCAGCATGTATTTCCTTGTATCTCCAAAGTAGGTTGGCCTCATTAACTTTCAATTCTGAGTTACGAATGAGATCTGATTCTTTCCACTTTATTTGCACAGGCTGACTGAAATTTTAGATCGGTCAATAATTTGAACTTGGCCCTTTTGTCCTTGACTGACAGACTGCTACTCAGCAGCTTAATCTCAAAGTGCACTTGTTGGTTCCCACCAGTATGCTGGGAACATTGATTTCACTCACCATCATATCCTTGACCTGTGCTTTGTTTCTAAGTTGTCAAACTGGTCGTTTGACATCCATTGCTAGATGAGAAGAAACTTCCTCTGACAACACATTTTTGGAAGGATAAAGCACCTGCCACACACTTTGTCTAGGCTACAGAGTCCATCTCTCTTCATTGATGCAGCCAGAGTGTGAGCTCAAACGTGTATAACATTGTTGTGTTAAGTAATGCTTCAACGTTAAAATTCGAAGTCATGAATTCAGTTTTGTCCGTGACCTTGCCTGACACCGTTATTGTGATTTTTTTCCCAGCCCTTTCAGAAAGGGGCACTTGTCCATTCCATGCCATCTGCATATCATTGCCACGCAGTTAATGGTCATGCTTTGTATTCACAGGAGCAGGACACTCCTTCCTGAACCATCCATCTTGCTGCCCATTTCTCCATATTAAGATATCTGCCCGAAATATCATCTTGTTAGCACTGAATTAATTTTCTGATAACGTTCTTGTGAAATCACTTGGTATGTGATGTGTGTAAGAAGGAACTGCAAATGCTGGTTTAAACCAAAGATGGACACAAAAAGCTGGAGCAGCTCAGCGGGATTGGCAGCATCTCTGGAGAGAAGGAAAGTGTGATGTTTCGGGTTGAGACCCTTCCTCATAAAGTCCTATAAGAATGCAAGTTGACAATTAAACTAATCTGTCATTTTCAATTGCACTCTACTGAAACTTGCCCACATTTTCTCCCAGCATGCATGTGGTATACATTTTTCTGTTTGCATACAGACTTGTGGGATAGTTAAAAATGACAAACTCTAATAGATATAAAATGCAATTCTGTAGAAATTATTTTGAACCAAGTTTATCACAAGGCTTTTACCACGGGTAAGCTATTTAAATGTATTAGGCAGAAAGTAAATTAAATGGGAGCTCAAGCACCTGGAGCATGTGTATCAGTTGACAGTTTTCGGGCTGAATAACCAAATATTTGCTGCAAATTTTTATGCAATACTACTTGGACTGCTGCTGATGCATAATTGTGCAAAGTCAAATAGGCTTAGTTGTGCAGCTGGAAGAGAGAAATGGACCTAGGTTGCGAGTCCAGGCAAAAAGCTTATCCCCTCTGTTCCTGATAACCTCGTCATTCACTGTGCACGACACAGGAGATACAACATATATTAGGAGTTTATATTCTGCAAGTGAAAAGTTTCCATTAAACACTGTTGCTGCCCAAGATACTGATTCTTCAGTAGTAGAGAAAAGGCTCTAGATCAACTAACACCATGTTATGCAGAGAACCGCCTCCGTGCAAACCCATCTAAGACGCACTTGTGTGCCTTCCACTTGAGCAACCGGGAAGCCAAGAGACAACTTCAGGTGAACTGGTCTGGAACAACATTGGAGCACTGTGAGCATCCGGAGTGTAACCCATGTTGGTGTAACCCATGTCCGATGTCTTTCCTTCAAGACCCATATTGAGAAGACAAAGGTGAAAGTGAACGCACGCAACAATGTTCTTACCAAGCTCACCAACGCAAGATGTGGTGCTAGCCCACAGACCCTACATTCCATTGCCTTAGCCCTCTGCTATGCTGAGTATGCATGCCCAGTATGGGAAAGATCCTCCCATGCCAAGAAGCTGAACCCAGCCCTCAATGCTTCCTGCGGACTTGTCACAGGTTGTCTCAAGCCAACAAGTACTGACAGCCTCCACCTCCTGGCAGGCATTGCCCCGCCAGACATCAAGTTCAGTAGAGCAGGAGCCAGCATGAAGGGGCACTAGCGGCAGATAACAGATGTTTGGCCAGACACCATTTTCTTAACTGTGTGACTCCTCTTGAGGCTGACTTTACAACAAGTGAAGCATGAGTTTCCATATGGGGTGATATAATATCCCCTCTACCTCCCACAACTACCATGGGAATAACAGCAAGTGAGCAACTCCATCCTGGTGCAGACGCAAGTTCGGCCAGATGGAATTGCCTCAATCGATTGAGAATAGTAAGATTGAACGAGAACTTACCAGTTCGAAGGTTGATCTTTATTTCATGAGGAGTTGCGGTGAGGGATTTTGTGAAGAACCCGCCAGCACGCATGCGCGACATTCTTCAAAGTAGCGGTGTGGAATCACAGAAACCAACAACAGAAATGACTTGGCATAGTAAGATTGAAGGGACTCTAATTACCAGTTCATTATGATCGAGGGTTGGGAGCGGAGGGCACGAAATCCCTCACCGCAACTCCTCATGAAATAAAGATCAACCTTCGAACTGGTAAGTTCTCGTTCAATCTTACTATTTCTTTTCGGAGTCACGTGAGTGACTTCGTGAAGACTTCAAAGCTTCTGTGATTGCACGCCCTGGACCACGTCCATGCTGACACACCACTAGCAAGGATGGATGGGAGTAAACAATTCTGTCAAACTGGTTATACTGAAAAACAAGAAGAATATTTATTAATAAACAAAGCAAAAAAACCCCTCATTCGGGGACACCTCCACGTTCTTGACCTGCATTCAGTATGGCCTCTGCGAACTGTAGAGGCGCAGCAACAGGCTTGTTGTAAAATCGCTGAAATACAGCTTTATTCGCCCATCCTGCTGTAGCGAGAATATGGTCCATGGGCACCTCCATGACCCTCGCCGCCGACGTTGATGCAGCCCTGGTGGAATGGGATTTGAACACATTAGTGTCGATACCTGACTTACCCAAGACGATCCTGAGCCACCTGGATATCGTCTGGACTGTCACTCGATGGTGAGGTTTCTTGTGAGTGACAAGCAGGTATCTCTCCATTCCCCTTATGTGCCTCGTCACCTTGATATAGTGACGGATATGGGCGGCTAAACATAGCCTTGCATCTGCGGGGTATGCTGGGAACTTCAGCTGCAGCCCTGTGCACCCAGGTCTATGCTGCTTTAGTAGCTCATCGATAAAGAAGACTACTTCTGCAGGGGTAGAGATCATCCTGTCGATGCGGATTTTATGCAGTGTCTGTACCCCCTGCGCTGAAGTCAGTGCTAGTAACATCACCAGCTTCATGGTGAGTTTGTCCAGCTCTAGTCCCTCCATGGGCGACCACGTCCTGAGCAGGGTTAGTACGTTCCTGACATCCCAGGTGATATTATAGCGTGGTCTAGGCGGATTCATATTGAATATACCCCGCATAAGTCTGGACACTAGCCTGTTGGATCCTACCTCAATATTGAGGTAGAATGACAGCGCGCTTCTGGCGCTGTTGATGGCACTGTAGCTCAAGTGTTCATCATGGTGCAACCCCGCGAGGAATTCCAATACGTCGGCTATGGAGGCATCGTCATATGTGATTTGAGAGCGGCTGCAGTAGGCTTCCCATTGTCTGATGTGGGAGAGGTATCGCCGGCTGGTGGACTCTCGGCACGACGCTCCAATGGTATCCACAGTTCTGGGTGATAGGCCATACTGCAGTAATGGCCGGTTTAGAATCTGCAAGCCAACAAATTCAGAGAGCTATGGCAGGGATGTGGCTCCCCCGATACGGGGTTGGTGACCAATTGTGGGCAACCCTCTAAGAGGACCCAAGGCTGACTGATCATGTCAAAAACCACCGGATACCATGGCTGCGTAGGCCAGTCGGGTATAATAAGAATGCCCTTAGCAGCATCCATCTGGATTTTCCGCAATACCCGACTGTTGAGGCAAAACGGGGGGAATGCATAGAAAAACCATTTCCCCCAGTCCAGCGAGAATGCATCCATCGCCATTGCCCCAGGATCTGGTTCCCACGAAACGTATATTGGTACCTGATGGTTCAACCGTGACGCAAAGAGGTCGATATCCGGTTTACCAAATTTGGCTGTAATTTTAGCGAAGATTTGAGGATGCAACATCCACTCGATGTTGTCATTAAACTTGCGTGACCTGGTGTCCGCCACAGTATTGAGCTCACCTGGTAAATAGGTAGCTGAAATCCAAATATTCCGTTGAATACACCAGAGCCAAATTGTATTAGCCAATTCATCACACGAAATTGACCTGGTACCGCCCATATGGTTTAAATATGCCACCGCAGTGGTATTGTCTATTTGGATACGGACATGAGCGTCAGAAAGATTGGAACAATAAGCTCGAAGTCTGTGAAATGCTGCAAGCATCTCCAAATAGTTTATCCCTTGTGACAACAACATAGTAGATTCAAGGGTGTCCCATCTGCCCCCGCAACTAGAGCAGTTGTCCGTAGCTCCCCAGCCATAGGAACTTGCATCGGTTTGCAAGTATACCATCGGATTGGGCACAATAATGGGTTTAAATGAGTCACTAATATGGTCCACCCACCATTGTAACTCAATCTTAGCTTGAAGAGGCAGCTGCATTGATCTGTCGAAATGACCGGCGTTCTGTTTTAACGCGGAGATCTTGGCTCTTTGCAAATTTTGATAATGCAAAGGCCCGTATTGAGCTGCTGGAAACAATGCTACGATCTTGCCAATTACCTTAGCAGTTTGCCTAATTGATGGTATACTGGCGCAGGCTAAATCCTGACATACTTGGGTGACATCCCCAACCTTGTTAGTTGGTATGGTGGCCTTCATGCGATTGGAATCCACCGTGAACCCCAGATAATCCATAACCAGTGAAGGGCAGAACTTCGACTTATCTGGATGGACAATAAACCCCATTTGCTGAAAAATTGCCACAGTGGCTGAGACTGCCTGTTCAGCCGACTCCAGGGTGTTGCCAACAATCAATATATCATCCAAATAGGCCATCACTACATGATGTTGCTTCCGTAGCCTGGCCATAATGGGTTTCAGTAATTTAGTAAACAATCTAGGGGCTGTAGTAAGCCCATTTGGCAAAGCCCTGTATTGCCAGAGTTGATCCATCCAGACAAATTTTAAGAACTTCCTATGGTGTTTCCGAATGGATACAGAATAGTATGCATCTTTTAAATCAATGCATGCCATAAAGCAGCCATGAGAAATCAATGACTTGGCTGTTTCGAAAGTGTCCATTTTGAAATGGGTGTATGTTACAAAAGTATTCAAATGGGTCAGATCAATAATAACCCGACATCCTCCATCCTCCTTGGGCCTGGTAAATATATTTGATACAAATTCAATTGGTTCGTGTATAGTTTTTTCTATCACGCCTTTTTGTTCCAACCTTAAGATCTCAGCATAGCCGGCTGCCTGGTCAACGGCAGACAGCGTAAATGTCCGATTGGGCATATGCTGGGATGGAGGAATGTTGCCGTTAATAAATTCAATCTCATGACCTTGAATACTTTGTAAAATAAATTTATCGGAAGTGATAGTCTCCCATGCCTCCAAGAAAAACTGAAGGCGCCCACCAACATGTGAAGTTAAACACACAGGTACATGAAAACCAGACCGCCTTACTTCCCTGGTTACCGGCGGTCCCTGACACGTTTGGCGGGTCGTGGAGGTGCTGGGTTGGGCTGGTGCTGCGGCGTCCGCATCTTCCACGGAGGCCGCTGCGGGCCTTGCCCTAAAAAAGGCCGCGGCTGCTGGGGCTGCTGGTAGCGAGGTGGAGCTGGAGCGTAGGTCCGTGTTGGTCTGGAGACAGGGCCTCGTGGCCGAATAAATGGCGCTTTTATGGCCGGCGGCCTGGGGGCGATCTGAGACCACATTAGTCCCACCGTTTTGGCATGGTCATCCAGCTCCTTAACCTCTTCGGGAGGTCTTCCCCGAACAGCTGTCTGGGCGGTGGTGGAGGAGGCGCCTTGCACAACCCAGCAAATTTTGGGTTGAGCGTGGGGCGGATGCTGCTCTTCCTAAAGGCATTGATTTCGTGCTGTGTGGCACATAGCAGCGCAAGAGCATCCTCCTGCTCGAGGTTGAGGTCTTCGCCATCCACCGACCGCGCAAACGCGGTGATTCCAGCCGTGAGCAGCCTCAGGATTCGTTGGAGCTTAATCTCCTGAGTGCGGATGGCGGTGCCTATGTTGCCCCAGATCGGCGTATTGACCACGGGCACGTTGAGGGAGTTGCAGTTGGATGGGGCTTTATGCCGGTTAACGGCCTGTGAAATAACTTCCTCCTGGAGCTGGCGGTTAGTGAGGAAGTCCACGGTGGCAGCCAGTTTGGGGTTGAGGGGAAGTCCCATGGTATCCGGGGAAGCAAATTTCGCCGCCACATCAAGGAGTTCTTCCTGCGGCACCTCCGATGGAACCGGTGTAGGGTCTGCAAATTCCTCCTCCTCTGGCTGCCGCAGGCTGGCTGTTGAGACTGGTGAAACCTCCCTGTGCCTCTTGATGATGGATGCCTCCTGTCGTTGGTTGTGTAAAAGGAGCTCCAATAGCCGCTCCATACGGTCAATACGCCCTTCGCCCTGAACACTCGGGCGGTCGGAGTCCTCATGCTCTGATATACTGCTGAGGCTCCTTTCATCGACCCGCACCTCGTCGAGGTGAACCCGGTGCCGGAAGTTGTCGCTGCCAGCCGCCGCAGCAAAGCTGAGCGATTCCCGCGCGGGAGGTGTGTTCGAACGCCTTCGTTTGGCGGAGCCTAATGCCGCTGCCACGGAGGGCAAACGCGGCGGGGAGTCGGCACCCAATGCCTCAGCACGGTGACCCGACGCCCGCGCGGGCTTGCCGGCTGCCCACATCGTGGACCTTGCCGACGCATGGTCTCGTCCTCCCATCCATGGGGGCCTCGGCGACCGTGGCGGGACTCCACCCAAATGACCCGTCCCGGCGTCAGTGGATGGGGAGTCAACACTGGACCTCACAGTGGACTTGAGTCCCGCCTTTGCACCAGTCCGCTGCTTGGCGGCAGGTGATGCCTTTGCCCCTGAAGGGTGAGGCTTCCGGGCTCCATCCCACCCCCTACTCTGAGGGCTGAGGGAGAAGGGCCGTGCAGCCGCACGCGAGCCCTTGCCCGGGGCCGCCAACGGGCCCGTTGGCGACCTGAATGCCGAGGCAGGGTCTGCCTGCTCCGGCGGCACACCGCAGTCCTGCTCCTCGAACTCCTCCCCGGAGCTGCAGTGTGTCAGCGGGTCCGGTCCTGCAGCAACAGGGCTCCCCGGTTTCCCCGCCTTCTTCCCGGCCTGTCTCGCAGGTGCAGCCGATGATGAGGGCTCCGGGACAGGTGGCCGGCGACTCCGGACGGACGTCCTTCGGCCTCTCGAACTCCCGTCCATGTCCTTGCTGAAAGACAAAAAGCACTCGCAGCAAGGACCAACCAACTTAAGGTTAGTATAACTTACCTTAGTGGTCCCTTATGAAGGACTGGCGGGGAGCGCACCCCACCGCCAGCCGTCGGCAGCAACGCGTTGCGACGATATGTCGCGCATGCGTGCTGGCTGGTTCTTCACGAAGTCACTAACGTGACTCCGAAATGAAACTGGTGTTGGCAGAGCCAAGGTGTCTCTAAACAAGTGGAGATACAACTTCAATGGTGTCACCTGTGAATGTGGCATTGAACCACATACAATGAAGATGCCGAGAAGTGTGTTCAGCTCTGGCTGAACAATATCTAATCTTTTGATGTGGACTTGATAAGAAGATTAAGCAGGAAAACAAATAATCCCACTAAAACTAATCCATATGAATTTGAATGATGTGCTTGATACTGCAGCTAGATGAATGATGTTGATATCTTTGTTTTATTTTATCTTGTGATGTTGGTGTGGACAGTAAGGCCAGTGTCAATTGCCCATCCGTTGGCTGGTGGAGCCACAATGAAGTGTTGAGTTATTCATGGATATCATCACTTTAGGAGGGATTTACCAGAGTTTGATGTTGACAATGAAGAATTGGACCACTTATTTTCATGTTGGTAATGTGTGTGTGGCATCGATATAGCGAATTTCCTTACATGTGCCACCTTCTACATTGAAATAAATTATGGGGCGAGGAACTGATGTTGCAAAGCTTGGCATTTGCAGTTGGTGCCCTCTACAGCTATGGTGTGGCAGTGTTGGGGGGGAGATGATAGTGTGATGAATGTTGCACCACTCAGTTGAGCTGCTAAGTTGGTTGGTACCAATGTGGATAGGTACTTACTTTATGCTGCTAAGGCCATGAATTCCCCTAGATCCCATTCAACCTGGAATTTCCTGGTACTGAATGGTTGTTCTTGTTTATAAATTCATGTTGCATCAGCTCAGCAGGATCAGGCTGTCTGCGATGTGGGGAAACTGGGATTGTGAAGGAATTAATATTTTATGTTGTGTCAAACAGGACGCTTCACGGAGTCCCTTGTGCACTGCAAGGAGTTTTTCTTCACCTGCCTCTCGTCGTTTCTCCAGTGAACATAAGAACAGTGCTTCTCCAGTGAACACTGAACAATATACAGTGGGCAATATACTGTATTGGTTGCAATAGGCTAAACTGGAAGAGCAAATGAGTTGCAGCTTCACTTCCCTTTTGGATAGCACCACCAACATTTGTGTCACCATATGACAAACATGCTCTTAGTTCTCTCCACCTTGCCCGCCATGCAGCACAAAACACTCTCTCACTCTGTCCTTTCGTTGGGTTGGGATGTTTCTTCAGAATGTCATCTGTCTATTTCCCCCCACTGATGCTGTCTGATTCGCTGGGTTCTACCAGTACATCTTTATGCTCGTGTTTTCTCCCTCAATCAATGATCCTTTATTGTCACATTTACAGTTGAATACCTTGTTTTGCATACAACCTGGTAAAATCATGTAGCAGACCTCACCTGGAAAGTACACTGGAGTTGCTACGTTTCTGACGCCGGCAAAGTTACAATAGTTCACTGAATAGTCCTTGTCCATTTTTGATGAATGGTCGTCAACCTAAAGCATTACATTTGTTCTACCGTTCACAGGTGCTGCCTCACCTGAGTATCAGCAGTTTCTATTTTTATTTCAATATTTTCCGCATTTGTAGTGTTTTTCTTTGGAGTTGTCGTGTTTTCTAGGATTTGGATAGGGGGGATATCCGATGAATTGCAATAATGGCTCTCAAGCCAGCATTTGGGAGGAAGACAATATGGAACGATAAAGATACTATTGAAGAACACTTGCCGTTGTTACTCTTGCACATTTGTGAATCATCAACAAATGATTTTGTTTTAATATTGTAACTAACCAAGTCTTAAAGTAAGTTTTGCCTCCTCGAATCTCCAGAGTTCATACCTCACTGTTAATGACCTTGGGTGACATTGGTGTGATTTATGGTGTTGGAGGAGGCTTGGTCTCAACTGTTACTGTGGAATTAAGTAGAATTTGATGTGTGTAGGCCGTGTCTCAGTCATGGAGTGAACTACAACAATTAATTTTCTTTTCTTATTCAATTGAAGTGACATAACATTTATTGCAGATCCCGTCGTATCTTTTAACTGCCCATCTGTCTGGGCTCCTTCATTTCATGAGCAGTGACTCATTAGTTAAGTGCATTGGTCCAGCCAGCTGCAGTAATTTCTATAACAGCTGGTTTGTTTGTTTACTGATGCTCCCCTTCACAGACAATGTCGGCTTGTGTAAGGCCTTTCCTATCTATTTTGTGAGGTTGTTCTTGGCCTTGAACACTTATCTTCTTCAGTGGTCTGCCATTTCAGTGCTTGATCCAGTAGTTAGGAGTTTTCACTTCTTGAGAACATGATGATCCAGCCAAATGTACTGCTTTTACTTTGCAGTTTGACTTATTAACTTGCTTTCTTCTTTCTCCAACAATCTTACACATAACTATCCATCCAGCTGATGTTGTTTATCTAGTCACTTTGACATTAAAACTCCTCTCTGTAGCATTTGTCGTCAGTGAGGTTGTGGTGCTTAATAGTAAGATGAGCACAATGACTTTGAGTAGTCCGATATTTGCTTTGTGAGAAAATTATTTTTCCAGATGTTAATGTCTATTGAAAGCACACACTCATTACCAATTTCGGCACATAACTCTAGTGATAGTGTTCTCAGAAGATGAGTGATTTATTCATGTTCTCTTCAAGCTGAATAACCTTTGATGTTATTTATTCTGGATTTCTTCTTTCTTTGCCAATTATAGCATAAGGTTTGAATCCAGATTTTCAACAGAAAAATCCCTTTTTACGAGACAGGCACAGTGTTTATCTCTGTTCAAATATTTTGTTTACCAAGTCCATTTGCCATTGAAATGATCAAATTGAATGTTATCATGCCCCCATCATCAACTGTTCTTCACAGGTCACTGTATAAAGCTAAATGAGTCGCTACGCAACATCAGTGTCCTATTTCACCTTTAATTGTGCTTCTGCCCCCATGGCCTTTGCATCAACATGACCACTTTATGCCCCCTTCTTGTTTACTGCGGAAATCCTAGCATGCCTTTTCTTGCCCCAAGGCAACAATTTGTTATCTCTCTTGGTCAGCCTTTCACCCTGCATCCAACGGTAATCCTGCTGTCCTTATCCTCATTCTCACTGAGTTCTGTTCACTTATAATTCCTGTGTTAGCTGACCTATGTCTCCATTTTAATGCTGCCATTCTATTTTTCAAATATGTTCATCACCTTGTTCTTTGCTTTCTCGAATTTTCTCCAGCAAAACAACTTTGTAGTTTGGGCATACCTGTTTAATTTTGGCCACTCATTTTCTTACCTTCATCATTCACTATTGAGCTATCAGCTGTTTCCCCTTGAGCTCTGAAATTATCTCCCTAAACCCCTTTCTGCTCCTATTGATTCTTTAAAAACTGCAGTGGGATATCAAATCCTTTTATTTCCTTGAATTGTGGCATCAAATGTCATATTCATAAATGCTGAATAAAAAAAAGAGGAATATCAATTTGAATCCTGGGCTTTAAATCATTGGTAAGAGAGGTTCAGGAAATGTCACAACATTTGATTCTCCATGTAAATAAAAAAGAGTCATAAATTTGCCTGCCTTACAGTATATTAGAAGATTCATAATGAAGCTTTTACATTTTTTTATTTTGTTTTCAAGAAATGTGTGTTTATTATCTACCCTATTATATGTTGGCTGACCTCTGGTAACAATCTTCAAGAAGGTGGAGAAAGTCAATATGTTTGAGTAGAATGCATTTGGCAGAACATTGTTCTAGTGGTGCCTGCACTGGCCTGATATAGAGCAGAAAGAGAGGCTGAGAGATATTTTACAAATCTGCAGTTGCATTCTGAACATGATCAGCAAACACATAATCGCTCTGTTCTAATGTTCCACTTAACAGTCAGTACTTTTTCAGCAAAGAAAAGGTTGATTCTCAGTAAATGTGTTCTTTTTGTCCGCTTTGGAATGATTTATTTGCTTTTTCTCCTCCGTCCTTGCTTATCGTCATCTATATATTTTTGCTCCAGACAGGTCAAGCAAGCTTTCACCTCCCTCTTGCGGGGGTGTTCAAGTGGGTCAACCACTTAAGACTGAGATGAGGTGACTTTTTTTTTGATCATGTATCTTTGGAAAGTTCACTGCATGTAGACAGGAATGTGGAATAGAGGTTACAGTCAGGCCAGCCACGATATTCCTAAATGGCAGAGGCGGAACAAGGGGCCTTCTCCTTATCCGTATATTTGTTCAGATGTAGTGGCCCATTGCACAAGCTTTTGCAATATTTAAAAGTAGTCGCTGTTGCCTTCAACTAGGAATGATTTGGATATGTCGTATGCAATTAGAGAACAAATGTGCATTAGTTACTCTTAATTATCCTCTGAAATAGTCACGTAAGTCACAGTTCAGAGACAGTAATTCTCCATTTTGTGGGACTGTGTGCAAACGGGGTTTGCTGTATTTTCCATGCAGTGGCTACCACATTTAACGTACTTTAGAGGCTCTGAAGATGATCAAAACTGCTGCACAGTGTTTTTCCATTTCATAATGTACAGAAAATGTTGGGAGTGTTGAAATGTTTGACTTAAACTACTTTGTATTTTTCCTCGTGGATTTGTGTGAAAAATCATTACAGGAATTTGACGGACTTTTTTGGAATAAAATTAAACCAACTCCAGTACTCAATGGTAAATTGAAAAAGCCATGGAAAAGATCACTTTTTATGTACTGATTTTGTCTTCCGCACACAAGTGTAAAAATACAACAACTGCTGTATAAGTAGGTGACCGTGATGCAGTGTTGTCATTTTTCATTTAGGCATCCCCTGCAAAGCCATAATTACCTAATTAAGCTACTAATTATGAGATTAGTATTGTGAATTCACTGACAGAATGCCCTTACGTTCTGCGCGGTTAAAAATAACACCCTCACATTGCAGTTATCTTTGTCGAAGGTAAAACTTTGAAGTGACTTTTCAATTTATAATCTCAATAAATCTTGGGTATTGATGTTCCAAGAAGGAAACATCTGTTTTGTATTGATGAATACTCAAATATTTTGTTCTCCATAAAGTCAAGGATGCTGCATTGCCGTTGTTTGTAATCCTCTCTACCCAGCCTCACTTATTGCCTTTCCCTCCCTCCCCACCCTATAATGAGATTTAATCTTTACAGTTTCCTCTAGCTGAGAAAATGTTTTCCTAAGAATTCATTGCAATGAGCAAATCGACGTGTTTCATTCTGTCCAGTAAAAAGTATTAGATTTTGTAAGTTGGATTGGGTTTATGCCGTCTTCCTGCAAAACATCTTGTGTACTATCAAGCAAAGGGCTGCCAGAAAGCATCCAAATATTAGCAATCGCAAGTGTGGACTGCAACACAAAAGCATCAAAACTAATATTTGTTAATTCATGATCTTATTTGATTAATTCCCGTTCTTATTTTGTCACGCGCAAATTCCGAATGTAGTTTTCACATGGCTAATTTGTACATAAGGGAGGGGTAGCATGTATTACTTAAACTGAAAATAATGTTGAAGGATAAAACTCATGCATATGTTGCATACTCCCCTGGCAGTCATTAAATCATTTGAAGTATAATAACAGTGTAGGAGGTAAATTAACAAACCATTAACAATGTTATAAAGGCACAATTAAGGTGCCAACATTTATTTGATGCATTGATAGGGTAGTGGCAATTTTTGAGTCTGAAATGCAACCTTTTAGAGACCTCTAAGCTGTTGCATTGAGGAGCATTCGATGTGCATTATAGTAGGCATTTGTTTAAAAATAATGATTAACCATTCCATTTAACTAACATCTGAACATCTCTAAATTGACATGTTTTGAAATCATTTCCAGTGTATTGATGTGTTGCTTGAAATCGTCATAGGATGTTTGTAAAATCAGCTAGAAATTCTACTTCAGGAAAGCCACCGGGTTTATGTATTTCTCAACTGAAGGATATAAGCAGCAGACCCCCCCCCCCCCCCCCCCAAGTACCTCAATGTATAGAGACATACCACCAAGCCTTTGTGAGGCCAGCAGAATGGATGAGTTTGCTAGCTTCTCCTTCTTTTGTGTGGCGTGCACAGCCTAAAGTTGTTGGACAACTTATTCTATTTGATCTTCTGTTTGTGCACGTCAAGTTGATTGCTTTAGTCGAAGCAGGGCGGACCAGGTGAAGGTTACAATCTTCCACCCCTAGTTTGCTAGCTGCCACGTGCTACGTGTCTATGGGCACGTGCTGGGTGGGATCAGGGCTATTTCCACATGTCTTCTGTCCCCCACTCCGCCCATGAGCCACAATGTTCGGTGGCTGGGTTGTGCAAAGCTGAGAGCGCCGAGCAGACTTGCTCTCCAAGTCGGAGAGGCCCTCTGGTGGTCACTCTTCCCACACCTGTTCGCTCTCCCGCTACAGCTAATTCCATGACCCGTTTATGAATAGTTTAGTTTTTAATTTAGTTTAGAGATACAGCGTGAATTGTTCGCACCGACCTACGATCCCCTCACACTAACACTATCCCACACACACGAGGGACAATTTACAAATTTTACCAAAGGCAATTAACCTCCAAACCTGTATGTTTTTGGAGTGTGGGAGGAGATCCTACGCAGATCACGGGAAGAATGTACAATCTCCATACTGACAGCACCCATAGTCAGGGTCGAACCTGGGTCTCTTGTGCTGTAAGGCAGCAACTCTACTGTTGCGTCCTCGTGCCGCCTCTCAAGACCTGTCGGGGTGAGCAAGTTGGGCCGAAGGGCCTGTTTCCACGCTATATCACTTTTATGACCTCAAGATCAGAACTCGGTTATAACTTGGGGACCCCTTTTTGTTACAATTTTGCAGTTCACCTAGTTGTGAACATGATATTCATTCATTGTGTGGTTTATGTATTGAAAACATTTTTAAAATTCCAGTAATGTTTTTGGTTGATCATTATGTTGGTCTAAAATTTCCAGAAATGTGGTTTAAAAAAATGAAATGCACTAAGTTTGGTTTCTCTGGACAGATTTTTAAAACGTGTTGTCTCATTCATGTACACAGTTAATGTAGGGCACCGCTGCAATATTAACTCTGAGTACGACAAAAATACAGGGTCAATCAAATTCAACAAAATGGCTGATTTTGACTATTATTTAATACATTTTTACAATTAATTGCAACAAGTTTTAATTTTGCAGATTCTGATTCAAAATCTTTATCAGTCTTGAGATGCAAGAATGAAATGAAACCTATTTTGTTAGGAGCCAGTGCACTGTTGCTGAAATATCACAGAACGTTTGTTACACCTTTTTTAATTCAAAAGAAATCTAATTTGTCTGAGTTCCTGCACTTTTTACATTGCTCGATGTATTTCCTTTACAAATATTTGTGTAATTTCCTTTATGAAAGTTATTCATCTGCTCTTATCATTCACACTTGTATTCCTGATCATAACTCATTATTGAATTCTCAGGCAGGTTCTCAATTCCTATTTCCACAAATCTGAACCTCATTCTTCAGGTTGACTACAAGCATTCTCTTTTGTTCTTTCATTTTTTTTCTTTCAATTCACCCTTTAAACATTCAGTTTCACTTTTATATTGTTATATTATCATTTACATAATTTTGTCGTGTTTCACATTGCTACTTTGATTTCTTGCCATATCTTTATCCCTTTCCATCTGACTTCCTCAAACTCTGACATCTTGGAATCCAGATCTCATGAACGCACCCCATGATCTGACTCTTCTATTGTTCAGTCAGCAAACAGTTAGTACAACTTTTTCCTTTATAGTCTCATTTACAATTCCAGCTCTCAACCCTCATTTGTCATATACATCAATCTATTTCTTAAATTTAAATCACCTTGCTTGGTCCAACAGTTATTCAAACATTCTTTCAGTTGCAATCTTATAAATCACAAACCATTGTTTTGTCCATGACTTGGGTCCCTGCCTTCTGTTGTAGGCAATTCATGATACTGGATGCCAAGCCAATGACTTGGGAGTGGGGTGAGGATCACTTTAATTAGTTCAAAATCAAGTTATCCCCTCATTAGGCATTTCCTTATCATTCTGTGGAGGCAATTTTCAACATCTCCCTCGTTTATTATATTTATGGGATTTGAGAGCCTTCTCAAAGTAAGACCAAGTACTCCTACTGTCTGCACTGCTTCCCTATGTAAATGCTGCAAACAAATTGATCTTGTTGACTATCTGCCTTTAACATAAGTGGGTAATCTTATTTGGGGGAATAACTCCAACTTTGTGGAAAAGTTTTCCTCATGTTTGCATGTAGCTGCTTGTAGCAATCACTGTGACGTCACCTGGCTGTTTTACCTTTGTTTACATGATATGCACAAATTAAAACAAGAATGTTAAAATCAAATACTTGGCTTCAAGGTGACATGGGCAAAGTTTAAAGGAGATGTGCTGTGGGCAAGTTTTTGAAAAAGAGGACGACAAGTGCCTGGAAAGCGCTACTGGTTGAAGCAGATAAATTAATGCAATTTAAAAGACTTTAGGATAGGCATACAGATTTGTAGAAAATGGAGGGATATGGGTTATGTGCAGGCAGATAAATGATCTTGGCATCATGTTCGGCACAGACGTTGTGGGCAAACAAGCCTGTTCTGTGCTTTACTGTTCTTAAATTTCGCATTCCACATTTGCAGATGTGCACCTGAAACTTCATTCTGTCCACAGCGGCTGCCTGACTTCAATATTTCCAGCATGTTTTCATTTGTAGATGCAGCTTGATTTCCGGAGGTTAGTCATACTAGCATTTCAACCCCAATTTATTTTGTTCCCTTCAGCTGTGTTGAAGTAGTACATTTTAATAATGGTGATTGTCAACATAATAAGCAGTAAGAAAATTACATGTGCAGCATTTAACTAACATTACAATCTGTCAGAGTTCTTCAAAGAAAACAAATATGTTGAATATGTAATTTACTTGTACTATATTGCAGCATCATCAGTGCAGTGTTTGCGTAAATACAAAAGTACAGACTAATTCCATTATATACAACCGGAATTGTTGGTTTCCATTGTTAAATAGTAGGTTGCTAGATATTGTGTACCAAGTAAGAATGTAAATTGTTTGAGAGGGATACCTACTTTTACGAAGAATCTAAAACTCATGATTGCATGGTACTGTGGCTCTTCTATCCTTTATTCTATTTCAGGTTGCATGATTCAGAGACTTAGATGCCATCTGAATAAGGTTTAACATATTTAACTTTACATATTAACTAATAACAATACATTCTCAGTAAGGGTCATGTATGTTGAAGGGCAAAGAATAGTTGCAGGTATGTTTCAGTTTTAGTGTATTCAAATTTGAAATTAAATGTATTAATGTGCCTTTCTGTGCCAGTCCTCTCTCTTTGTATTTTTTTGGTTCCACACTCCTGACATTTTTCTTTTATACCAGAATTATTTTGAAAGTAGGGCTAAAATTATGAGCAAACCATTTTCCTGGCCTGTAAGTTCAAAAAAAAAATTGTCAAGATGTCACGAGAGTTGGGAGGGTTCAGAATGGGCAAATTGCTCACCAAACTATATTTTATATCAATGTTCTTGGGCTGATCGAAATATGGACATATCCCCTCTGGAATGCAGCTCGTCCTTTTGAAGAGTGAAGGCTCTGGGAATGGATGGATGGCCTGGAGTTAGGTGTGATTAACTCCAGGTGCTAGGGAGACATTTCAAAGGTATATTTTTCCCCTTGGATCTTTCACCAATGAGTTTTCTGCACCTCAGTTCTGGTTTTTAGCTCAATTGACATGCTTTACTTCATTACCGATGGTCTATAAATGGAATTACTCCCATTTCTTGTTTAATAATTCAGATTTATCTGTACACCTTTGATCTGGAGTTTGGGTTTGTGTAATTATTGTAGTTCTTTCATTAAAACAAGTCATATTTATAACTATAAAAACCTTGATACCAACCTGAGAAGTGTTATTTAAATGTAATTCATGCAACAACAAAAATTAGATTTTTACCATTATTGCCATTATAGCAATTTTGCCCGTTGTGCAAATGTCAATATTGCATTGACACTTTGTCAATATTGTAACTGTACTGTGAACACCTGAACTGGAGGTGCTGATAGTTCTAGAGTACAGGTGTTTAATTTTACAACTGGGAAAATGCTTGGCCCCTTCGCCTTTTTAACTTTTTAAAAATCATATAGGAAATCAAATTAGCCGAAGCCCAAATTCTCTGAAGATGGGGATCTCTTGAAGATAAATTGCATAATCTATTTGCATTTGGTTGTGCTTCAGTCTTTACTTCACTGTATGTATGCTGGACCTTGCTATCATTGGGAATGGGGATGTAAGGTAGGGCAGAATTATAAAGCTTCAAATAGATCCATTGGTTGTGAAATTGCTTGGTTATGTCTATGACATGCTGCTTGGGCTGTTCAGCTTGCATTTGGCCTGTGTTGCACTTTTCTCTACACGGGCAAATGATCACTTTTGGGTATGCAAGCTGGTGCTCCCTCATGCCCTTCTGCACTCCATGTTGAACTCTGTAATAGTAACGGCAAGGAGCTGGAAATGCTGGGCCACGAGGTGCCAGATTGTGATGCCGTGCGTTTCTGCTGCTGAAGCGGCTGCTGATACACTGTATTTAAGGTGTGCAGTGTTCAGTTGCCAGATAAGTTCTGAGCCTTTCCCGCTTAGCATGATTGTAGTGCCCTACAGGACATAATGGTAGTTTTTCGCTTTGTGCAAAAAGGACTTTAACGTCACAAGAATAAATGCTGGTCCGTTATATGAAGGTGAATGAATCCTCCAGGCCAGGTCAGATATATTCAAGGACACTGGGGAAACTCGAGGAAATTGCAGAGTCCTGGCTGAGATATACGGATCATCACAAGACATGGATGAGATGCTGAAGATTGGAGGGTGGCTAATGTTGCACTTCTATTTAAGAAGGGCTGTAAAAAAAATCCCTGGGAACTATGGATCAATAAGCCTAACATCTGTGTTGGGGGGTGGGAGATTGCAACCTTCACGTGGTCCGCCCTGTTTCGACGAATGCAGTCAACCTGGTCTGCACAATCAAATAGGATCAAATAGAATAAGTTGTCCTGCAACTTTAGGCTGTGCACGTCATGCGCAAGAAGAAATCTGTGAGGAAAGTTACTGAAGAAAATTCTTAAGGATAACATGTATATGCATCATGAAAGACTAGTTGATTAGGGATAGTCAGAATGGTTGTGTGTGGGAGACTGTCATGAATTTGAGCTTTTTAAAGAAGTAACAAAAGTTGACGATGGCAAGTCTGTATATGTTGTTCATAAGGAGTTCAACAAGAAGTAGGGGAGCCAGCTAATTGGACACAGAATTGGTTTCACGCAGGAAGCATGATGGTGGGAGGTTGTTTTTCGAATTAAAGGCCTACAACTAGAGGTGTGCCTCAGGGTTTGCTCATTGCTCTTTGTTATCTATGATTTGGATGAGAAAGTTCAAGGCACATTAGTAAGTTTACAGATTACCCCAGAATGGGTGATATCACACACGATAAAGCCAGTTGGCAAAAATTATAATGCCATTTTGATCAGCTGGGTAAATAGACTGAGGAATGGCAAATGGATTTTAATTCCGATAAGTGTGGGGTGTTGCATTTTGGAAAGTCAAAGTCGGGCAGGATCTTTACAATTAATTTTAAGGTCCTGGAGAGCATTGTAGAACAGAGGGATCAAGGAGTTCAAGTATATAGTTCCCTGAAAATAACATCACAGGTATATAGGATGGTGAAAAATGCTTTTGGCTCGCTGCTTCATTCAGGGAATTGAGTGTTCTGGGGATGAAATGGTACAGTTGGTGAGATGTACTTGGTATTGCCCCTTTGGTATTACCCAAGGGTCAACCTTTCAATGTGGATCGTGAGTACATGGAATGAGCTGCCAGAGGAAGTAGTTGAAGCAGATACAATAACATTGCAAAGACTTGTCTTCAAGTAAATGGATAAGAAAGGCTTAGAGGGATATGGAACTAGATTAGATGGGGAATGGATGAGTGGGACCAAAGGGTCTGTACCTTATAACTTAATTAGATTAGTTATAAGATAAGTTGATGTTCAATATAAGACAGATTAATTTGGCTTTGTATGTACATAGATCTTTTTTAAAGTTTACCGTTAAAAAAAAATCTATGTTTCCCGTATAACAGCTTATTTTGTGAATACTAAGTTAATGATGAGAAAGCATGGTAAAGTTTCAGCTGGTCGATTACATTTAAATTCTGGTTGGGTAAATTGTTTTCCTGGTGTTAACTCGTAGTACCTGACCGATCGTATGCATTTGGGCTAATAGTGAAAGCAGAGTTTACATTGGCCGAAGAGTTGCTTACTCGTATTTGAGCAACCTGCTAATCTAAGAAATTGTCTTTGATATGGCTACGATGATACCAGCAAAACCCACCAAGAGAATTTGAGGAACAAGACATTGCATTTGGCTCTAAATTTTCTTTCCGATAATCTTAATTATTCTGTCCCTGAAAAGACCAGTTTTACATTGAAACTTTCATTGAGCATGAATGAAAACTGACCATTGTTGATTTTGAGCTTTGGTCAATTTGGATATTATTATTTGACAATGCCAGGTGACTATAAGAGCAAGTTGGCATTACGTATTAAAAAAAAAAGATCTGTTCAATATCTCACTGAAAGGCACGTGGGCTCACAGAGTTGTACATGGATTGAAGCGCTTGTGTGCAGTGCTGCAAAGTCACTGAAATCAAGTCTTGTGCTGGAACTCGCATTATGCTGTTCTGTTCATGAATTACGCCTGTAAATTCTTCTCCATATGCAATACTGAGTATTTATCATAAACCTAGGGCAGAATTCAGTCTGAACTGAGTAGTGACATTTGTTGTGGTTTGTTGTCTGGAGATGGAAGTGGGGAAGGAAAGGATACATTAAGTGTCCTCCACCACCTCCCCCCCTCCCCCATAGTTCTTTTACATTGATTTTTCTTTTTGAGTTCCGACCTGCTTATGTTAAGTTCAGAAGAGGAAATTAACTAAACTAAAAATAGATATGGAACTGGTGCATGGGTAAGACTTGGGTAGTGTAAGGCTTCAGTCATCTGCATTAGAGTTTGGATGCATTTGTTCATCTTAGTTTTGCATTTGGCTTGTGAACCCTTGGCATCTTCCTGGAATTAATCTTCCATCTCTCAATATGAAATGAATGGAAGTTGTACATTAGAGTGTGCAAGCTGGGCCAAAGCTGCTATTTGTTCCATCATCTTGCAAACGTTGAAGTTCACTGTTGATGATCATCTATCCAAGGGCAAAGATGTATACAAAGCTGAAGTTGTCATGAAGATAGGGAAGTGATGCTAGGTATTTGCAGAGTGCAGATAAGTGAGGTTTTAATTCAGGAAGATTGGGATCCATTGGTTACAAATGAATGGTGGCCAGCAAAACACCAGACCGTTTCATCTTTATAAAATCCTGCTGTCCGTTTACAATACAGAACAATATGCTTTCTTGGGTCTCAATTACACAGGGAAGCTGGTTTGTCTTGGTTTGTTTTCCTTGGAGCGCAGAAGGTAGAGGCGACCTGATCATGGTACACACAACTGAGAAGCAATAGTAGGGTCGATAAATTTCACCCGGCATTTCTGTGTTAGTCATGGGCTTAAGGCGAAAGATCACTTTAAAGGTGATCTGAGGAAGATTTTTTTCCACCAGGAGAGTGGGTGCAATCTACAATGCACTGGCTGAAGATGATGGTGGCAGGTATTCTCACAAAGCTTGAGCAGTACCTGGACATGCACATGAATTGCCAAGACATTGTAGGCTGCAGATTAACTGCTGGTAAATGGGATTACTGTAAATAGATTTCTGGCGGCGTGCAAAGACATGCTGTTTGTGCTGTATTACTCTAATTCCTAGTTGATTAACTATAGCGAGAGGTATTCAGTTGTAGAATATCACATGCTTAGTGAGAGCTTAAACATAACAGCCACTACATGTGGTTGAAGTAGATGTCCCTTGAATTGTCAGTGCCCTAGGGAGAAGGGAAATGAGCAATGTTGTGGCAAGGTGGAAAAACAATGTGGTTGGCAAGAAACTTCCAGATTATGAAGGTAAGAATGGACCAGTTGATCCAAATTTAGTCTATCTTAATACAAGATTGGTGTAGCTGACTTCATTATTATATTCCAAATAAATTGCATCTTTGGCCACTGCTTGCCTTAAATGAATGTAATGCATTCACCCAATTCCCTTTTGTTGAAAGAAAAGAAAATCTGGAATGGAAAGGAAATTGTGCTGAGTCCATGATTTGTAGTCAATTGCACCCAAGCAGTTCAGTTATTGTTTCATTTGTTAAAGTTGGGTTGGAAAATCAAATAATTGCAGGTACTTTGGATACAATATTAGTGACTTGAGCAATTGCTATCTACCAGATAACATTGGCCCAGCAGAATAATAGTAAGGAGTTGCAAAATGGCAGCTTCTCCCATTCAAAAGATTAACTGCCCCGGTGGGCTATTGTATCTGAACCAGGGGGTCATACGTCAGGCCAATGCTCTCTGGCCCTTTGGCCCACCATCTTCATGCCGACTGTGAAGCAGACATCTACAGTGCCCTCCATAATGTTTGGGACAAAGACCCATCATTTATTTATTTGCCTCTGTACTCCACAATTTGAGATTTGTAATAGAAAAAAATCACATGTGGTTCAAGTGCACATTGTCAGATTTTAATAAAGGCCATTTTTATACATCTTGGTTTCACCATGTAGAAATTACAGCTGTGTTTATACATAGTCCATAGTTCATACACTGTATATGAATCCCTTTGGCCATTATATGGAGCACAGCATTCAGTGCCTTGGCTTCATATTTAAATCTAGGTAAGAGTCTGCCTCCATTCGCCTATAGCTCGCAGCGTGACCTTTTGGTGCAGGTGGTGCAAAGAGTGACATTATTCAGTGACAAGGAATATTCCTGGAGAGGGGTGGCTGTGGCCTCTTGGATGCGTGGCATTACAATGAGTGGTTTGACATGCATGTGTTTGTCAACTCTGTGGTAAAGCCTTGGGTTCAATCATTGAGGTTTATCTTATTTGATATCTGTGCACACCACTAGCCTACAATGTGTAGCCTATACTGCCTATAAATAACATTATTCCACTTCCCCACACTTGGAGTTAACATGCACGCATCTTTCAACCTGTGGGATGCATTAGAGTACAAGCACGTCAGCCAGGTTATCCTTAATTGTAAAGGGTCTGGTAATAAAGATGATTTTCTGCACATGTGTGTGTATGCGCAAGAAAAATGAACAGTCGAGCGTGATGAATTGTCAAAATGTAATTTTCAGGTTTGTTTTCTTTTCTGCAAACGGCATTCTTGCATCTGAAATTGCTGTCGATGTTTTACCCCAAGAATTCCAAATTGTTGATCGGTGTGTCAACCTGTAGATGATTGTTGGGCAGAAAAAGAAGTCCTCAGTCTGTCACGACTCGAAACGTCACCTATTCCTTTTTCTCCAGAGATGCTGTCTTACCCGCTGAGTTACTCCAGCTTTTTGTGTCGGTCATGAAAATTTTGATTTGAGACCAGTTGCAATAATTTGCTCATTTATCCCATGCATTTTGTGTATTTTCAGCTCGGCCTTCAGGATGTAACATGGAAGAGAGAAAATAACTTTCGAAGAAGCTGCTTCATCAAAAGAATGGCCTTTCTGGACAACCCTGCCATTATCCTGGCTCACATCCGTCAGTCACATGTCACAAGTGATGACACGGGGATGTGTGAAATGGTTCTCATTGACCATGATGTTGACGTGGAGAAAATGTACGCTCCTGTATCCAGCAATTTCAGGACAAAAGTGCAGGGGGAAGGGAGTGGTGAGACTCAGGGCTATGACTACTCGCAATCAGTTGACATTACCTCAAGTTGGGATTTTGGTATTCGGAGGCGATCAAACACAGGTAAAACCCTAAATGCACCTTGGGTGAGTAAGAAGTGTTATTGGTCTGTAATGTGTTCATTTTATTTCCATAACTGCACAGTAAAGTTCAGTAATCTTGATGTGCCGATTCCTCATGGTACAATTGTTTTGAATCAAATTTGGTATTTTGATTAAACTAGAAAAATACACAACTGTGTAAACTGATAAAATAGGCTATTAGTCTTGTAATAAATAAGGATTTTGGACATGACATTTCCTGGTTTGAAAAAGCTAACATTGGGGGGGGGGGGGGGTGGGGGGTTGACACAAGGTCTGTGTGGCAGGTTGTATCACATGACCAAGAAGATGCTTGTTGCGCTATTGATGACATTGAAGTAGACACTTGACTATTTTCCCTGCAGGATTCTGGTTTGCTGCTGAATAACAAGTGATTTTTCTGATGGATGTTCTGCCCACTCCACCCATTCCTCCACCCTGTGTTAGATTAGCTCAGTAACATCCTTTACTGGAAAACAATGTGCAACTTATTAATGCAAATGATGTAAATTAGATCATATTGGATTTTATAATTGTCTTGGCACTTTCAACCTATTCCATAAATATATATTCGACGTTGAGATTTCCAACAAGTAATTTTTGAAGCTTTCAACTTAACCTCTGCAATTCAGTGTTCTAGTCAACAAGTTTATGGATAGTTTTTCCTCTCTGGAAAAATGGTTCATAATTCACAAAAGTTGAAGAAATGTCTCTCATGGGAGAGGAAGCACAATCCAATAACTCCTTTTGTTTCCTCAAGTTGAAACCTATTGGGTGTGCAACATTAATACAAGTAATATGAGCTGCACTTCCTCAGGTCCAAATCAGAACACTTGACACTATTCCAGACACACGGTCCAATGGTATTTTAGTTTGATCGTAAAATAATAAAATATTGAACAAGAAATTCAGTTCGCTTTTGAGTTTAAGAAAACCCAGGTAATAATTTTATTCCTTGTAATCTGATAGTCAATTGACTTTTACTAACCATTAACATTTCGGGAAGAAACATTATTAATGATTTATAGTTGTGAACCAGATTATTAATCACACATGTTTTTACATTTTAATATTCCCTGCACTGTTGAAACTCTTTATGGGCTCTATTAATGTTTTATGTCTTTTAAATTCAATTATTAATCATGGACACTTTCAGAATTTTGTTGGTATTTGCATAGCTGTGGTGTCATCTTTGAAAATTTATGAGCGTTTGACATAGTTATAATACAATATAAAATACCCATTTAAAACATGTAATTGTATTTCATTATGACACTTTTATTGCTGAGTTCCCAGGACAAAGATTTTGTTTTTTGTTTTTAAAGAAATCACTTTTTTTTGCAGCTCAAAGGCTTGAACGATTACGAAAAGAACGACAAAATCAGATTAAATGCAAAAATGTTCAGTGGAAAGAGAGAAACGCTATACTCTCAGGTAAAGCATGTTTTGAGCACTCATGTACAATTTAAACTTGCTCTGGAGCTTAATAAAAACTTTAGAAGTTAATTGAATGCAGTATTCAGAGGGAAAAAAAACTGCTAGAGAAACTCAGCGGCTCAGGGAATGCAGTATTTTTAGTTTAGAGATATAGCACTGAAACGGGCACATATCCACACCGTCCAGCGATCCCCGTACACTAACACTAACCCTACACACTACAGACAATTTACTATTTTTTCCACAGCCAAATTAACGGACAAACTTGTACGTCTTTGGAGTGTGACAGGAAACCGGAGCACCCGGAGAAAACACATGCGGTCATGAGGAGAACGTACGGACTCCGTTCAGACAGCACCTTTATTCAGGATCAAACCTGGCTCTCTATTCAGTTGTTTTTTTTTGTTTTTTTTAAATTAATAGTTTTTAATTGGAGGGAAATAATAAAAAAATTCACAGTACATCTGATGTATGGCATTATATTTTCCTCCATTTTGTTTTTTATAAATAATAATAATAATATAAACAAAATAACCCTAACCCACCCTCCCTAAACACCCCTAGGCAGCTTATTTTTTCACAATCCAAATATATCACAAAATCAAATGCACTTTTTAACAATAATAAAGTAACAAAACAGAATAAAGGCAGATCCCCACTTAATGTCAAGTGGCCTCAGTCAATAGGTAGTTCCTTTAGACCCTCAAAGTATGATAAAAAGCGTTCCCATTTCAAATAAAACTTTTTCACAGACTCCCTCAATGTGAATTTAATCTTTACTAACCTTAAAAAAAACATGACGTCTTCCAGCCAAGCAGTGGCAGATGGAGGAGTGTTAGATTTGCAGACCAGCAAGATTCTCCTACGGGCCAAAAGTGATGTAAATGTAATGATATCAGACTGGATTGTATTTAAACCCAAGGTTTTATCTGTTACACCAAATACAGCTACAAGCGGGCAAGGTCTCACTGTCATCCCAAGGACTTCACTGATGGTTTTAAAAACCACTGCCCAGTAGTTAACACGTTTGGGGCAAGACCAGAATGCATGAGCTAGATTGGCTGGAGAGAACGAGCACCTGTCACAGCCAGCGTCCGTCCCTGGATATATGTTAGCAAGCCTGGCTTTCCTTAAATGAACCCTGTGTAAAACTTTAAATTGTATGAGCCCCAATCTAGCACATGATGACGAGGAGTGGACTTTTTTCAGCGCTTCTGTCCAGCATTCCTCAGACAGATCAGTACCAAGGTCATCCTCCCACCTAGCTTTAACTTTGTTCAGGTTTTGATCTCCTAAATACATCAATCGAGAATATACTGCAGAGATCAGTCCTTTATTTGCAAAGGTAAGAGTGAGTTTATCCAACACTGTGACAGGAGGGAGTTGTTTAAGCAAATAATTCAATCTCAAGTCAGTTTTGATAATTGCTATTGGTAAATTAAATTAATGCCTCAAAGAAAGTACTGCAGCATATTTTTACACGGTATATGTGGTGGGGTGTGAGAACGAAAATGCTTGAAAAGTACAGTGAATACTAATGCTAAAAATCTTGATTTTCCATTGGTAGAAACAGTGATGATTTAATTTTAGTTATTCAACAGTAATTACAGAGGTGCAAGATTGTAAAGCACTCTCAACTTGAGTTGTACTTTCACGGTAGTTAGTATTTGAACATTTTATAGAAAGTGTGATATGTAGGATTAATTTGAAAGGTTTGTCCATTGCAAAGTTTCAGAAGATAGCTAATTTTATTTCTTTAATCGGGTACATTTTTTCTCGGGTACTCACAGTTAATACCAAAAGAGTGGTCACTGCTCTAGTGACTCAGTTAGTAAATTTCCCATCACTATGAAGCTTCATTAACTGCCATCTATTCTGCTTCCCCTGGCTAATCTGGTGTCCATTGACATGGATTTGGCTTTGGAAAGCATGACTGTGGAGCAGAAACACAATGAATAGTATCAATGTAAATGCATGGCATGAATGAAGCCTTGCTTGAAACTTCCCAAAGTGGTGTTATGGGATACTTTATAGAGATGGGGCATCTGAAATTTCAATTCAGGAAAGAAATAGCGGATACATAAAAAGAACATGAACGCTTTTATCTGCATTTTATGTTATCTTGAATTATTATAAATTCCATTAAAATTAATTTAATTTTATGTTGAACTTCCTTCTTAGAAGTATAGTTAATTCTTTCATAATGCAAAGGAGTAAAAGTTAAATGGATGTGGCACAAGTTAATGGCAAATTTATCATAGAGTATCCTCTTTGGAGTGAGCTTTAAATGCTGCTTGAATAGAATTTTCATCACATGGAAATTAGTTATCCATATAAACCTTTTATCATAACTTTTATTTTTATTATTTTCTGATTAATGAACTTCATTTATTTGATTTAGCCTGCCGTCAGTGCCTTTGTCACTTGTTTTTTGGGTTCCTAAGTCTGAGACAGACTTGCACCCAATGTCTGGCTCTTGTGAGGTGGCTGGGATTAGATCCGTGCAGCGCTTTATTCAACTTGAGCCACATGAGAAAAAAGTAAACTGTTCTGTTTTACTTGTTGCATTCTAGCACCAGGTATTCACCGTCAAGGCCGGAGAATTTTTAAACTTCATAGGTAATTTAGTAGTGATTGACTATTGAGAAGTGGTTCTTCCTATTTCAGCTGAAGAACTCGGCTGCTTGTTCGAAAAGAAGGACTTCCGTACAAAACCACCGACTACTGGAACATCATCTATGCTTTCTGTACGACTTGAACACTGTCCGCATCAGCTGAACAACCCATTCAATGAGTATTCCAAATTTGATGGCAAGGTGGGTGCAGGATAGCATTTCACATTTTACACTGCATTCTTGTTCGTAGATGTCCCATTTGTGTATAAAACAATCAAAAGTTCCACCAAATAATTGTTAGATTACAAGCAGTTAGTTGGTCACCACGTTTGAGGAGTGGGGGTGGTCATTAAGTGCGTTAAGAATCGACAAGATCAGCGTTGGATTGCTTTTTGTCTTTCATTTGATGAGCCTGCTGACTTCAACTTGTCAGCCCTCCAATGCAGAACAGTTAAATACATAAATAAGTCTTGGGTGATTTCCTCTGTGTACCATTAGTAAGATCATAATTGTATTCGCAAGTCTGTTTAAATTAGTTCAGAGGAAATATTCCTCATTAAGGAAGTGATACAAATTCACAATCAACATTTTTTTTGCATACAGCCCAACATTGTGTAAACTGTTTTGTTATTTAATGGCTTTAGAGTAATTCACTTTACTGCCTTTGAATTCAATTCAAACTATTTGCTTAATAATCAATGAATTAAGCAACAAATATCTTGTGGATTTTTATTCAACTCTCAATAAAATAACGTTACAAATGTGTATGATGAATACTTTGCTGTCTGAAAAAGGGCCTCGAGCCGAAACTTCACCCATTCCTTCTCTCCAGACATGCGGGCTGTCCCACTGAGTTACTCCAGCTTTTTGTGTCTATCTTTGCTCTCAATACTGATCTCTAAAAGAGTTGGCGGATAAGATTTGATGGTATCCATGCCGTGAACTATCCTTTTTAATCTGATCTCCAAGTGTTCCTTGTATCACTCAGTAATGATATGAAGTTGGCTGAGCAGCCAATCGTTAAACTAATCAAACAATCAGTTAGCCGCAAAGAGAGAGAGCTCAGTTTCTAATCTATTATACTTTACAATTAGCATTAAGCATAAATCTGAACTGGCTGCAAGGCAAAGCTGCAGCTGAAAGCAATTGTGAAGTTTGTGGAAGTTGCTGTCACATGCATTGTGCAGTGGATGATATGTTTATCAGTGATGTTATGAAACGAGAAATTTATGTTTCATCCTTGTGTTAAATCGGGACCAGTGTTTAATTTTTTGAGAAACAAAACTATTGTTGGAATGTTCACAAATGTTGTATTCTAATTTGGCTATCTGAGACAAATGCATGCTTCCCGTCTTGTCTTCCTACATGCAAGGTTAGACATTAACCCTACATAGAAAACAATACAGCACAGGAACAGGCCCTTCTGCTCACAATGTCCATGCTAAACGTGATGCCAAGTTAAACTAATCTTCTCTGCCTACACATGAACTGTATCCCTCCATTTGCTGCATATAGAAAACATAGACATAGAAGGATGAGAGGGGATCTTTTAGAAACATATAACATTCTTAGAGGATTGGACAGGGTAGATGCAGGAAAAATGTTCCTCATGTTGGGGGAGTCCAGAACCAGGGGTCACTGTTTAAGAATAAGGAGTCGGCCATTTAGGACTGAGATGAGGAAAAACGTTTTCACCCAGAGAGTTGTGATCTGTGGAATTCTCTGCCACAGAAGGGAGTGGATGCCAATTCACTGGATGTTTTCAAGAGAGAGTTAGATTTAGCTCTTAGGGCTGAGGGAATCAAGGGATATGGGGGAAAAAGCGAGAACGGGGTACTGATTTTGGATGATCAGCCATGATCATATTGAATGGCGGTGCTGGTTCGAAGGGCCGAATAGCACCTATTTTCTATGTTTTATATGTCTATGTTCTAATATGCGGCTAGTTATTTAATTTTCTGGAAAAATAGACCAGAACGGGAGTCATGATGAAGTGTCAGCGATCTTCACTGTCCACATGAATGTTATAATCTGTCACATTGGATGTCCCCTTTCACATCATCACTTGTAAAATGTCATCAGCTGTCAGGGGATCCCTGTTTTCAATGAACATTAATGTAATCAAGCAGACTAAGCAGTTGATCTCATTGAAGAACTCTTACAATGGGTAAGGCAAAGCACTTTTTCTGTCAATGGAAGCACTTTACAGTGAATGAGCAAAATGAAGTATTTTCAGAGAGAAAAAGTGTGGAAAATAATGGGAAATGCTGAAATATAACATGAAATTTGAAATGTCATCTTTTTTGTGAAAGTATTAAAGGTATCGTTTTTTTACTGTAAGTAGTTCACAATTTGGCGTTCGCATCAGATCACTTTTGTGATGATTATATTGCAAGTGAAGTTGAATTTATCAAATGGGCAAGTACACAATGCACATAAGCAGGATGCTTCTGTGACAGAGCAGGTAATTGTTGACTGGAGCTTCTAGATTTGTGTTTAATTACATGATTGCTTTGCAGATTTACTCTCAGACCTTGCCCATTATAATGTTTTGTACTGATGACTTCATATTTCCATTGCAAGTTCTTGTGTTGCCAATTGTAAGAAAAGTGATGGGTGCGAAGGCATCGCACACTGTACCAAGGAAGCTTTTGCTTTACTGCTATGGATTGACTCAAACTGAATTTGATAGTGTGCTTTACTGTAGTTCCTTCAACTGTTCCTTAGATTTTAAACAATATTTGGAACATTTCAAGATGAAATCAGCCTAGATTATTAGGAAATTGTGTATACCTCGAGAAGAAGCTCCACATTCAGTTTTTGTCATTGGTTTTATAACTTGAGTATATCATTTATATGAAGTGTACAGTAGGATAGGATGTGACAGCTATTATGGGATCAAAGTTAAGGGATGGGCAGCTGAATGTTCTGGAGCATTGATACTTTTGGCATGGCAGAAGAGGATGCATGAGAGGAGGTGGGGTGGGGTGGGGGGGGGGTAAAATTATTGATGAGGGAGAACGTCACGGTAACGTGGAGATTATATCACGTGGGAATGTCCAGCGAGGCATTAGTTGAGCTTGCTAATAACAATAGATCACTTTAATGGGATTATACTATAGACCACCCAGTAGGTGGTGGGAATTAGAAAAGCATCTCCATGGCAAACTCACAGATGGATATAGGAATAAAAAGTTGTAACAGTAGATGATTTTTAACTTCCCCAATATTGACTGGAATTGATTTGGTGCAAAGGAGTTGGATAGGGCAGAATTAGTTGTGTGTGACCAGGCAAGTTTTTTAAAAACAATTTAGGTGGCCTACCAGAGAAGGAGCTACACTTGACCTTTGGCCAGTGGCTGTAATTCTATTAGTTTTAAGCTAACATGTAAAAAGATTGAACGTCCTCGGGTTAAATTTCTAAATTGGGGCAAGGTTAATTTCACTTGCATCAGACAAGAACTCCAGTTTCACAGGGTGAAGCTGGTCATGGAGAGCCTGCAAGTGGGAGCTTTTTAAAAGTAAGATAGGAAGAGTTCAGGGCCAGCATGTGCTTATTAGGGAAGGGTAAGGCTAACAGGATTAGAGGTCCTCCCTGATTGATGAGGGGTATTGAAAGTCTGGTGAAGAAAATGGCACATGCCAGGTACATGTCAGCTGGGATTGTGAGATTCCTGAAGTGTGAGGGTGCACATAAAAAGGAAACTAGGAGTGTAAATAAGGTAAAAGCCTAAAAGATTCTATAAATATAGCGAGTAAAATGGTAGCTAGGGAGAGAGTAAATTGGCTTAAGGATTGTTCTGGTAATCTGTGTGGGGAGCCATGGGAAATGGGAGAGGCATACCTTTGCTTTGATTTACAGAGAAAGACATGAAAGTTAGTTCAGGGGATGAAACGGTGATATCTTGGAGCATTACAACATGACGCTGGTGATGTTGGAGCTCTCAGAACACCCACAAGTTACTGAATCCCTTGGGCCTGTCGGGTTGCATCCATGGATAGTATGGGAAGCAAGGGAAAAGATTGCAGGGATCCCTGGCAGTGGCTTTGTGTTTTCTTGGCCATAAGAAGACTGGAAGATTACTAAATATAATGACTAATAGATGACTAATGTCCTTGGGGGCAGCAGAGGTGAGCTACCAAACTGAAACTGGGGAGTGAGCCTTGCACCAGTGGCGGGTAAATTACTGGAGGGGATTGGGAGGTAGGATCTTCAAGTATTTGGTAAGGCAACGGCTGACCTGGCATAGGTAGCATGGCTTTATGCATGGCAATTATACCTCATGAACTTGATTGACATTTTCCTAGAAATGGCCAGGATGATTGATGAAGGCAGGGCAATCGATGTTGTCCACAAGGACTTCAAGGTATTTGACAAGGTCCTGCATGATTGACTCGTCCAGAGGTTAAGAACAGATGGTATCCAAGGTGAGCTGGCCAATTGGGTGCACAATTGGCTTGGTGGTTGGAGGCAGGGGCTGGCAGCAGAAGGATGTTTTCAGTATTGCTCTCCTGGATCACTGCAGGGGCCTCTGCTTGTCATGTGTAGTAATAACTTGGTTGAGAATGTAGGTGACATGGTTAATACATTTTGGAGAAGAGACCAGAGTTGATGGTTGTCTCAGTTACAAAATGATATACATTAACTGGGAAAGTGGCATGGGAACGATAGTCAGACGTGGGAAGCAGTGCCTTTTGGATCATCAAACCAGGCCAGGATGTCCAATGAATGGCAGGACCCTGGAGAGTGTTGCTAGTGCACAATTCCCTGAAAATGGTGGTTTATATGGGAACTGGAAATGTTTTAGGGCCATTGGTATCTGGAATGACCTGCCAGAGGAAACGATGGCGTCAGAAACAGTAACAACATTTGAGAGAAATCTGGACAGGTACTTGAATAAACAGGACATAGAGGGATATGGAAGTAGTGCAGGCAAGTTGCTTTAGTATGGATAGACATGATGGGTGTCAGATGTGTTGTGCTAAAGTGGTGTTTCTGGGCTGCACAGCTCAATGACTTGAACATATTTATTGTAGTGGTGGTATTAAGCATTGCAAAACATTTTTACCAATGTACATGTACAAAGTAAATTAACGTATATTAACAAGCATTGAAATTGTGACTTTTCATTCAATTCTATTCAAAACATAATATTTTTAATGACGATGTTTCTACCATGCTCGTCAGAAGGGGTCGAATACAGTGGTATTATCGGGACCCATATAGCATGTTTGCAATTCAGATCTTCAAACAGATTAAGGTGCATGGCATAAATTTGTTTAAAATCCTTACATCGATATATTTTTGGCAAGTTAAATTTGGTCTGTCTTCACTTTTGCTTTGATCAGTTGGTTGCTTATAATTTATTTCCTATATGCGTGTATATTTTTATCTATAAATCCATCCATTGACAAATTAAAACTTTATTACAGCTTCACTTTAAAAATTGAGCTCCATTTAAAAATCAGATTAAAGGTGTAGTTTCATGTTTAATTGACATTAAATACATGACTGAATTAAGAATTATTCATCTTGAATTATGTTCATAAATTGGCACATTAAGACTGTATGAAGCTGAAAAGAATAATGTCTTATACTTATTGCCTTGCATAAACTTAGTTCCTGAAATGAAATACTCAAAGAAATGACAGGGCAGATTTTCAGATTCAGATTCAAACATTATTGTCATTGTGCAGTGGACAAGTACAGAGACAACAAAATGCAGTTAGCATCTCACCCAGAAGTGAGACCACGGAATAATGGAACAGTAAAATATATATGTATATACAGTAGCAGTAGTGCAATTTTCTGGGGGGGGGGGAGATCAGTCACTGGGGGAAGGAGTGTCCGAGGGGGTGGGGTAACTGGCAATCACCAATGTGCAGAGTTAAGTAGGGTAACAGCTGCAGGGAAGAAGCTGTTCCTGAACCTGCTGGTCCGGCAACGGAGAGACCTGTAGCGCCTTCCAGATGGGAGGAGGGTAAAGAGTCTGTGGCTGGGGTGAGAGCAGTCCTTGACGATGCTGCGCGCCCTTCGCAGACATCGCTTGCTCTGGACAGACTCAATGGAGGGGAGTGAGGAACCGGTGATGCGTTGGGCAGTTTTCACCACCCTCTGCAGTGCTTTCCGGTTGGAGACAGAGCAGTTGCATACCATACTGTGATACAGTTGGTAAGGATGCTCTCGATGGCGCAGCGGTAGAAGTTCACCAGAATCTTTGGAGACAGATGGACCTTCTTTAGTCTCCTCAGGAAGAAGAGACGCTGGTGAGCCTTCTTGATCAGTGTTAAGGTATTGTGGGTCCAAGAGAGGTCATCAGAGATGTTGACCCCCAGAAACCTGAAGCTGGAAACACGCTCCACCTCCGTCCCGTTAATATGGATGGGGGTGTGCGTGCCACCCCTAGACCTTCTGTAGTCCACAATGAGCTTCTTGGTGTTAAGGGCCAGGTTATTGTCAGCGCACCATGCTGCTAGGAGCTGGATCTCCTCCCTATAGGCCGACTCATCGTTGTCGCTGATGAGGCCAATCACCATTGTATCATCTGCATACTTGATGATGGTGTTAGTACCATGGACAGGTGTGCAGTTGTAGGTGAAGAGGGAGTAGAGGAGAGGGCTCAGCACGCAGCCCTGTGGAACGGGGTGAGGGTTGAAGAGGTGTGGTTGTCTAACCTAACAGTTTAGAAATATAAAAAACAATATAAGGTGAAAGGAAAGTTGGGGGCTTGAGTGTGAGTTGGTTTGATGTGCAAACAAACTTTGAAAATATACAGAATACCAGAAAATAACAAAATAGTGTAATTCAGACATTTGGGATTCTCCAGAAATGTGTTGTGATAATTTTTAAATAATATATGCCATACTTGGGCACATGGATCTTGATTTTAAAGTCTAGTAGTGAGGACGTGTAAAATAATTCTGTTAGGTATGTTCAAAAGATGCATGTGGTTATCTTTTGAAGAGGTACAGGTCTGTAGGTTAATTGGCTTGGTAAATGTAAAAATTGTCCCTAGTGGGTGTAGGATAGTGTTAATATGTGGGGCTCGCTGGTCAGCATGGAACCGGTGGGCCGAAGGGCCTGTTTTCACGCTGTATCTCTAAAACCTAAAAAAACCAACATGTCTTTTAATGGGATGAATATATAATATTAAGCCAAGGAAGTTAATGAAATCTTATCGACACTGGTTTGGCCTCAGCTGGAGCATTGTGTTCAGTTCTGAGCAGCAGGAAGGAATGAAGATCATGTTGAGCAGTGAGAGTTCAAGAAAGAAACTGAAAGAGAAAGAGCCGAGCTGGTCTTGGAGCAGAAACAGTTCCGGTGATTTGCTGGAAATGTTCAGAATGAAAGATTCGGAGAGTAAACAGGCATTTTTTCCATGGTAACCAGAGGAAATAGGGAGGGGGGGGGGGGGAGGGAGGGAAGCAAGTGTTTTGTATGTGGTCAGCTTTTGTACGATGACATAAAGTGCTCTATAGGTTGTTAGAAACTAATTTTATGCATTCATACTATTTTCTTAAGTGAGCGTGTGAGGGAAATTGGATTATTGAGGAGCCTTTTCAAGAAGCCAGCAGAAGTACAATTGGCTCCTGGTGTTCTGTGTCATTATAGATTCACAAATAAAACCATTGGAAATGATGCAGTTTAAACCAATCATGCCCATTTTTTCCCAGCATGGTTCCCGAGATCATTTTCATTTCCTACCCAGCAGAACAAGAGGCTGCATGTACTCATTTAAAAAAAAAAATCACATAAAAATGCTGTGACATTTTTTTTTCTTCGGTGAGAAAGATGGCCCACTGCAATTGAATTCTTCCAACTACTAGGCCCTGGTGTTGACCATTTTCTGTATGTATAGATGTCCTGTTTTTTTTAAACGCTTCATTATCATTCAGTCAGTGGCAACAGAACAGTAGCTTTGTATTTATACCTGCAGCCAGTTTGAATCTCGGGGCTACCTGGGACTGGAGTCAGTATAACGTAGATGTTGTTTTTGGAAGATGATGCTCCTATCACCTGTGTTTTATTTTGATATCTTCTCCATTAATGACTTCTCCATTATAAGATTTTGCACTTGCAAGGTATCTTATACATTCATGTCAGAGTGTCACAATGCAATGTAGGCAATGTGAGGTGCAGATTAGTGTCGTGTGAATAGATGTGGGGATATCTGCCAGTGTAATCGGCCAGATTGCAGTGTGTTCCATTATAGGTGATCAATTCATTAGGAAGTGATCTTAGTCTTGAAGTAGATATCCATCAAAATCTGGATCCCTAACACACTGGTCTGGCATGAGATCTGTCCCACAGGTACAAGTCAAATGACCTTCAGTATGATTCGTATTTCCCCAGTTGTTCAGTTGGTGTTTTACCATTTGCAATTAATTTGCGCCTCCCCTGCATCGACATAGAGGAGGTCAAATCAGTTTAATTAGGCACATCAACACCCTATCAACAATTGTGGGCGGCACGGTGGGGCAGCGGTAGAGTTGCTGCCTTACTGCAGATGCAGCGCCGGAGACCCGGGTTCAATCCCGACTACGGGTGGTGCCTGTGCGGAGTTTTACGTCCTCCCCGTGACCTGTGTGGGTTTTCTCCAAGATCTTCGGTTTCCACCCGCACTCCAAAGATGTACAGGCTTGTAGGCTAATTAAGATGCTGCCTGTCCCGCTGAGTTACTCCAGCATTTTGTGTCTACCTTCAATTTAAACCAGCATCTGCAGTTCTTTCCTACACACGACGGACAATTTTACATTTGTCCCTCGTGTGTGTAAGATAGTGTTAATGTACAGGGATTGCTGGCCGGCATGGGCTGTAGGGCCTGTTTCCGCGTTGTATCTCTAAACAAAGCTAAACTAAACTAAATAGTGAGCCAGAGGCTTAATATTATGTCTTTGAACCTTTCCAACCTATCTCAACAATGACCACCTTTTGCAAGGTGTGTAGGAAAGAACTGCAGATGTTGGTTTACTTTGAAGGTAGACACAAATGCTGGAGTAACTCAGCGGGACAGGCAGCATCTCTGGAGAGAAGGAATGGGTGACGTTTCGGGTCGAGACCCTTCTTTTGCAAGTCCTTATTGTAATGGCCTACTCTCACCTTGATGGGTGTAACCTGGAACAGGAAGAGATTGCTGTATTATCTAGGATAAATCAGTCTGGTTATTTGTAAGCCAATCCTATCACCATCGTCTGGATACCTTGGCCACTGTTCTACCCATGGTACGATTTACGGTCATTCCCTGGGTATCCTCATAATCTCCCCTCTAGAGAGTCGAGGGCAGCATAAAAAGGCGCATGGTAAATGACCAAATTGTACATCATCCTGATTCGTGAATATGTCACTGCTCCTTCATTGTTGATGGGTCATTATCCGCATGATTAAGAAATGTTAGAGTAAAATTAAATTTTGGCAATCAATGTTACAGGTTAAAAAGAGTCTAAATGAAATAGTGGAGTCTCAGAAGTAGTAATCACCAGATTTCTACGTGAGCCTTATGTGAATTAGTATAAGATGATTAAGACTGGAAATTGATAGATCTTGTGGAAAAGCCACACGACTATGTAACTGTTTTGTGACCAGTGCTGAGGATTGCTATGTAGTCATGGAAGAGAATCAAGATGGAAAAATACATCATCTCTGTGGTACGGGAAGGGTCTGTAGTAGGTAGGATCTTATTTCAGAAAATTCAAAAGAGATATCTATTTGGGTGAAGATAAGAAATGATAAGCAGAATAAATAATTGGCGGCAATTGTTATCTAATCATAGTTGTGGTGAACAATAATTTGAAGTATGTGTTACTCGGGTAGTAAAATGATTGAGGATTCTTATCTACTTATAATTGGGGTAGACCAAAGTTGTAGTAATAGTGTGCAGCACAAATTCCTGGAGTGGATTAGTTGGTTTTCCAGATCAGTATTTTGAGCACTAATGAAGGGACAGAGTATTGTAGATCGAGTAAGAGGATTAATTTATAACGTGGGAGGTAGGGACCATCATGCGATGGTCTTTTAATAAAATTGAAAGCGATCTTGTCCAATATAAAACAAGGGTCTTAAATCTGAAACAAACTACAAAGAAATGAGGTGTGAAATGGCTTTGGGAGTGAGGAAAACTAAATTAACGTGGTACGTTAAGTCAGCAATGGTTAAAATGTTAATTAATTTAGTTGACATTAAATTTATAGATCTCCTAATGGCCCAAAAATACAACAATATTATTTCAACGGAAAATGTTGATAAAAGAAGCAGCGAGCCCTCAGAGGGAGAAACCTTCAGAACCGAGCCTGAGATTGAGAAATATGAACAGACATGGAAAGGGCTTACAAGGATTTGTGAAAAGAAAAAGATTGGCCAACGGTAATGTGGGTTTCATACAGACAGACAGGAAGTGGGGAATAAGAAAATTGACAGAGAAATTAAGTATTTTGTCTTCATGGAAGAAGAAAGGAAAAATCCCAGAAGTAATGGTGGACAACTGGTAGAGTCTGGATGAAAGAAATTAACATTAGTAAGACAACCTATCAGAAACGGATTGTAAGAAGATAAATCCTCCAGGCGTGATGACTTGCACCCCAAGGCAGGAGGAAGGGCATTATTCTTTAGATACACTCAAGTTAGAAGAGTGAGGTGAGCTGACAGTAGATATAAACCTCATTTTCCACAGCTGAGTGCTGAGAACCAGGGAGCATGGTCTTTATATCAAGAGGCAGACGTTCTGTGTGAAGACGTTTCTTCACTCTATGATGTGATAAATCTCAGAAATTCTCTACCAAGCTTGTTGAGAAAGCTCGGCTAATACGTAAACAAATATTTGATGACGGTGATTGATGGAACATTTAGGAAATCAAGGAATATGGGAGGGCACATGAATGTAGTGCTGAGATCTTGCTGAATAACAAAACTGACACACGAGGCTGAACGGTCAACCTCTGCATTTATTGCTTTCTTGACTGTGTTGTTACTGGGTGAGACCTTGTTCTACCCTGGGTGTTGCACTGGTTATGTGCCCAGCGATCTTTTGTATTAATATGCACTCGGGGCCCTCCATTCCCATGTGACATTGGCACTCATCCCCAATGCATCACCATTTTCCATTTCTTGCACCATAGCATCTTTCATCTGTGGATCTAATAAAACTACAGGAACAATTGCTTGCAATGCTTGCAAGAAATTCCCTAAATTGGAGATGCTGATCTGGAGAAAATTTAGTTTTGCTCAATTGTTTTGCTAATATCCTGCAGCTTTCTATATTCGATTATTTTCGGTTTGGTTATATAATTCCAATTTCTTTTTGCATGGAACATTAAGGGCTATACCTTATTTATTTTCCCCACACTAACTCAGCAAAACAGTTAAGGGACACAATCTACACTTGGTCCTGTTGAAAGTTGGGTTGCAACTCCAGAGAATTTTCAGCTGATGTACTTGTGTGTGATGCGCTGGTGGTTACAGGTCTCATGCAGACGATCATAGCAATTTAAAATGATGAATTAACCATGTCGCGTGAGAAGTGTATCGTTAAAAATGATAGGATATTTGTTCTAAGTATTTTTTCTGTAGCAGTATGTTGCCTGCTATAATGCTGAAAGCTAATATCATAAATGGAACGTGTATAATTGACGCCTAAATCCTTAGTTGTTTACCAAGTATTTATTCCAGAATTATACATGTGTATCTGCCTCAGCCTCCAGCTGCTTTTTGATGAAATGGTTTGGTGATGCATACGGTTTAGTTGCGTTGAAAAGTGTAATGAGGCAATTATCGTTCTGTTCATAAAGTCAAATTAAGGCAGTAAATAGTTTCTCCTTTTGCAGTTGGTCTCATTCTGTGGGCCTCTGTGTGTCTTTGTAAATGACCCAGCGTAGAACTGAGAAGAGCATAGTGAAGGTAGTAAAAAACAAATATATTTGACAACAGGAGCTGAAATGGGCTGCTCATTTAAACAAAAAACATGGTTGGGATTAGACAGCTTGCTTTTTGACAGGCATTCTGTGGAAGAGGAATTACGCTAGTTCATACAGGTTAACTTGTGAGTTTATGATGAAACAGTGGAAAGAATGGGGAATGGGGGAGGGGATCACTTGAAGACTGCTAATTGCTGTTGTGTTAATTTTTTGTAAGTGTTGATAGAGTCAGCTCACTTAGATTTGTTTTTGAACATATGGGAGATACTCCACATTAGACAGCCCATGGTGAAAATTAAGATAAATGTAAGAGCAATTAACATATACTAGTTGATGTTTTTTAAAGGCAATGTGAAGTGCTAACAAAACCCTTGCATTCCACTTCTGTTAGGCAAAGAATTTGAGCAGTATTTATATTGTACAACACTAATTGACTGAAACACTCGGCTGAATATTGAAATTGTGCTTTATAGGTTTTAATAATTCTAATTGGTAAAATTAAGCAAGTAATGTCTTATATTACAACTCTTCAATATGAAGTTTTTGCAACTATGCTCACACTAAAAATTGTGTAACGTCATTGGAGTTAATGGTATGTTAGCTTTCATAGCAAAAGGATTTGAGTATAGAAGCAGGGAGGTTCTACTTCAGTTGTATAGGGTCTTGGTGAGACCACACCTGGAGTATTGCGTACAGTTCTGGTCTCCAGATCTGAGGAAGGACATTATTGCCATAGAGGGAGTGCAGAGAAGGTTCACCAGACTGATTCCTGGGATGTCAGGACTGTCTTATGAACAAAGACTGCATAGACTCGGTTTATACTTTCTAGAATTTAGGAGATTGAGAGGGGATCTTATAGAAACTGACAAAATTCTTAAGGGATTGGACAGGCTAGATGCAGGAAGATTGTTCCCGATGTTGGGGAGGTCCAGGACAAGGGGTCACAGCTTAAGGATAAGGGGGAAATCCTTTAGGACCGAGATGAGAAGGACTTTTTTCACACAGAGAGTGGTGGGTCTCTGGAACTCTCTGCCACAGAGGGTAGTTGAGGCCAGTTCATTGGCTATATTTAAGAGGGAGTTAGATGTGGCCCTTGTGGCTAAGGGGATCAGAGGGTATGGAGAGAAGGCAGGTACGGGATACTGAGTTGGATGATCAGCCATGATCATATTGAATGGCGGTGCAGGCTCGAAGGGCCGAATGGCCTACTCCTGCACCTAATTTCTATGTTTCTATGTTAATAATGATGGCTGGAGAAGATTTCTTGCTTCCAGGGATTTGGAGTATCTAGAAAAGTTTATGAATAAGTTTATTGGCCAAGTATTCACATACAAGGAATTTGCCTTGGTGCTCCTGCCACAAGTGACCAGATGACATACAGTGACAGTTAGGAATGCCACATAAAACATTAAACATTAATAATAAAACATAATGAATAATAAAATATAACTTCAATGCCTATTTTTATTCTCTTGATTAGTTTCCTGCCTTCAATTTAATAACATTAAATGTTTGTTAATTTATGTGGGGAATAATGTCATAAACGTATGGGTTTGTAATGGTTATTTGGTTGCTTTTTCATCTAGAATGCTGCACAATGGCAAGTTGTCTGATCTAAAATGATTCCATTTTGTGATGTACGTAACAAACAGTCTGCCCTTCGAACTGCCTCACAAGATGGGACTGCAATATATTGACAATTAAAAATCCACGTTTTCCCCAACGTATCCCAGAACAGTTTTTAAACGATTAAAAAGCAAACGAGACAAAAAGTAAAACGTGGTTTCCTCTCGTGTTAATGTTCCAATAGAAAGGATGCATGCATTTGGGTGAAGCAGAAACGTAGGTTGAAAGAATAGTTAAAGTTTAGGTTTATTATTGTTACGTGTACAGTGAAAATGTTTTGTTTGTGCGGTACCAATCAAATTAGATAATACTATACATGAATACGATCAAGCCAAACTCAAGCACAGTAGATGGAGCAAAGAGAGAGATACCAGAGTGTAGAATATAGTTCTCAGCATTGTAGCAAAACAGTTCCAGTGAAAATATTCCCTGTTGTTAATAAGGAAGATGAGAGTAGGACTGTTCGGAAGCTTGATGAGACCGACAGAAGCTATTCCAGAGGCTTGTGCTATGCGCTTTCAGTACCTTCTGACTAATTAGAGCAGGGAGAAGTAGGAATGACTGAAGTGGGACAAGTCTTTGATTACATTGGTTGCTTTACTGAGGCAGCATAAAGTGTAGATGGAGTCAATGGTAGGGAGTCTGGTCTGTTAGATAGACTGGGCTACATCCACAACTCCGCAATTTCTAGCGGTCCTGGACAGAGCCTGTTCCCAAACAGTGCACCTGTAGAAGTTTGTAAGAGCATTGGAGCCAAATGGGCGACACGTTGGCGCAGCAGTAGAGTTACTGCCTTACAGTGCCAAAGACCCGGGTTCGATCTTGACTATGGGTGCTGTCTGTATGGAGTTTGTATGTTCCTCCATTTACCTGCGTGGGTTTTCTCCGGTGCTCCGGTTTCCATCCACACTCCAAAGACATACGGGTTTATAGGTTAATTGGCTTGGTATAATTCATGGAATCATGGAAACTTTATTGTCATTCAGACCTTTCGGTCTGAACGAACTTTTGTTGCCTTGCAGTCATACATATAGTAAATAACAAAACACACAATAAACACATATTTAACATCTACCACAGTGAGTTCACCAGACACCACCTCACTGTGATGAAAGGCAAAATCGTAAGTCTTTGTCTCTTCCCTTCTTGTTCTTCCTCTGCGCTGAGGCGATCCAGGCCTCCGATGTTATGACCCCACCGGGTGATGTAAGTAAGTCCCGTGGCTGAACCGTGCTCCGTGAACGGGCCGGTTCAACTCCGCGGCCCGGGGCGGTCGAAGCTGCCCCGGGCAGTTCCAAGTGTGTGTAGCATAGTGTTGGTGTGCGGGAATCGTTTGTCCACACGGACTCATTGGGCTGAAGGGCCTGTTTCTACGCTGTATCTCTAAACTAAACTAAACATGCCAAAATGTCTCGGTCTTGTGAGGATCTATCAAGATAGAGGCGTTGGTGTTCTTTTGCGCTGTTGCTTCAATGTGGTGGTCCATTACAGACAGATTTTAAGGAGTTTGATAATTGATTGTATGGAATTATTGGTGCACATCAATTGTTACATTTAAAAGCAAATTCTGGAGCATCTGAAGAAAGATTATGACAGGAAAATAATTTGATGCTATTACGCTAGTGTTGGTACTTTTTCATTAGATGAGTGAGGAACTTGAGTTTAGGGTTTTGTCATGCGTTTGGGAGAATGGTTAGCATCACAGCAATCAACAAGACTGCAACACGGAAAACATTTCTCATTGAACAATTAGATGGGAAGGGATTGAGTAGATTATCAAAGCAGCAAATAATCAATTTGAAGCCACTTGTTAAGGGCCTGTCCCACTATACGAGTTTAACCAAGAGCTCTCCCGAATTAAAAAAATAAATCAAACTCGTTGTAAGTACGTAGCGGGTACGTTGGAGCTCAGGACGTCTCTTAGCGGCTCGTAATGCTAACGGCAGGTACTCGGAGAAACACGGTAAGCTCGTGAAATTTTTTCAACAGTGCGGAGAGTGTCCACTTGTTCTTCTTTCGTGTGGCGTGCACAGCCTAAAGTTGTAGGACAACATGTTCTGTTCTATTTGATCTTCCGTTTGTGCACATCGAGTTGATTGCAGTAGTCGAAACAGGGCGGACCACGTGAAGGTTGCAATCTCCACCCCAGAGTGTCCACGAGAGTCCCCGAGTACCTACGAGCGGCTATTACCGTAATTCTCCGAGTTCGAATCAGGGAAACTCGGGATAACTTGTGAATTACGCTGTATAGTGGGACAGGGGCTTTACTAAGGACAGTTGCAATTGTTAACCCCTATATGTTCCTTTAAAGTGTTGGTTTAGATTCTTCCACCACATGCCTCTCAGCAACTAAAATATGTGCAAGTATACTTGGCTAGGAAATAAGAATTCTGTTTAAACACGAGTGTGCAGTTTTCTCATGATTTCTACAAATAATGTATCGACTAGGAGATTTGTATTAAACCAGACTTTCTGATATGAATGTCGAAATTGTAATTTGCAGATTTTAGTCACAAAGGTGTTTGCTGGTGTCAAGCCAACTAGACTAACAATATTGTTGAATGAACAGGTGACTATTTAACTTCAGATGTTTAATAACACTAGGATACATTTTTACAAACTGACCTGTGCAGATAATTGAGTTGGATAAATCCAAATGATGCATATATGAATTTGTTCCCATGACTTTAAATATTAGAGAACAGAGGACCAAGAATGTTCTCTCTAAGCACCTAAATATTATTGACCAGATGTAAGCTTTATCAAACACATCAAAGTTCAGGCGATCATCATTTTAGAGTTCAATTATTCAATCACTTTGGAAGGTTGAAAAGAGAATGAGTTCAATGTTTTATTTGCATTGTGCCATCTCTGGCAGTGCAGTGCATTCCCAGTACTGCGTGACAGTGGCTGCCAGGAATATCTACACAAGTGTCTCGAATGATATTTAAACACAAAACATTTTTATTCAGATGACATTGCCGCCAGAGGATTAAAACTAATCCCTGTCTTGTCAGCTTCTAAGCTTAGAACCTCGACCTTTTGTAAGTGAATATAATTTCCAATGACAGAGAAGAGCTGGGAAAATCAAGTCTTTCTTGAGGAAAGTACTGACTTGATTATTTCAGTGTTGGAAATAGCATTACACTTGTGCCGTCCAGTTCCATGTCATAGCGGTTGACAGCGACAGTTGAAATGGATGAGACCTGCACCAGCTGGTTGTCATTGTGTTGAGATCCAGAGCATCGAGACATCCACGCCAGTGCCTTGTTGATCTGAAGCTTTTGGTATGGATCTCTTTTTTTTGTCCCTGATCTTGATTGATTGAACTGTTGGACTTAGCTTTGATTTCTGACATTGAGACAACAGGAGACGAGGCTGCAGAAATTTGCCACATGAAAGCAATGAGCATTAAACCTAATGGTTGCTTTTTCATAACCATTCAGGATAGTGTGACAATGGATTGTGCAGTCATTATAGTTAATGTGGCACCTATTATAACCCAGTCTTTGAAGCTTTATTGGATGATCTCCTGATTGTAATGTTTAATTGTTAGCCTGACCTGTTATTTAAGGACATTGTGTGATAATATTGAAAGGAAATTGTGTGAGATACGAGGTGCTAAAGCTGATGGGCATTTTAGCTCCTTGGCTCAAAAGTCCTGTCCAAGACAGAAAATAGAAGTAAATAATTTTATATTTTAGAATCATTTTTAAGCGTAATTAACTTGCATGGAACCTTGGTATTTTATGAGTTTCAGTTCTTCTCAGCCATTCCATTTCCTCAATTAGTATGTTCATTCTATAGATAGGAGTAATAAAAATTGGCAAAGGTTAACAACAAGATAGATACTGTAATAATTTAGTGAGTCCATTATGTTCCTAAAGTAATGTGTTTAAATGCTCTTTATACGAGTGTAACAAAATGAAGTAGGCATTTAGCCAAGAGACTATCTAAACAAGGTCCCTAATCTCATAACTAAACTATTTTATTCATATGTTAAGTGATCGTACTATTATGTATTATACTATTATTGTTGTTGGAGTTGATTACAATGATTTGTTTGAATGGAAGACTTCAGCTCAGCAATGTATTGTATTTCATAATATGTATAAATCACGTGTCGGGTTCCCTCACATTTTCCCTGCAAGATCATGGCTGATTTTTTAATCTCCTGCCATTTTCCTCCATGAACCCCATATCTCCAAATATCTATGGATAAATTTGTCCCCAGCATTCTTAGTGACTGAGCTACCGCAATCCTTTTGGGTGGAGAATTCCAAGGATTCGCTACCCTCTGGGTGAAGAGATGCACTACCTCTGGGTGACGAAAAGTCTGGTGAGAAGATCGATGATGGGGCGTGTATGTGAAAGTTTCTGCATAAAGGCACAAAGGCAGAACAAAATAAAGCAGTAGCTGCCAAGACCTAAATTGCCAATCCATAGATCAGATGAACTATCTCAACAATTAAAACTACTGTTAACGTGTTAAACATAAAACGGTACATAGCATAGGTAAAGGTACGTCAGCCCACTATGCCTGTTCCAAACATGCTATGTTAAACTAATCCCTTCATGTGATCCATATCTCTTCATTCCCTGCACATTCATGTGCCCGATCACCACAAATGCCACTGTCGTATCTGCTTCGATTGCTCCCCTAGCAGTGCGTACCAGGCACTCACCCACTCTGTGCAGAGAAAGATTCCCGTTGCATCTCCTTTGAACTTTCCACTCTCACCTTAAAGTTATGCTCATTAGTATTCGACATTTTCATCATGAGGAAGACTGTCGACACTATCTATGCCTCTTATTTTATTAGTTGTGTGGATTTCCTTTCCCATATCTGTAACTGGTCTGTATCCTGTTGTATCCTTTGACGGTCTGCTTCACTGTCACCACAATTTATTGTCGTCTGCAAACTCCCAGAACTTACCCCTGCAGACCCTATAACAAGCTTCTATTATGAATAACCAATTTCTGAACCAACAAGACACTCTGGATGCCATGCATATTAATATTCTGGATTAGCCTGCCATGAGGGACCTTGTCCATTGCCTTACCAATCTCCACTGCCATGCCCTCCACCATCAAAAAAAACCTCAATTAACATAAGGCTTGACTTGCCATGGTCATAGACTGGAACTGTGGTCTTTAAAGTGCAGAAGAACAAGACATCTATTTGAAATGTAAAAAATGATTGCCGGAATTAATTTCTTTACTTAAATTTTGCTAGATATAGGGTTAAAGATTTGGGGACATATGAACATAAAGAACTAGAGCAGGAGTGGGCCACTGCGCTGGCCCTGCTGCTCAGAATGATCGTGGCTCATTGCCCCATGTCTCATCTCCTGTGCCTGTTCCCATAGTCCTCTTTTTAAAAAAAAAATCTGCTTTCTCTTTATATTTCCTCATGATTGAGTCTCCACAGCAGAGAAGCTTTGAGATTCAATAATCTGAGAATCTCAGTTTTAAATAGCAAATTTTATTCATCACATACACATATAAGTGCAGTGAAATGACTGTTGACTAATCTTGTAACACTTATTCGTGATTCTTGCACAGTTGGAAAGGTCTCAATGTTTACAGCCATCCCTACTAATGACCATAGGACCGGAATTAGGCCATTCAACCCATCGAGTCTGCTCTGCCATTCACTTCCCCCTGTAACCTTTGGCATCTTTACTAAGGTCCCTTACTTTTGCTAAGATCACCTGAAATTATTATAAACTCCAAAGATAATTGAATAAGGGATAGGCTAAGGGGTGTGAAGAATTTCTTCATGCCAAATCGGAGTTTTGGGAATTTACTGCTGTTTAGTTACTGAATTTATTCAAAATGGAGACCCATAATCTCTGGTAATTGAGGGGATCAAAGGCTATGGGCTAGTGCAAGGAAATGGGGCAGCGGTAGAAAATCAATGATCCTGAGCTGGAGTAACTCAGCAGGTCAGATAGCATCTCTAGAGAAAAGGAATATGTGGCGTTTCGGGTCGAGTCCCTTCTTTAGACTGACAGTCAGGGGAAGGGGAAACGAGAGATATAGAACAAATGAATGAAACATATGCAAAGAAGTAACTATGATAAAGGAAACAGGCCATTGTTAGCTGTGTGTTATGTGAAAACGAGTACATACAATGAGACCTTGAAGCTGGTGGGTGGGGGTTACTTCAAGTTAGAGAAATTAAATCATACCACTGGGTTGTAAGCTGCCTTTGGTTTAAGCAAGCATCTGCAGTTCCCTCCTACACGACCCTTTTCGTATTTGTTACATTCTAATCATTATCACCTTGTGTAACTGACTGCCCCAAAAAAATTGTGCATCCATTTACATTTTGCAAGTGTATCTGCTTCCCCCTGTTATGATCTGCTTTTCTCTGCAGCTTATATTATTTGTACGAGCAGCTGCGTGGCCCATTTTAGCGTTAGTGGTGTTCTCAGTCTATGTAATCCAAAATTGCAATGCGTCACTAACGTCTCCATTAACCTTTGACTGTGCTCAGCTTAATTCTGTAAAAAAAAAAAAATGGTATGTAATCTGAATTTCCAGTCTTGTAAAAACACTGTTTACAAGAAATGTGCAAGCTTTAAGAAAAAATATATATTTTGACTTTGGAGTTGATCAGATGTAGTAATCTGCAGTAGTATTTTGGGGATACTGAGAAATGATTTTGTAACCATCTGTCAAAACCCTTAACTCCACTTTTATAAATGGGTCAGTACTGCAGGGAGTATTCACTGGCAGGTGGAGGCTAGCTATAATAACTCCTTTTATGATTGCCCGTGACAAATCACCTAGATAACAGTGACTGAAATAGGTTTAGGATTGTGGAAGAAGATTTTTTGCGCAGGTGGCATAAAAAAATTCAAGTGTGGAATAGCAATGGGAGTACTCTAAATTAAACCGAGGTGGAGTGGTGTTAATGGCATAGTCTTTAACTTATTTGGCTTGTGTTTAAACTATTTGGTTAATATTAAGAGGTCTGGATCAAAGGTTGGTGGTGGTTGAGTGAAGAAATACGAGCTTTAATACCGTCACATTTACCTGACTTGGTAAGTCGGAAAATAACAGCAGAATAAAGGTAGCCTTGACATTGTTGACTAGGTTGTCTTAAAAGTCCATCTGGTTCAGCAATCTTCAGGCTAGAAGATCTGCCCTCTGCCTGTCTTGGCCAGAAAAGCAATGCAGTAAAGGGCCTGTCCCACTTTCCCGAGCGGCTCACGAATTCTCCCAAGTTTTCCCCTTGATTAAAACTCGGAGAATGTACGTAACGGGTCCGTAGATATACCGTAGCGGCTCGTTATGTCAGCCGTAGGTACTCGGGGCATCGGGTATGTCAGGACGTTTTTTCCAGCATGACATAAAAATGTCCACGAGTAAAAAGATAGTCGGGAGGAGAAAAATTGCAACATTTAATGCCCCGAGTACCTACGGCAGACATAACGAGCCACTACGATATATCTAAGGCCTCCTACGGACCCGTTACGAACATTCTCCGAGTTTGAATCAAGGGGAAAACGCGGGAGAATTCGTAAGCAGCTCGGGAAAGTGGGACAGGCCCTTACGGCAGATTAAGCATGAAATGGAGTGGTTCATGCAGCTTCAACTGGGGCAGCGGGTCTGAATGTAGCGATGTTGCACCCAGCCCACTTGTCGTGTCCTCACCACCTTCACAGAGGCAATTTGTGTGGGCCAGAAATGCTGACCTTGCCCATGGCACCTGGTTCCAGTTCCAGATGAAGATTGTCTCTGGGTGAAAAGTGTACAGTGCGGAGAATTGAAATAGTTAAAGTTAAAATCAAAATGTATACGACTAGAGTTTGTGCTTACTTGCATTTCTGAAATCCAATATTCTGTAAAATTTAATTTGAGTTAATGTTTATTAATTCTCATTGATGAATTATTGATTTAGAACTTCACTATATCATACATCTTAAGTATTTCTCAAGCTACTTTAGATTGCTTTGGTTCTCAAAGCGATTCTTGTTTGTCCATAATCCTTGATTCACCATCACCATTTTATAAGGGAAAATTAGAAAATATGCTAGAAATCTGAAATATCAAGAGAAAACGCTGGAAAACTGCCGGACAGGCAGCATCTGTGGAAAGAGAAAGTTAACATTTCAGGTTGAAGACGTTCTGTGCAAAAGGCGTTCATTCATTTAATTGTATGCAGGTGAATGATGTCCTTGTGAGCTGGTCCTGAGGCAAAATGGCCATCAGCTCAGTTTTTTCTGCACAATGCTGGGGGCCTTTAAAATTGATTCTTTTTTAAGCACATTATGAATTGAACTTTGGTTCCTAGTTCCTGGTACTTTTGAACATGTTGAATTTCTGACAGCAACCAAGATACCATTACAAAATTCCAATTAATGCAATGATTTATGCATCCATTGCTGCATTATCCTATGTTCTATAAATCCTGATTCACTTAAACTAGGCTTGTTTTCTCGGGGCGGCATTACGATAAATGAAAATGCTCATTAACCTGGAAGAGTTAAACCGTTTCTTGCAAATTCCAGCAAAATATTTATTACAATTCTGCTTGTTTTATGTTTTTAGACCTATTTTACCAAATCTAAAGCTTATTTTTTGTTGAGTGTGTAATGCATTGGGAAGCTGGTAAAATTAATGTTTTTCATTTGGTACCCAACAGATTGTTGTTATCTTTCAGCATGATTTTACCATGACTTATGAGTAGTTGTTCTGTTTAAACTATCCATTGTAAAACAGCTTTACTCTTGTAATGTTAACCATTCAAAATAAAATTAACATGTCCAACTATACTATTGATAAATGGAGTACTGCAGATGCTACAATCTTGAAGGCAAGAAACAAATACTGAAAACACTCTGCAGATGAGGCAGCATCTGAAGGAAACCCTGATAAATCTTTGGGCTGCCGATCTTTCATCAAAAAAGAGAAATGTGAGATTAAAAGTAAGGGCGGCCCAGTGGCGCAGCAGTAGAGTTGCTGCCTTACAGCACCTGAGACCCAGGTTCGATCATGACTGCGCGTGCTGTCTGCACGGAGTTTGTACGTTCTCCCCATGACCACGTGGGTTTAAGACCTACAGGGTTGGAGGTTAATGTGGCTTTGGTAAGAAGCATGTAAATTGTCCCCAGTGTGCAGGATAGTGTACGGGAATTCACAGGTCAGCATGGACTGGGTGGGCCGAAGGGCATTTTTCCTCACTGTATCTGTAAACTAAACTAAATATAAGCAATGGATGAGAGAAGATCCGTGACATGTAGGAGACTAGGAGATGTTTAGTGATAGAAGAGATGATGTGGGATGTAGGATGGTAAAGATGGGTGAATAACAAAAGTGCTTGGAGAGGTGTAAACATGGGATGACAACTATCTGAAATTACTGGAAGAGGAGTAGGGAGGGGTACTATAAAAATATTAGGAATAGGTTCAAGGTTTAATACCTTTATATAGTTTAATATATATATGTGTGTGTATATGAAACCGGCCAAACACTAAATGCCAAATACCAGAATTTCTCACTACCTCAAATGCATGCAGCAATGCACAAGATTTGTATCCACCGTGCAAATAATTTATCACAAGGTGCAAAAAGTCAGAGTTCTTAAAAGTAGAAAATATTGCAACCACAAAGCACTTAAATTTCACAATATATTTCACGAAATAGACTTTTTGCATCTTGTGCTAAATTCTTTGCATGGTGGATAAACATCTTGTGCATTGTTGCATGGATTTGAGGTAGTGAGAAATTCTAGTGTTTGGCATTTAATTCACAGTATTAACTTATTAGCCTGGTCATTGTGGCCATGGGAAATAGAAGCTCTTCAAATAGTTTCATTGACAGACATGACAAAAGAACACCAAAGGTAACAGACTTTGGAAATCCGAAATAAAAGTGGCAAAGGTTGAAAATTGACCAGGCAGTGAGTGCAGAGGTTTTGATGACTTGAAACAATTCATCTGTTGTTTATCCTCCTCCTTCAGAGATTAGGACGACCAGCATGTTCACTGTCATTGAATGCCGCATACCAGTTGTTTTGTGCAGTGCAGTAACATTTTGTAGCTTGAAGAGTGAATATTAGCTTTATTTGTAGTCAACCTAAAAATTCACAATGCAAACTCAGCTGATAGTACGAAGTTGATTTTCAGAACATCCTTCTGAAATGTTTACACTTTTAAACTTAGAAACAATTTTGTACTAATTTATTACAAGGAAAAAATATAAAATACACAAATATCAATTTAGTCTATGGGACGAAAAATTCTGGGTACTGATTTTAGAAATACAGCAGTCACTTTTGGTTTGAGCAGCTCTGAGAAATCGCCACAAGAACATACTTGCACATTGAAATGAAGTTGTTTGTTCTGCATGTTATTTGGCACAAATTTGGAGCACGAATGGGCTACCTTGCCTTTCAAATCTACCTTCCTCTCTTGCAATTCCTAATATTAAAGCCTAATATTAAAGCCAGATGTTACTTGTTGATAGCAAATGTGAACAGATGACCCTAATAAAATTGGGACTGGAAAACTTGAAGCCACGTTGGCCAATATTATGGTTTTGGTGTCCAATGTTGAAGAAAGTTATCCATAAAGACGACGCAATCTTGGAGATGTGGACCTCCCTTTTGCAAATCCGTTCAGCTGTCGTTTGTTGTGTGGCCACAGAGTCATCATGTTGGCCAAGCTGGGAATTGCATTCACAATTCCTTGCAGAATAGCAAACCAAGTAAAATCACTGAGTAATATACGAAACATTTCAGACCACAAAACAACATTTGAGCATTGCACGTGAGTAAGGTTAAAACTGAAGCATTGCAATCTTAAAGAGTCTTATCAAAAATGTAACTTTTGATTTGAGAAGATTACAATTGGTGCATATAAACTGTGTGATGGGCTGGCATAATTCAGTTCATCTTTTTTTTTTAAACTGACTTAGAACATGGAATTTTTGTGCTGAACATGATGCCAGGTTAAACTAATCTCTTCGACAACGAAGTGCAACATTTGACAATTGCAGCTAAAGAATCTGGACTATTGTTTAAACCATGTTTTCCATACATTCCTGTAAATCTCCAAACTGCAAATTGTGTCTTCAAATTACAGTAGACAATTGTGAGCCAAATCTTCAGGCTCACAATTTATATATGGTAAACTCAGTAGGAAGACCTCAAGGCGATCTAATAACAAGGAACTGCAGATGCTGGTTTATACCAAAGAAAGACACAACATGCTGGAGTAACTTGGAAGGTCAGGCAGCATCTCTGGAGAACATGGATGGGCGATGTTTCGGGTCAAGTCTGAAGAAGGGTCCTCACCCGAAAAGCAGCCTATCCATGTTCTCCATAGAAAAGTCATGCCTTTAAGTACAATTCCTTATTAACAATGTCAACTTGTTCTGAATCCTATTACATTTCGGAAGTGAAAGAATAAATCAAGGTGGAGGCATAATCCTGAAGCTAGTTTTGAAATCTAAGAGGCACCTGCAGGGGTTCCTGTTTATGACGCCAATGCACCATTTTTGAACAATTTTTAAAAGCCTTTTCCCTATGCACTCAATTCATAGTGTTTTTTTTGTAAAACATTGCTACTTTTTTTTCTTTTCTGGTATAGCGAAGCAACACTTAGTTATCTCATTGAAAATCCATTCTCGTATAGAGAATAAAGATTCATCTTTGTAGCTTGATTTAACACCAGTGCTTTAGAAAGCCGGCATGTGTTGTAGCAGATGTTTACATAAGGTACTGTCTTTCTTGACAGCGGTTAAAAAGTATGGTTGCAGTAATCAAATTGTGGTGCAGCAAGTCAGATGCAACTACTAGATCGAATTAAATTAGATACAAGATTTATGAATAGCCGTAGCAGAGATAAAATTTCACTAGCTCGTCTTCATCTGGTGTATAATAGCTTTATGTTGTTGAAGTTACTTGTGCTTTAAACACAAACATCCTAAAGATTTTACACTAAATAATTAGCTCAGTCTTTCATGGCTTGATACAGCCTTTGCCTAATTTATTACTGCTATCATTATCTTCTGTGTTAATGAAATGATTTGACATTTTAAATGCTATGCACATTAGACATTTCATTATATTGTGAAATACAGTGTGCGCTGACAGAGCTTTCAGTGTCTTATAAATTTCTATTAAACATGAGAACTGTTGCTACAATTTTTCAAATCGCAAGAGCTTTTGACGAATAGTTGTGTTTTTACTCTGTTATAATGTTGCTGGATTTTTATGGCTGATCATTGCTGTTGCTTTGAAGTTTACAGCATTTGTTTTAAATTAAAGTGCTAATCTGTGTTATCAAAATGGCAATCTTGAGGTTGCCAAGGTTTTGATAATGCATTAATTATAACTGAAAAAGACAGTCTCCCCCCACTAAGAAGATGGTAAAATTAGATAGTGGTGTTAAATGGTCTTTACCTTGAGAAGGAACAGTAATGTAATTGACATGGCTGTCTTTATTGCTTTTTTAAAGTGAACATGCAGCACAAATGTTTTCAGTGCTGTAGACCTGTGACATTGTGAACACTACTTTATTGTAGCTTAATTGTAGAGAGAATAACTTGACTTTAGATGACAGTGCCCCTTTCCCGGAACATTCTGAAGCCCTTTCCAGCTGATGAATTACTCTTGACATGAGTTTTCTGGGATTTGTGCCAGCAAACTATTCCAGGGGTGCTCGTAGAAAATGATAACGCCAGCGTTTTTTGTTTTTTGGGGGGGGGGGGGGGTGTTGCCAGTTATAGGGGATTCTCTTGGAAGAACAGAGTTTATCTCACACTGCAGCAGAATTTCTGCAGTTTGTCCGCGCTCTCTGAGAATATGCTATAATCCGGGGACAGTATTATGAAGGATGAAAAATGGCTGTGATTAACTAAACTGTGGATTATTTTATTAGAGCCTTGATTTATGGGACAGTTGGTGCAGTGGGTAGCCCAGTAATGTTCTGGGATTGGAATCCACCCGAATTAATGCAAGTTGATTGAAATGATTTTAGTATATCACAAAGATCAGTTGTTAATGGCAGTGGGCACGCAAAGACTTTGCCCTAATTTTGCACAAAGTGGCACACTCATTCATGGGTAATAAGAAAATTGAATAATCTCAATTTTTTGTGTGGGAAAGCTATTCGCTGTTGAAATGATTCTAAGGGAAAACACAAAATGCCGGAGTCACTCAGCGGGTCAGGCAGCATCCTTGGAGAACATGGAGAGGTAACGATTCGGGTCGGGACCCTTCTCACTCCATCAAAAGAAGAACAGAATGCATTGGGGATATAATTTGTATTATAGCCATTTTTTGTTGCTAGAAGGCTTTGCCAGGTGATGTTATTTTAGGGGCGTGTGCACTGCTCAGCACATGGTCAAACTCACCGACTCACTTTAGAGGGCTGATCGTGTAATATTGGCCCATGTGACCGGACTTTGTATGAGCTCATGGTTTGGTTTATTTTGTTGGATAGGTGATTGACATGGAAAGCCTTGGCTGTGTGTATTCCTTGGGGATAGGGACTTCACCACCACGAGAGGATGAATGTGGGAAATGCAGCTGGGAGGATACAGGATTTTTTGAAAAAGAGGGAAATATGACTTTGGTTAATGTACATATTTGTTGTGATTGCTATTTTGGCTAAACACTCACATGGAAACAAAATGCTCTCTAAGAAGTTCAGGCTTGCTGAGATATTTTGGTTCCATCTGGTTCTCAATCACGGTGCTTGCCATCATTCAACAATCCAACTGCGTTGACAAATCGCTACATATATGCATGGCTACATGGCAGGGGCCGACTGGCGATTTCCTCCGCATATAATGGCCCGTTCTTTGGTCAGCGAGCCACTCTTCCAACCCTGCAACCTTCTGGACAGAAACAGCGGCAGGTATCAGCAGTGACTGGTGAGCAGGTTGGAGGATCTAGCCCTGCCGTGCCTCCAGGATTGTTAATGTGCCAGGATACGACCGCTCACATTTAATGTGCAGACTTTCATAATTGTGCATCGTAGTTTATATGCTTTAAAAGTTTAATAACGGACAGTCCAGCAATAACTCGTGGCCATGCAGAATAATGTACCTAAAGCATTGTGGAAAAACTACACTTTAAAAAGTGGTTTGTTAAAATAATGTTTGTTAGTGCTCTGTTATACAATGGACTCATCTAGATACTGCAACCTAAATTCAGCATCTGTAAACCAGTGTAATTATTTTTTTATCTGTATTTAAGTCATTTTTATCAAATAGATAAAATTTGTTGCAGGGCAATTCAACACAAATTATCTTTGTTGCTTCCCCAACAGAATTGATGTTTAAAATCAATAGAGTGTGGGTGCATTGTTATGGACTGTTGTGACTGCAGTTCCTGTGCTCCGTCTGTGTTGGTGTCAGTCGCACTGATCCATGGTCTGTAATTGCTGCAGGGATTGGAGCATGGAAAAACAAATTAGTGGCTCTGGAGAAAGGTGAACCTGAAAGCGAATCTCAGAAATAATTGAAAACTAGTGGGTAATTTCACTGGGAGTTTCATAAATACTTGTTTATAGACAGGCCCATATTTAGTTAGGCTAGTTAATACTGTGCAGGAAAAAAAAATACTGACCTATGCACACACTGCTGTGCAGTTATGAAGAAGTACTACCCTGTTAAAATATGTCCTCCCTTCGTATAAAACGTGGAAGTACTTTGGATGGATGCAACTTATTTGAATAGGGCCACATGTGCTTTTATTCAAGCTAACTGTTGCTCTGGTACAGGATGACTGACCAGTTGACCTTGTTATTAACTTCATTGATGTTTGCAAGACTTTGCTCTACAAAAGACGGTGTATTGCTTTTGAATTGTTACTGCAATGCATATGAGCTTCTGAAAGACACACTTTTGTCTTATTTGCGCTTGAAAAAATCCAGAGCAGTAACTAATTAAGTCTGCTTCATTTCCAATATTTCCTCTATTCGTGGGGATGTAGATATCGCATTTGTGTACCGTTATATGGATGCATCTTCACAAAGAAAATCCATTTTCATATTGGGACTCCAGGAAACAAAAATGATGTTGATTTTAATGATAGATTTTGCAGATGTTTCATAAAGCAGTCTATTCAGTTAACCTCACCAATGTGCAATAACAATTGATAGAAAAACACTTAACTTAGTACAAGTAGACCTGTTGACCATCAATAATTTTTGTCAATTCTGCTGTTCTGGCAGATTCTTTAAGTGTTCACCATTAAATTAAAAGAGAACCACAATTTCCAATAGTAATTAACTTGAGTATATTGTGAAGGCATCATTAGCATTAAAGTAACCTTTATGCTTCTTGCTTTTAACTGACTTCATGTAGATAATGACTTTCAAGAGCATTTGTTAAAAGGTAAATGGTAATGAGCATTCGGAGAGAAGAAAATGTTGGTGTCATTTTCTGTACAATGAAATCTAAGGATCTTGCTGCAAACCGTATAAAATTAAGAGCTTGTGCTTGAGGTCTCCTTGCAATTTAAATGAACGGAATAACATTAGAACATTGTACAATCTGTGTATGTTGTGCATTATTCTCACTAAAACACAATGACATGTCCGGAAGCATTAAGGGCATTTAGTTTTTGAGGCAAGTTCCGTCCAAGTGAAACTATTTTCATTGTTTGCTTTTTTGTTCCCTTTTCATTGCAGTCTTAAACTTAACATTTGGTATTGCTATGTGTGCTAAATTAGTGAAAACATCACTTTTTAGCAATATGGACTCTATGCTCCACCTACTGATTGCCAGATAAATCAGCTATCAAACACAACTTGTATAAGATTCTCCAAGCCACTGAGTATTATCATTTTAATAGCTGTGAAAGGAGCGGCACGGTGGCACAGCAGTAGAATTGCTGCTTTGCAGCGCCAGAGACCTGGGTTTGATCCTGGGTTTGAGTGCTGTCTGTACGGAGTTCATGCGTTCTCTCCATGACCTGCGTGGGTTTTCTCTGGTATCTCCGGTTTCCTCCCACATTCCAAAGACGTACAGGTTTGGAGGTTAATTGGCTTGGTATAATTGTAGATTGTCCCCAGTGTGAGCAGGATAGTGTTGGTGTGTGGGGATCGCTGGGCGGCGTGGACTCGGTGGGCCGAAGGGTCTGTTTCCATGTTGTATCTCCAAACTAAACTAAAAACATACGGCCATGTCGCCCAGCATAACTCAAATCCTCCCCACCTGGATTTGTAGTCAGCGGGGAAGCAGCAGTGATATCTGTGGATCTTGTGGAAAGCTTCCTCCAAGAACGTTCCTAGCATCCAATGAGAGTGGTGCTTTATGTAGACCAGTTAATTGAAGAGTTATTGTAGACCGCAAACCAGGAATTAAAATACAGCGTGTACGATTAAACTGTAAAACTTTGCAGAGTGCAAATTTATGATGGCCGCGTGCACCAGATTAAGACACACACTGAATTATCACGAACTTGAAAAATAGATCAAAATGCACTTTGAAATAATTATCAGAAGGAATAACAATGCATACAATAAGGTTTTAAACTCACGGATGTATAATAATAATTATGGCTTCATATATTTTAAAAGATGCACAATAGAGTAACGTTTTTAGGATATGTTACAGAAAGAATAGTTCATGAATACCTTCAAGTTTTCAACAGATCACTGATTTATGAAAATTACACTGCCGAAAGCTGCAATAAAGCAAACCTTGTGGAGGAGCAGGTGACTGATGGCAACCTGTGGATATATGCTTTTAACTCTGCATGCGTGCACTCCAAAAGTTGTTCATGGTTTCACTGTGATGACAGCGGGCATTAAATAAGTTTGGTATTGCTATAGTGTTGCATCTGGGCCAGTATCTCCCCAGTGTGCCATCCAAAAATGTTTTAAAGGATGTCAGGATTTTTCCCTCTACTATAGTACTTTGTTCCACATGTTGAAAGTGTTATAGAATTTCAGTCCTTTGTAGTAAATGTTAAAAGGTTTGTGATGAAAACCTTTCTTTTCTGATTCGTGGCAAGAATGCATTCCATGTCAAAAAAAATAATGCCTTGGCTACAAGTTGAACATAGCAGAAAATTGAAAATGATGCATTTTATAGAGCAGGAATACGCACAAAGTGCTGGAGTAATTCAGCAGGTCAGGCATCATCTCTGGAGAATATGGGTAGGTGATGTTTCAGATTGGGACCCAACCAGACTAATTGTGAAAGGGGGGGGGGAGTATGCCATAGACGGGGCAGAATTTGTTACATGCACTCTGGGTTTCATGAATCACTATAAATAGTCCAACCAGGGTTGGAGCAGACATGGCCTTCTATGAGGGCATGCCTGGCCAAGTGATATGTTCAGTGGGGGGAAACATAAATGTTTTTGGAGCATAACTCTTACGTTTTCAGATACTTATGGATGAGTAAAGTCTGGTCCTTGGATGAAAGTGCTAAATCGAGGGAAGGCCAATTACAACAGTATGGGGCTGGTACTGGGAAAAGTAGGTTGGAGTTGGCTGCTTGAGAGTAAATGCATATCTTGTGGGATTTTTTTTTTTAAGTCCAGTTGATTAGACCTCAGGAGTAACGTTCCTTGAGTGGATGAAAGAAAGTAGATTTGGGTACTTTTGAAGGCCAGAATTATTGCAAGTTCAGTCAACAGGAAAAAGGATATGTAAGGTTTAGGAAACTGAAAACAGATGAATCGCTGGAGGAACATTAAGGAAGCAGAAAAGAACTTGCACAAGAAATAAGGAAGGCTATAAGATCCAAGACATGTTCTTGGCAAGTAAGATTAAAGTGAATTAAAAGGGATTTTAAATCGGTATTAGGAGCAAGAGGGTAGCTGGGGAAAGGATAGTTCCAATTGAGGACAGGAGGTAATTTGAGTGTGGAGCCAGAGGAAGTGTCTGAGGTCCTCAGAGTACTTCACATTGGTATTAATGAATGAGATGGATATGGATGAAGCTGATATTAGTGAGGGGTGCCTTCATATTCTAGGGCAAGTCATTGCAGGGATGGTCTGATGAGTACGTTTGCAGGTAACACAAAAATTGGTCAAGGTGTGAATAATGAGAAATAATGTCAAAGGATACAGCATCATATATATCAGTTGGAAATTTGGGTGGAGCAGTTTGGCAGGTCAGGTACAAGAAAAATGTATACAATAATAAGCAGGTCCCCTTGGATTATTGATACACAGAGTGATCTGGGAGTACAAATCCGTAGGAAAGTGACAACTGAAGTGGATTGGGTGGTAACGCTCAGACCATTGACAATAACAGTTAGGAAGGTACATTGCAGGTGTATAACATTTGTTAGATCACATTTAAAATATTGTGCAGTTTTGGTTGCCACACTATAGGGAGGATGTGGCAGCTCTGGAGGATGCAGAAGCTGTTCGCCAGGATGTTGCCTGGATTGGAGTGCATTAGATGGAGGGAGAGGTTGGAGAAATCTATAGATTGGTTTCTTAGGCCGAGGGGCGACGTGACAGAAGTTTGTAAAATTTTGAGAGGCATAGATAAGGTGGACAGTTTCCCAGGATGGAAATGTTGAGTACACGAAGGCTTAAGTTTAAGTCAAGAGGGGAAAGCTTCAAGGAGATTTACTGAGCACTTTTTTTTTTAAATTTGCTTGTACCTGGAGTACATTGCCATGGAAGGTGGTAGAAATGGATACGAAAGCAATGTTTGAGGTGCATTAAGACAATTGCATGAATAGGCAGGGATATAGACTTTGTGCGGGCAAATGCGATGAGTTCAATTTGGCATCATGCCAGCACACTGCTGGTGGGAAGAGGGACTTGTTCCTGTGTTATACTTTTGTTTCTATTATATCTTGGGATCTAACCAAATAATTGACGTGAATAATGAATGAATTTGGAGGAATGTTTGTGTGCAAGAGGACGATAATTACATGTTCTGTTTATGAGATGTGTAATTTTATTTTGATTGATTGAATCCTCCATAAGAGACCTTCAGAAAGCGAGTTCTCGTCAGAGAATGCTGTTTGGAGATCTTTTACTTGTTTTGTGCTCAATTATAAATAACTACATGATCACAAGGAAAAAAATCAGGTACATAATTTCCATCCTTTCAAAGATTTGCTTTCCTGATGAACCTATCAGTTCATTACTTTCTACTTTAATTGCTTGCAGAAAATAGTCAACAACCTTTTCCCCAATTGTAAGTGTTCTTCATGAAAACATTCTTATTGTTTTTATGCACTTGGCTGCTATGACCTATTTTTATGGGTTTCCTCAGTTTCACATTGCCGAAGGTGGTCTCTGCTTTACAAACGAGTCAATGCAAGTTTAATATTTTCTCTAGCTCCTTGTTAGTTCCCATGCATAATGAGCCCAGAATGAGCCATAGATATTTCATAATTGGTTGCAAAAAAGCCAGTGCTAGAGTGATGCTTGGGTCAGGCAGCATCTCGGCATTGAACTACTTCAAACAAGGCATACCTTGAGGAGATTTTGCAAATGGAGCAGTCATGCTATTGTTCAAATTGTACCTACGACTGTCTCTTTGTGAGAACTGTATTCATGGTGGGATTTAAAAGGGAGGTCTAAGGTGCTCTCTGATTTGAGAATTGTTTGAATCCTCTTTCCGTGGCCATGGAATTTAATTATGAGCAAGTGCTCACAGCTTGCTAGGAGGATGTCTTGGAGAATCTCCTGATGAAATTGGCTTCAGTTGGCACGGCGCATGGTGGGCTGGCTTGTACTTTACTGGAACAAATGAGATGGAGTCATGGAGCTATAAAGCACGTATTCAGAGCCTTTGTCCTATCTTATCTATTAGCTTTAGTCTTATTATTATGACATGTACCGAGGTACAGTGAAAGCTTTGTTTTGCATTCTATCTTATTAGATCGGATAAAATAATAGTCCAATACAGTCAAGCCAAACTAAAGTACAATAAGCAGAGCAAAGGGGGAGATGCCGAGAGCAGAATATAGTTCTCAGCATTGCACCAGCTCCGTAGACAAAGTCCAATGTCTGCAATAGGGTAAAGGTGAATCAGGCATTACCCAAGCTTATGATAGAACCGTTTTGCCAACCTAATAATGGAGGGGAAGAAACTGTTCCTGAGTCTGGTGATGGGCACTTTCAAGCTTCTGTCTCTTCTGCCCGTCAGGAAAAGGGGCAAGAAGGAATATGTTGGGCAGGCCAAGTCTTGGATTACGTTGGCTGCTTTTCCGTGGCATCGTAAATTGTAGATGAAGTCAATCGTGATGAGTCTGGTCTGAATGGTGGACTAAGCTTTATCAAGTTGGCATACTGGGCTAGTCCCATTTGCCCGTATTTGACCCATAGTTCTCTAAATTTTTCCTATCCATATATTTGTCCAAATGTCTATAAAAATTGTATATTGTATCCAATTATTTTGCTTCCTCTGGCAGTTCCTTTCAGCAAGTTCAGATAACACCCTGGTGCATCTCTTCTGCACCCTTTCCAACAATGCCTGGAGACTGGCAGCTTGTATATCGAGAGATGATTTAATATGAATGTCTGCCTTTGTCTCACAACAATGGAAAAGTGTGGTGGTGTTCTCCTTGACGGTCAGGGATTGCCATTTCTTGCCAGCTCAGGAATCATAGCTCCTGCACGCTTTTAATGTTTGCTTTTGTGATTTATGTTTGACTCATTTAATGTCCTTTGATTAAAGCTTCAATACAACAAAAATATTGCTATGACGGTTGTTGCAGTAGATGTCATGTGGCTCAAGCAATAAATATTAGGGATATTCATGCCACTCCAACTATATCAATGTGTAGGAAGGGACTGCAGATGCTGGTTTAAACTGAAGATAGACACGAAAAGCTGGAGTAACTCAGCGGAATAGGCAGCATATCTGGGGAGAAGGAATGGGTGATGTTTCGGGTCAAGACCCTTCTTCAGACAGGTTAGGGAGATATAGACGATGGTATAGAGAGATAAAGAATAATCAATGAAATATGTGGAAAAAAGTAACGATGTTAAAGGAAACAGGCCATTGTTAGCTGTTTGTGGCGCGAAAACGTGAAGCTAGTGTGACTTGGGTGGGGGAGGGAATGCGGGCTAGCTGAAAGTTAGAGGTCAAAATTCATGCCACTGGGCTGTAAGCTGCCCAAGGAAAATATGAGCTGCTGTTCCTCCAATTTCTGTTTAGCCTCACTCTGACAATGGAGGAGACCTTGGACAGAAAGGTCTGTGTGGGAACGGGATGGAGAATGAAAGTGTTTAGCAACCGAGAGGGAGATCAGGTTGGTTCAGGCGGACTGAGCGAAGGTATTCAGCTAAATGATCGCCCAGTCTACGTTTGGTCTCGCCGATGTATAAGAGTCCACATCTTGAACAACGGATACGGTAGATGAGGTTGGAGGAGGTGCAAGTGAACCTCTACTTTTAATACTGCTCATCAAAATCAACTACTAATATAGTTGGCAGAGGATTTTAATATCCATATTGATTTTGTTCTAGGAAACTACTACTTGCATTTCAATTTGCAATAAACTCTTAACATAATAAGCCAGACATCTTAATTCACAGAGTATTTGTGCCAAAATGTGTTGGCTTTTGTAAAACCTTTCATAAACACAGCAGATATGTATAAAACCTAACTAAATGGGACATAGAGGGGAAATTGGTTAATATCCTTAATTTCTCACTGGTATTAAAACCAAAATAAGAGAAGATTGACACAAAATGCTGGAGTAACTCGGCAGGTCAGGCAGCATCTCTGGAGAACAGGAATAGGTGATGTTTCGGGTCGAGACCCTTCTTCAGACTGCAACTTCAGACGTCTTTGGACTGGATAAGAGAATTTTGGTTAGAATCAACGAACTGCAAATGCTGGTTTACATAAAAAGACATGGTCTGAAGAAGGATCCTGACCCAAAACATAAACTATCCATGTTCTCCAGAGACGCTGCCTGACCAGCTTGCTGAGTTACTCAAGCACTTTGTGTCTTTAGAAGAGAATTTGCTTCTTTTTTATTCAATTGAGAGCATTTAGTTTTTTTTTGCATAGCTACAGCTTCTGTTAAAGTTTGGAAAAGTTTCTCCATGTTGTTTTCAACCATTAATAATGAACAGTTTTAAAAGGGTATTATTAAATAGAATCCTCTTTTGTAAAGCAGCGCCTCTTAACCACAAATGCTTGTCAGTAATCACACCTATAGAAACTTGTAATTTTCTTCAAGGAAATGACACTGACAGAATATTTAAAAAAAATCATGGTGCTCCATGAAAAGCAAGTTCATTACAAATTAGTGGTGGTCCTAGCAAAGCAGCAGGCAAAGGCGTGTCAACTACTGATACTGATAAAGAAACCTAGCATTTTAAACTGTCAGAGGCAGCAGCTCAGCTAGCAGTGGAACACATTAATCACATATTGTCAACTAGAAGTTGCATCAAATTAACACATTGGAATTCAGAATATTAATCTGAGATTGTGTTCACCTGATTATTACTGAACACCATTGCCACATTCTCTAAGACCCGCACACAATAATTCAGTGGTTGAATGGAAATGGCAGATAATAAACACTTTTTACAGCATTTAAGATTTGAGGTTAATGTTACTCTGGCTGACATTTTGCTGAAAGCTGAGGGCTTCTATCAGATAGCATTGTGTCACTTTAAAAAAAAAGAAGTGCCATTGTGCAAATGTTAAACCATGATTATATATATATTTTTTATACAAGCTTTCTATTCATTACACTACCAATACATTTGGATTGTGATGACTTGGACCGAATGTTATTTCTCTTGAGTGTTCATGACAGCAGATTGATTACTGTGAAATATTAAAGGTGAATTAGGTCCTGTTAAAATCAATATCAACACTGTGGTTGACTATTAGTATTATAAATCGCCCAGCATATTCTGAAGTATTGGAGGCAAACATGAGCTTCACATTCCTCCTCTCAGCACTGCCCAATTTTTGTTCATAGTTACTCTTGGAGATTTCAAAATCCATTTTTATGTATGCTGTTGCATCTACCAACTGTGATAAATGCAAAACACTTCCCATTGTATATCCTTTCCATCTGGCATACATTTGAAGCAATTTACATTTGAACCCTCAAGACCAAATGGCAAAATATGGCTATGTAAATCTGTTTTACTATTTTTTTTGTTTCAGTTTCCTGGAGAATATATTAAAATGATTGTGCGTCGTTATAAAGCTCTTTAGGAAATCTTTGGAGAGAGGAGAATACATGGGTTTCCTCCAGGTGTTCTGGTTTCTTCACACCCCCAAACCACGCAGATTTGTAGGTTAATGGGCCTTTGTAAATTGCTCAGAGTGTACAGGGAGTGGATGAGAAAGTGACATAGAACTAGTGTGAACAGGTGATCAATGGTTGGCATAGGCAGAATGGCCTGTTTCTATGCTGTGTCTAAACTAACCCAAAGCTCAGATTCTGTCCGTTTCTGCATTTTTGGGCAGAAGGTACTAACTGCACAATTTAAAAATATATATTTGTTCATGATTTCTAATGATTTGTAGCATGTTACAGTTAAGGTCAAGAATGGATTGTTTGGTCCTGTTACTCTTAAAGTTAATTTTCATGAGTGGTGGAATATTGCATTGGGGAATGGGGGGCCGCAACGGGTCCCACTTGGTCTAGTTAACAGCTAACATCGTGTTTAGGTTATTTTAATGAAAAAACGCGGTTTTCATTGAGAATTTAATTTAAAAAAAAACATCACGATTTTCATTGAGGGGGGGTGGGATACGGGGAGATTTCATTTTTCTTTAAATTGCGATTTTAAGTGTGGGGGGTGGGGATGGGGGCTAGGTGAGGAGTGGGCGAGGAGTGGGTGAGCAGGGGGATCGAGAGAGACGAGTGGGTAGGGAGGGAGAGGTGAGAAGGGAGAGTGGGAGAGGAGGGGGGGATAGAGGGAGAGGAGGTGGTAGTGGGTGAGGTAGGGAGTGGGGCATCGAGGGAGAGAAGGGCAGTGGGGGGGGTGGGATTGGGGGAAGTGATGACTGAGGGTAGGGGAGAGGGAGGGATAGGTGAGTGAGGGAGTGGGGAGGGGAAATAAGAGGGGGGTGATGAGGAGGGGAAGGGAGTGCTGGGGGATGAGGGGAATGGTGGAGGATAGGGGTAGGAAGAAGGATGGTGAGGAGGGGAGGAAGCGGAGGAGGGTTGGTGGAGGGTGGGGTGAGGGTGGATAATGGAGGAGGAGAATAGGGAACTGAAGAGGGAGAGTGGTATGCATTCACATTGGTCTTATATTTTACAAGTTATTGCCATTTTGAACTTTAAAAACGTCGCAGACGCTCCCACTTGCCGGCCGCGCCTGTGCAGTTGGGGGAGGGTTGCCGTGACTTGCGTCACAACGGGCATCTCTGGCGCCACAATGGGAACCCGTCAGCCGCGCCTGTGCAGTTGGGGGCTATGGATGAGTGGTGGAATATTGCCTTGGTGGACGGGCCCAACGGGTCTGTACTTGGTCTAGTCAAAAATAAAACTGGCAAAGGCTTTCAACATTAAACAGTTGACTCGTGGGAGAGGAGAATTCTCCTTTATTTTTGTTATTGCGATTATATGCCTTTTGTAATCTTCCAAGTGTAACAGAGAATTGCAGCCTCCAATAAATAAGATTTCAAATGAGATATGTTTGAACAAAGCAAGTATTGTTCATCATGGAGAAAATAAGAAACGAGTGGATAAACTGCTTGCTGTCATGCATGCTAGAATAAACCATTTCTCAATTTTATTTGATTAGTAATTTTTTATAGTGATAAATACTGCATTTGCCAATGTTAATTATAATGTATAGTTTAGTTCATGCTTGTATATAATAATGGATACTATGACAAGCAGTAAATCTAAGGATGCAATTGCTATATAGTGAATGTTTGACAATTCCCTTCTGGTCCAGACCCGAAACGTCATGTATTCAAGTTTTCCAGAGATGCTGCCTGACCTGCTGAGTTACTCCAGCATGTCCTCTTCCGGTATTGGTTGTCCCGCAATGGGCGATTTGCCTAACTAAACTATCTGGGATGCACAACCCGTTATATACGGGTATACAACTCGATGCCACTTGAGGGCAGTTGGATGAAAATTGCTGTGGCTGATTTGAAAAAAAATCTTGCATCTTGTGTATATTTGTTTTTCTTTTCCCATTGAGGAAACGATTTGAGTTGCGCTCCTTGCTGGAAAATGTCCACAATTCGGCTAATTGGTCGGTTGAACCTAAACCTTTACCGGTGGGGTTGGGCAGATAGAAGGTGCGAGGGGTGCTGCAGCCAAAGGCTGGCATTTCTCAATGCCCGTACAAGGGGGTTTAATTGATTTGAAAGATACAACGTGGAAATGGTTCCATTAGTCCACCGAGTCCACATTGACTATCCATTACCCGTTCGCACTAGTTTTATGTTATCCCACTTTCACATCAATTCCCTACATTAACCTACAAAGCCGCACATCTCTGGGTTATGGGAAGAAACACGAGCAGCCGGGGGGAACCCACCCAGTCACGGGGAACCTGCAAACACCACAGACAGCACCTGAGGTCAGGATCGAACCCGAGTCTTTGTTATTGTGCGGAAGCAGCTCTGCCAGCGGTTCCGTTGTGCCATTCCTAAGATCACTGGTCTACTTACAGAAAGGAAACTCTCACTGATTTTTGTTTCTGCTTACACTATTGACTTGTCTGCACTGCAGAGATTAAAACCTGAGCCATGGTTTAATTTGGTTGATTTACTTTGGAGAAAAGCTTTAATGCCTTGATAAGAAACTCATCGCTGATGTTACTTTTTTACAGCTGCAAAAGTTATTTCTTTGCCTTCCAATTTTTCCTGTCTAGGTTGGTGCCTTCGTTTTCATTTCCTGACATTGCCGATTGTTGATGATTTTGTTTGGAGGGAAAGTAATTCACAAAAGCTTGGCCTTTGATGGTGACTGTTGAGATTTTAGCTTGAGATTCATCATTGTTTAAATTTCTGTGCACGGTTAATAAATATTGAGATCACTGAGCTTTGGTCAAATGTTGTGGTTCTAGCTGAAATCGGGCATAGAATCTGAAACTTCTGTATTGATCTAGCTTATTACTAAAATGGTCAATGTAATCATGGAACTTTCAATCTGCTTATTTTGCATTTGAAGTATTGAAGAGAGTATTATACATTTATTCATGTTCATGATTGTTTTATGGCTATCTGACAGGTGTATGATTGTGCTGATTTACAATGGTATAAAAATGAATTCTGTGTGAACAAAGTTTGTCTGGTCCAATGGTTCTGTATTTTTATATTTAGTGGGCTATTTTGTCTCGGGTTAAGTGCGTTCACTTTTTACTAATTGGTTACAATGATGAGCACGAGGAATTCCGGGACATTTCAGAGAAGATGTATATATGCAAGGAGACTCGGCATCCAGCTGTTTGAAATAAGATCACGTTCTGTTGCAGGATTGGTGGATGCAGCAGATGGGAATTTCCTTCGGGAAGAGTCAAGGAAAAGTAGTGATGGGAAAATTACCACAATTTTTCCCCTAAAAAAACCCCTCCATTCTTAACTTAAATGAGTAAATTAAGCTGCAGTGTTTAAGAAGGAACTGTAGATGCTGGAAAAATCTAAAGTAGACAAAAAATGCTGGAGAAACGCAGCAAGTCAAGTCAAGTTTATTCGTCACATACACATACGGGAGGTGCAGTGAAATGAAAAGTGGCATTGCCTGCGGACTTTGTGCAAAAAACAAACAAACAAACAACCAACATACTACAAACAGAATCACATGTTCTTTTCCATAATAAAATATTGTGGGTGGTATTGTGGTACAGTAACTGTAGTAGAGTTAGTCCCTGGTTAGATAGGAGTTTACAGTCCGAATGGCCTCTGGGAAGAAGTTCCTTCTCATCCTCTCCGTTCTCACAGCATGGCAACGGAGGCATCTATGGAGAAAAGGAGTGGGTGACGTTTCGGGTCGAGACTCTTCTTCAGACTTGACTGCACTATTGAATGAGTGTATTGAGTTCTCTGCTTGACTTGACCGCAGCTATTATCTGTTCTTTTGGAGCCACCATTAATGCATGTTTGAACAATGGGTTCCATGATAGTTATTTTGAAAATTGCGAAGTTTTGGTGAGCGTAAATGGCGGTGTGATTCGTGAATAAAAATCATCCTTTAACTAATTTTCTAGTTTTATGCAGGCTATGTATTTTAAATTTCAGGCAAAATGATCTCTTTGAAAATTGTGCTTCATTATGCCTTACCCCGAAAAAAGAATACAGTATTTTTGATCTGTGGCTTTAAAGTATTATTTTTCAGGCCTTGAGATGAGGAAAGATTTCTTGACTGGAGAGGTTGTAAATCTTTGGGCATTGCTATTTCACTGGTGCAACTTTAACATAGAATACTCCAAGGATTATATCTGTGTGTAGAAGATAGATTTTTATTAATGGTCTGAATCATTTTTGTTGTTATGCCATAATAATTGCTATCAGAAATTAAAATTATTTTAAAGGCTGCTTGATTTAATTTCTTTTCGTCCGGTTTCAAGAGAAAATTGTTAAACTGAGTGAATTGCATGATGTGGGGTAACTTTAAACTTTTCCAATTGTAAGTGCCCAGTAGTTACAGTAAGTAGTAGTTATCTTACAATGCAAGGAGATTATGCTCCTGGGCACTCGTTGCAGGGGTACCAGCATTCTGTTCAATCAATGGTGGAATTCTGACACATCAATCTTCATGATGTGGAATCTCCACCTTTACCATGTGCTGTTGAGTTCTGTCCTCCTAGAATCATTTCATCCAATTTAGTATCTGCTTTATTTTACTGATTATTTTAATACACTATTAACAGTGGATGTTTGGGAACTGACAAATTATTGACTTATTATCTTCATTGAAGATGTAATGTTGAAAAGCAGGATGAACTGAAGACCCATGGCTGTAATGAACAATTTACGTTATTGTCTCTATATTACAACTTATCAGAAAGCCTAAAATTAGATGCAAGCTTTGTAAGGTAGCAAATAGCAGATGGCTCCGAGTGTAATGAGGCTGCAACGGACTCGAGGGGTTCGATCTCATTACAGACAGGATGATGAAAACTCTCAGTTTTCGAAGATTCTGAATGTTTGTGAGGTTTCTCCTCTTAGCCTCCACGCATTTGATGTCCAGTTGTGGTCACTAATGCTCAGCCCTATTGCTGCTGTGATAGTTGAGGTTTTGCCTTCTGATTCTGTTTCAACATTAAATATTTTAATACACAATAAAGCCTGAAGTGGCCTACTGGCTAAAAAAAAAATTGTCTCACAAGGAAAAACCGTGAATTGTTTGCGATGGGCATACTTCTAACTTTTATAATAATAGACTAGAATATTAGGTTGTTCAAACATAATTCAAGTGCGTTACACATAAGTCATTCTGTGTTGAAAATTATACAAAGGAAATGAGAAATGGGCATTAAATCTTACTACCTGTAATTGGAATGTCTGGGAATGCTCTCTTCTTTGAGGCTAAAATCCCTCTGTTTATGTAATTCAACCCAGTTCTATATATTAGACATCATTATTGTCACAATCTCAGTCAAGGATATTTGCAGACCGTCTTGGATTTCGGCTGTGTTCTTGTGCTCTTTTGTTCCCTTCATTTTCTCGTTTTCCTTTGGGAAAGCGGAGAATAATTAAATCGAACATCTTCTCTGAGCAGCTGGAGTTGAATTCCAGCTGATTCCAGCACCTGTGAAAACTGTGAGAGAGCCTCGGGGCTGCATGGTATTAAAGGGAACTGTGGCTGCCTATTGACGATGAGGATGGAGCAGCATAGATTTGTTGCGGTAACATTCACTTCCTTCTGTGAGTTTCAGATGGTTTTAAAGCCAGAGTATGTGATGTGTCTTTTTTAAACTAATTAAGGGAATGATTTGTGAAACAGTGGCTATTTATTTAATTACCACTACAAAGCTATGATACCCATATTTTAAAATTTCTATTAGTTTGCCTTGTACGTAATAGACAATAGTGAGATCTAATACATTGGTTTTAAAATGGTGCGTTTTATAAAATATTGAAAATTTACAATTCATATAACACTCTATTCCACAAAATGTACAGGCAAACCGTTTAGTATAAAGATGCTGCAAAGTGAAAATACCTCAAGTACCTGACATGTGTCAAATATTAGTCATTATAGCATCAGTCCTCTCATTTTGCATCTCTGACCTGTTAGAAAAATAAGTCTTCATCGAACCCAAAATGCACTACAGCAATCAAAGTAGATCGTTTGTTTGCTATACTGTATAATTAACTGGTGTGTTAGGAGGTGGGGTAGAATAATAGGTTGAAAAATCATGAATATGGTAATACAGCCTAGAACTGATGTAGTAGTGATTATTGCAATGCAGATAAAGCATTTCTCGTAAGTGTCTGTGCCTACTGGAGCTTCATGAACATCTGGACCTTTTTAATTGAAAAATAGTGTAGTGCAATGCGGTGGCAGTGTTTATGCTAAACACTACAACCAAGATGAAATATAATGTTTTAGTATTTTTAAACCAAATGCTAATATTAGTGGTTTAATTTTTTTTGATAATCAGAATAATACTAGCAGTTTAAAACTAAAGAATATGCAAAACTTTGAATGCTAATTTATATTTTGTGCCAGGTATTTTGAAACCATCCTAGGATATATTCAGCAAGTGTTATTCAATGATAGTTAAATAATTTGATCCCTTTACAGGCATCATTTATATAATTTGCACGTAGAACCTTGCTGAAAATATTCATAAACTCCAAGAAAATCTGTGTCATTAAAGCTGTATTTAAATGGGGTAATCTGTCGATTTACTGGAGTATTTTCAGCACTCACATTTTTTGGGATATTTTTAAAAATGTATGTTTTAATTCGCCCTTACAAAAAGGTGAGTGGGTTGTTCATCAATAATCAAAGTGATCTTTTCCATCATTATCTGAGGGAAGAATAATTGGCGGATGGACTGTGGAGAAGGGGAGTTAAGGTGGGAGAGTAAAGTAGACCGTTTTGGCTACCCCACCCCAGCAGCAATGCACTCCATCTGGTGGCTTTGCTTAGAAATAGAAAACCCTCTCTCAGCTGTGACTTTCAAAAGGCACGAAGTCTGAAGACCAAAGCCCACAACCATATTGTAGTTTTTAAAAAACCCGACTAAAACCAATTGTATTTGTTTATTGTTAATTTAAGGATTGTTTTCAAGAGCCTACATTGTTAATATATGCTAAATTGTGTGGTGGGGAGGGGATTAATATACTGCTTGCTTCAATGAATTACCATAATATTAATTTCACAGTCGTGCAACTTATGGGATATGAAACAAAACATTGCCTCTGCTGCGATACTGAAGCATTTTGTTCGATTGAGGGTGTTCGATTGAGGGTGACGGCAAAGGTGTCAAGACTGTTTTTGTCACCAGTTATTTTCTTGGGCTTGTGAAGTGGAAAAAAAAACATGGCTTTGAAAAAGAGTAAATCTGACTTCATGGGTTGGTTCTGTCTTTTAATGTGCAAATAATCCAAGTGATGTAGGTGGGAAATCATTCAAGTGGCAGTGTAATTTGGTCTAGACGGTATCCACCTATTTTTAACTACCTGTAGTTCAATATTACTCATAATGTGAGAAGTCCATTTTATATGCTGCAATCCAAGAAAATACTGGATATGAAACATAGTAAAATGTAAACTAGCAAGTTCTATTTTCCTACGTGGGGATATTTGGAGACAGGATTGTTCAAAAGCTGCGGTTTCTGTGTAGCCTCACTGGATCTCAACATTTAAAATGTCCTCGCTTACTGCTGCTCTGTCTTTGAAGTTGGAGCAAATGGTCCCTGCGTTTCTTTATTTACAGAACTCTGTCGCTGCTGGATCTAATGTGCAGGCCTTTTACTGATGATGGATGCTGAGGAAATACCCAGCCACTATCAACCTCTTCCACCTTAGAGAGACGACAAATAATCAAAAATGTAATTATGTAATGCTGTGCTTCTATGTTGAGTACAGCAACTCATTTCAAGAGATTCTTTGTTTGCCAGGGTAGGATGTCTCTATAATAGCTTGCCTTTTATTTTCGCCATTTCTGGATGACGATTTTGTAATCTGACCGACTCTTTCATGTGTAGAGATTGGAGCTGTCATCTGGTTCTATTGCAAAAGGACTCATGTAATTTGCTTTATGCTGGATATTCAGAAACTGCAGGTACCTCTGACTGAAATGTACCATGACACTATCAATCCCATGGACTTTTTCGTTCCACACGTGGGTTGTTCCCCACTTCAAAGCCTCGCCTGCAGTTCCAGTGGATCATTCATCTAGTCAGGCTGTTGCTTTAAATGCTGCAGTCTTCTGCAAGTTACTGTGATCATAGTTTCCTTTTAGAGGAATTGATCGATTGCAAATGCAAGTGTTGTCTCAAGGAGATGGCTGTAATGCACTGGGATGAGCTTGTGCTTCCACTTTCTATCCCAGGTTCTCAAAGAACAGTAAGCTTCTTCCCCTGGGTTCCTTGACTTGCCCGCGCAGTGTTTATTTGCTACATTGGAGAGTGGGTAATTGTACAGGTTTCATTGAACCAGTCAAAGTTGAAAGGCCCCAAGCTATCAGAAAATGTTGATATTTACTGTGTATTGTATTCATAGCACAAAACCCAGGTGCTTTGAATAATGATAATTATTCCACAAACTTCTCAACATGCATACATATTATTTTATTCCCTATTTCTTTGTGTATTTTCCAGCTTCCTCTTAAATGGATCTATGCTGTTGACCTCAACCACTCTGTAGAAGAAAGTTCAACATGATTCTAACCAATTATTTTGTGTTTTGTCTAAATATCTTATTAACTGCAAACTATATTTATTGGCATTGGTTTATTTTTGTCATGTGTACCAAGAAATAGTGGAAAAAAACTGTGTGCTACCAAAGAGTTGAACAAAATTGAGTTGGATGTAGATAGTCACCCTTTCTATAGCAGGGTTACCAAAACTCAACACTATGCTTCAAAGGCAGCCTCACCAACGTCTTGTACAAATGTAACAAAACGTCCCAGCTTCTACAGTCTATACTCTGACTGATGAAGATCAATGTACCAAGGCCTCTTTGCCACCCTATCCACCTGTGACACCTCTTTTAGGGAACTTGGGGAACTGTATTCCTGTACTCCAAGATCCCTTTACTCTACAGTATTCGCCAGGGTCTTGTCCTTCACTGTGAAGGTCCTGCCCTGATTTGACTTCTCAAAATCCAACCTACCTGCCTTAAACTTGATTCACAGTTCCACGGCTTACTTGCCCAGCTGATCAAGATCCTGCTGTAATTGTTGATAATCATCTTCACTGTCTATGATGTCACCTACTTAAAACTCATCTGCAGACTTGTTAATCATGTCTTGTATATTCTCATCCATATTAGTACTATTGACCACAAACTGCAATGTACCCAGCGCCGATCCCTGAGGTATACCACCAGTCACAGACCTACAGTCAGCCAACCAGCCTTCCATCACACTCTCTGCTTCATTCCATGAAGCCAGTTATGCATCCAGTTAGCTTGCTCTCCCTGGATCCCATGCGATCTAACTTTCCAGAGCAGCGACCATGCAAAACCTTATCAAAGGCCTTGCTGAAGTCCATATAGCCAATGTCTATGGGTTTGCCCTCAATACATTATCTGTAGGGAAAGGCTGAGAAAATTAGAAAATTCCACTGGTTTAGTTTCCTCAGTTAAAATATTATTTAATTGAAATGCCTACTGCTTAATTTAGCTCAGTGATGGTGAAAAAGTACTAGATATTGAATATGCCATTCTTGTATCTAGGAATGAACGAAACGTTTCATGTACCAATTGGAGGTTAGTTAACAAAATGGGATGAAGTAAGATTGGCAACTCCAGCTGAAAATGCAAAACTTAATGGAATAACTTCATATCAAAGACATTTATACATGTACATGGATGAGAAAGGTTTAGAGAGATTGCCCAAACAAGGCAGGTGGGACATTTGGTTGGCATGGATACTGGGCCGTCGGGCCTCTTTCTGTGCTGAAAGACTGACTCTATAACTGGCATTTTCAATATCTCAATCTAGTCAGAGCTATCTAAAGGGCGATTTTAGAAATGGGATTATTATTGTCCTTGAGAAATTATTTGTTTTGGAGTTGCGATAATTGTTGCAGAGGAAATTGTAGGAAGGAACTGCAGATGCTGTTTTATATCAAAGATAGACACAAAATGCTGGAGTAACTTAGTGGATCAGGCAGTATCTCTGGAGAAAAAGAATAGATAACATTTTGGGTCGGAATTATTGTAGAGTTGTTTCGAAAGGTGGAATCACAGAGACAGAAACGTTTTTCGGATAACTTGGAAGATGTGACAAAGCCATTACAATAGCAAAATTTTACCTATTGTGAAAGAGAAAGCGGGTTTTTGAATGTCTTGTCGAAAGGTATGGAGAAGATTACTGTGTGTTAATTCAGTTCATGAATTCGGAAAGGCGAAGTTGTAAATAGTAAGTGAGCAAGCTGAAAGTCAAAGAGGTGGCTCGGGTACAGCAGTGAAAGAAAAAAATGAAATGCAGCAGGAATAAAAATGACAAAGGGTGGTGCCTGATAGAATTCGAAGGACAAGATCATCGCTGACTTTTTGGATGATTCATGACAGAACTACTGGGATCTTGCATCAGTTTTATTTTGCAGTTTTTAATTGACATAAATTTCAGCCATAATATTAAGTAAACAGCTGAAAGATGGAGCGAGAATTGATTCAAAGCCTTGTTTACTACTTCATGACTAATGAAGTTTTCTGAAATGTCAGTATTGATATTTCAGGACCAGAATTTGTGAAATTGTCCATGCATGATGTAATTTTTCTTGGAATTTTCTATTTGCATATGAGACGTGTGGTGTAAAAGAGATTCTTTCATTTTGACTGATGACCATGTGCACAACCATCTGAGTAAAGTATGAACTAACAATGGCATTTGGGATTTTAAATAACCGTTATTCTGTAAATACTGAAAGAACATTTAAAAAAAAAACATTTTTAAGTCACTTTATCATCCTGCTGGTGATTTTGGTCATCTAGTCTAATATATCTCTCTATACCTCGGTGTCAATTTTTTTTGGGTGCACTCGGGAAGATATGCATGTTGTTTGTGGCATATTTTCCAGTAGGTTTGCATCAACTGCGCAATAGCAAATACCAGAATGGTTGAAGATTACTGTCAATCAGCATCATTGAAGTGCAATGGGTATAAGACACACTTAAAAACAGTCTACTGAACAAGCATGGGGAATAAAAACTACTGGACCTTCTACTGATGAAAGTTGTGTATTTCTGAAAATAATTAGTGGATAGAGGATCCTTGCAGAAAATTGATCTGCGTAAAATCTGTTACACTTAAACTAAGTTGATTTAACGGTGATATTACTGTCCCCGGCCATAAGTGTGTCCTTGGATGCAGCCGTACACATGTATAAGACATTGGCTGGTGGTCGTGCACAGTTGTGATGCTCCTGTTTGCAAAACTATTATTGTGTTGAGCAAAAAAACAATTTGAAGGGAGTCGGTGGTCAGGCAGCATCCATGGAGGGAAATAGACAAATTATTGCTGTGTTCTTTGACTTTGTCCTTTTCACATGGCAGCAGAAACCTATCTTAACAAAAGATTGAACTTTGTGGTTTGAAGAGTAGAGATCTAGTGGGTAGGGTGAGGAAATCAAATTTAAATTTAGAATTGTGTTTAATTGCAGATTGCCCTTTTAACTTTGCTATACTGACAGCGAGCATAAACCTCAGTAAGGCAATTAAGTTCAATAAAATGGCTCCACTCCACATGAAATGGTCAGTTGACCTATTTCCACAAATCAATCTTTATATATTTGCCAATTAACCCTGCTGTTACTATTTATCCTGCAGCCTACATTGATGCTTGCCTGCTATTTGACCCCATAGCCAGTTTGTTCATGGAGCACATTGAAAACTTGTGTATGAAGAGCGAGCATCAAGATTTGTTTCTTGCATTATTTCAATCCTTGATATTCCCCAAGTAATGAATTTGGTACTTTAAATTGTAGTATTTAACTATCGCTCCTGTATGTCCTTTGGTTTGATTTATTTCTGTCATACAATTTATCTACTGATATTCTCTTCCACTCAAATGGGGAAATGTTAATCTTTAGTTTAGTTTAGATGTACAGCGTGGGAACAGGCCCATTCGACCAGCGATCCCCGCACACTAGCACTATCCAACACACACCAGGGCCAATTTACAATTTTATGAAGCCAATTGGCCTATAAACCCTGTGTGTCTTTGGAGTGTAGGAAGAAACTGGAGTTCCCGGAAAATCCCACGCAGGTCTGCACCCGTAGTCAGGATGAAGCCACTGTCTTTGGCGCTGTGAGGCAGCAACTTTACTGCTGCGCCACAGTGCCATTATTCAGGATTTTTCTACTTGGCATGCCTAAAATGACCCAAGTGAACCATGAGATTCTGTGTTCTATTCCATTGCATAGAAAACATTTGGTATTCTGCCCGTAATGTATGTGCAGCTTATTGATGAATAAATACTGCAAAATTGATTCAGAGACACCTCGACTTTGAGTCATTTTCACCATGTTTTACACTATTTTAATGCATTTTTGTTGTTGTCTCTGAAATTAGTTATCTCAATGTTTTTTGTAGAGGAAGAACATTTCATTTCCATAGAACACTCTGTATCCATCACTTTGGAAGTTTGTCACTGTTTTTAAAGCAAATGTAAAATCAGTGTGCATCGAGCAGTGTTGTATAATTGGCATTGTGATAACTTGCTGTTTGTAGTGTTTGTTGAGAACAAATTAGACCAGGATGCTTGGATTTTTGTGTTTTACTGTCTTTCCCTCTACAATGTCATAGGTTCTTTTATCCCCCTGTGCAGGTAGTCGGGGTTTCAGGTCCCTTTGGTTTCACGTCACTTCCAAGAAAGGAGAGCTTTGATGTTGCCTACTTTCAGTATTGTATTGAAATCTCAGATGTGCATTCAATACCTGGAGTGTAGCTGGAAACCCGAAATGTCACGATTTCCTTCTCTCCAGGGATGCTGCCTGTCCCGCTGAGTTACTTCAGCTTTTTGTGTCTATCTTTGGTCTGCAGTTCCTTCTTGTCCATATCTATCTATTCTCTGCACTTCCATATGCCTAGCTAAAAGCCTCTTAAATGCCCCTGTCGTGTCTTCCTCCCCCTCCACTACCCCTGGCAATGCAATTCAGGCCCCACCACTCTGTGTATAAAAAAACTTGCCCCACACATTTGCATTAAACTTTCCCTCCTCTCACTTTATAGCTATGCCCTCTAGTGTTGGACAATGCTGGAAAAAGTTCTGATTGTACCCTCTCTATGCCCTCATAATTTCATATACTTCTATCAAGTCTCACCTCAACCTCTGACGTTCCAGAGAAAACAATCTAAGTCTATCCAACCTCTCCCTGTAGCTGAAACCTTCTAATCCACACAGCATTCTGGTAAACCACCTCTACACCCTCTCCAAAACCTACGCATCTTTCCTGTAATGGGGCGACCAGAACTGCATGTAATGCCCCTGTCCCACTTAGGTGATTTTTTAGGCGAGTACAGGCGACTAGGCTGTTACCACGGTGTCGCCTGTACGGTCTCCTCAGACACCGAAAGAGTCGTACCTTTTTTCTGGTCGCCGCTGGGTTTTGATATGTTCATAACTTTTTGGCAACAGTCGCCCCCGTGGGCTTGACGCCAACGATCGTAGCCTGACGTAGGTACTGTCACAGGATGACGTAGGTTGTCGCCAGGATGACGTAGGTTGTCGCCGGTGCTGACTTCGGTGAATTCCATTGACGGCTACCTACGTCAATCACGTCAGGTACTGCGACTGAATTGTCTTACCTTGTCGCGGGTGGATGTATGTTGTCGTAGGTGTGGACATCCTAATGGTCGCCGATTGTGGGTAGCTTGACGTCGACTAGGAGGTGGGTTGTTGTAGACATTGTCGTAAGGGGGTCCAGTCGCCAGTTTTTCGGCAACCTGATACGACTATGACAGTTGCCGAAAAAAATCGCCTAAGGGGACAGGCCCATAATACTCCAATGTGGCTTAAACATGGTCCTACAGAGCTGCACCTTAGAATGAACTAAGCCACTCCAATACTTCACTTCGGTTAAAGAAGATTTGTTCAGTAAAGAACTCAATTGCTTTTGTTAGTTAGAAAGAACCATTAAGGACGAACACCATGGTTTTGAAAATTACAAATCGGGTGAAATAAGGAAACAGCGACTAATTAAAGGCAACTTGGTTTGAAGTCCGAAAAGTTGGAAAGTTTGTAAACTGGTTATTTATTAACGATCACTCCTCCTGCACCAGAATATTTCTACATCACATCGAAATAGATTGACAGTAGAAAATACTTTGGCCTTTCCAGATATTAATTTAGTGAAATAACTACAGTCTTTGTCAACAATAGGATGTAAATTTTTGATGCCTTATAATACCCTTTTTAAATGGCTCAGTAATTGAATGTTATGAAATACTTGGTTCTTTTTAGTAATTTACAAGAGTATTAATGACTGTCCTGCAACCTCTATATAGTGATCCACCATCTGATAATGGATTGAAAAATATGTTTCTCCAATAGTATTTGATTAAATCTTTACATCGACATTTAAGTCTTTGAGGAGCACCCTGTTCTCCTAGGATTAATAGAGTTTGGAATGTGTAATTCATTCTTATGGTGATAAAAATCCTATTTTAACATTTAAAGCTTATTGATTTTTCTAGAAAGTGATTTAAAGCGATAGAAGTTAAAAAAAATTACATTTGAACCCCTCTGGAATTACTTGGCAATGATGTTGTGTTATCAGTATAGAATAGATCATGTAACTGTGAATTATTTATGTGGCCTACATCTTCCCAACATTGGTTTTATCTCTGCACTGTGGATGAATCCTCATTTTCTGAATCACAAGCATACTGTTGTTACTTCATTTTTTTTATTGCCTGAATAGCTTGCTATATATGAAGGATATTATGTCTCATTCATGATGGTAAAAGTAGTTTAATCATGTTCAATCTGAGTTATTCAGAATTATGCAGTGCAGTATATTTCCCTGGGCCTTTTGAAAATTGATATTTGAATAGATCTGCAAAATAAGAGGGTAAAAATATGCAGCGCCTTTAGAAATGGTGATTGGTGTTCTATATGTGGCTCTGTATGGATTATCTACAATACAACCATAGTGGGAACTTTATTCACTGGACATCTCTTATATAAATAATTCAAATTTGCTCTTGTGATTTGGGAATCCTATTTTATGTTGTGGGTCCATGGACCTCAAATACTCAAAAGGAAATAGATTGAAATTAGCCTGACCACTGGTTTGAAGTTTCCAGAATTGGACAGCCTAAATGAACAGTTCAGTAGTGAATACAGTCTCACGTTATCACGGTGGCCATTAAAGCAATGGGAAAATTTGACAAGGATTTCTTCAGAGGCTGTCATTAAAACAGCAGGCCAAAGACTATATGACAAGACCTTTACCTCTGCCTCATGTGATAACTGACACTGATGCTCCCATAGTCATGTTTAAGAACTGCAGATGTTGGAAAAATCAAAAAATCATCTGTCTTAATAAGTCTGAAGAAAGGTCTCGACCTAAAACTTCGACACCATTCCCAATCCGACCTTTCTGTCCTGGACCTATATTGTCAGAGTTAGGCCCTGCTCAAATTGGAGGAACAGCACCTCATATTTTGCTTGGGTAGCTTACACCCCAGCAGTATGAACATTGACTTCTCTAACCTCAAGTAGCCCTTGTTTTCCCTCTCTGTCCCCTCCCCCTTCCCAGTTTTCCCACTAGTCTTACTGTCTCCGTCTACATTCTATCGTTGTCCAGCCCGCTCCCCTTACATCTGAGGAGGGGACTCGACCCGAGGCATCACCCGTTCCTTCTCTCCAGAGATGCTGAGTTACTCCAGCATTTTGTGTCTACCAGGCCATTGCTAACTGTTTGTAGGGTGAAAACAAGAAGCTGGTGCAACTTGGGAGGAGGAGGGATAGAGAGAGATGAAATGAAGTTGGAGAAATCGATTCATATCACGGGGTTGTAAGCTGCCCAAGCAAAATATGAAATGCTGCCCCTCCAATTTGCGTTTAGCCCCACTCTGACAGTGGAGGAGACCGAGGACGGAAAGATCTGTGTGGGAATGGGAAGGAGATGTTTAGCAATCAGGAGATATATGAGAGCCCTAGTGAGACCACACCTGTATTATCGTGTGCAGTTTTGAACCCCTAATTTGAGGAAGGACTTTCTTGCTATTGAGGGAGTGCAGCGTAGGTTTACAAGGTTAATTCCAGGGATGGCGGGACTGTCATATGCTGAGAGAATGGAGCAGCTAGGCTTGTACGCCCTGCAGTTTAGAAGGATGAGAGGGAATCTTATTGAAACATATAAGATTGTTAAGGGCTTGGACACGCTAGAGGCAGGAAACATGTTCCCGATGTTGGAGGAGTCCAGAACCACGGGCCACAGTTTAAGAATAAGGGGTAAGCCATTTATAACAGAGACGAGGAAACACTTTTTTCTCACAGAGAGGTGTGAATCTGTGGAATTCTCTTCCTCAGAGGGCGGTGGAGGTCGGTTCTCTGGATACTTTCAAGAGGGAGCTGGATAGGGCTCTTAAAGATAGCGGAGTCAGGGGATATGGGGAGAAGGCAGAAACTGGGTACTGATTGGGGATGATCAGCCATGATCACATTGAATGGCGGTGCTGGCTCGAAGGACCGAAGGACCTACTCCTGCACCTATTGACTATTGTCACCTATTCTTTCGCTCCATGGATGCTGCATCACCCAATGAGTTTCTACCTCCCAAAGTGATACTCTGTTTCCCCAAAATAGACATTACAGTGACTTTTGAAATGATTTGGAATGGCCCTGAGTGAAAGATGTTGCCTTGTAATTCATCATTCCAATAGATCGTATTTTAGTAAATTCACAGATCAACAATTTGAAAGTATTAACATTTCCGAAATTGCATCGTTTTTGTTCCTTTGCATATGTGGATCAGTGCAATGCTAATTTAAAATATTAACAATTGTCTACTATACTGTGCAGTGTACAAGGAGTCACATCTAATTTAATTGGTCATCAAATGGTGTGTGAGACAATAAGCAGCATGCGTCCACTATCATGTAGATACTGTTGAGTGCAGGCGATTGTTCCACTTAGTACTTCAGATGTAAAAAATGGCTGTTATGTTAACAGTGATGAGTAAATGTGGCAACTGTTTTACAGATTATGTTTAAAGTACCTCTTGGAAATATCTGCAGTGTTCTGAAACATTAGACTTCCATGCTGTAGTGTTTTCTTTAACCTGATTTTATCTTTCTGTATTGGAAGCACCCTGTGGTCCACTCAAACTTCATTTGATTAGATGCGCTGAGCAGTAATATGGTTCATTTCTTTCCCTTATAGCTCTTTTTTTAATGGAGATTTTGGGCCGTCGGAGGATTCATAGTAGAGACGTGTCCCTCTACAGGAGAAAACAGTTGTGGGGGGGAAATTATCTACCTGGCAGAACTGAAGATCAGTTTAGTTTATTGTCATGTGTACTGAGGTACAGTGAAAAGTTTTTGTTGCATGCTAGCCAGTCAGCGGAAAGATCATATATGATTGCAATCGAGCCATTCACAGTGTATAGATACATGATAAGGGAATAACGTTTAGTGCAAGATAAAACCAGTAAAGTCCGATCAAAAATAGTCTGAAGGTCACCGATGAGATTGGTTGTAGTTCTGGACTGCTCTCTATTTGTGGTAGGATGGTTCAGTTGCCTGATAACAGCTGGGTAGAAACTATCACTGAATCTGAAGGGGTGCGTTTTCACGCTTCTATATACCTTTTGGCCGATGGTGGGGGGAGGAGACGAGGGAGTGGCAGGGTGCGACTCATCCTTGATTATGCTGCTGGCCTTGCCTAGGCAGCGAGAGATATATATGGAGTCGATGAAAGGAAGGTTTTTTTTTGTGTAATGGTCTAGGCTGCGTCCACAATTTGCTACAATCTCTTGCAGTCTTGGATAGAACTGTTCCCAAACCAAGCTGTGATGCATCCCGATAAAATGCTTTCAACGACACAAGTGCAGAAGTTGGTGAGAGTTGTTGGGGAGATGCCGAACCTCCGCAGGCTTCTAAGGAAGTAGAGGCGTTGGAGTGCTTTCTTGGTCGTCGATTCAATGTGGGTGGTCCAGGAGAAGTTGTTGGTGATATTTACTCCATGGAATTTGAAGTTTTCAACCATCTCTACTTCGGCGCTGTGCACGCAAATTGGGTGTACCACTTCGCTTCCTGTAGTCAATTACTGTTACTGCTTGCTGTTTGTTCATGTTCTATTCATCAAATTCCCCAGAGTTAGCCATGGCCAACATGAGGGTACTCTCAATATGCAGTGGATTACTAAAATTTAGAATCGCATGTGTTGAATGATGATGGAACTGGATTCAATATTACTTTTTGGTTAGAGATTTAGAGGTTAGAGGCCATGGAAAAATGCAAGGCAATTGACATATTTTGGAAAACTGGACGAAAATACACACACAAGCACAATTGGACATGCGGGTGCATATGTGCGATTCTCTTCTGTATGAACCTCTTTTAGACTCTGACAATTATTATCACCCATTAAAGTTGCCTAAAACTGGTATTGATGGTTGATAGAAATGGGGTGGGGTGAGTGCGTTTACGACCACTACAACATTAAAAATACAATATTCTATTGTGCTCTTAAATCGCAAATATACATTGCTTGAACCTGACATTCTCACTTGTCTTGTTAAGTCAGGTACCTGAATGATTATGTGTTGGTTTTCTTTCAGGTGGAGGTCAGAATGCCCTTTTTAATACTTACTTTGAAGTGTGGCTCTTGAAACTAGATCTTCTGATTGGCATTATTATATTGCTGGGAGTATCCCATTTACGTGCCTTGTTAAGCAGAACATTTATTTTAAATGTTCCTGCTGGTATTAAAATAACTGATTGGAAAATCTAGACTCTGAACTCAATTAAAATGTATTTTCATTTGGTGAAAAAGATTCTCTGCACTGCAGTGATTGATCTTGCTGCTTTATTTATATATCATTTTAATGTGGTGTCTTCCTGGTTAATGACAAAATCCAATAGTTGCATGTGATATAATCTTGAAATTGATTAAAAGATCATTTACAATTTTGCAGTTTTAGATTCTTGGATTTTGTTAGGTTGCGCTATCACCCTCTATTGTCATTTAATTTATTGTCTTCTTGCCTATTAGAAACCTGCCCTTGTTCTCAACTCTGCTCCCTGCTGTTTTTCGGTCCCTTTCTTAACTTTGCCATCATAATTCTGTTGAAAGATAATCAACCTGAAACACACTGATGCATCTCGCTGTAGATGCTGTTTTACCTGTTGAACATTTCCAGTGTTATATTTTTGCTTTGATTACATTTGGTGTAGGTGTAGAACCTAAGCTTACCGAAGCATTTAATGAGATCAATTATTTAATGTTCTCCAATTGGCAGGCTGCGATTAGTGGGGTACTGTGGTAATTGGTACTTGGTGCCCCAACTATTTACCATTTACATGGAACAGTTTGGAAGGTTTGGTGCTAAACCGCACTTAAAATGAGATGGAAAGTAGGGAGTCGAAAGCTTCAAGGGAATTTGGATCACCTTTGGGCAAGAAACTGGTGGACACAATCTAACATGGCAGAATGTGAAGTTAATCATTTCAGTGCATAAAACAGAAAATAATATTTTTGATATTCAAAGAGTAGCAGTACATATATCACTGGAAACCAACTTGCAGGTGCACCCAAAATGATCTGTCCACGTTAATTGAGAGAACATTTGTGGCCAAATGAAAGATTGCTTTCTGAAAGTAGACAGGGACTTGGTGAGATGGCACCCGAAGCAGTGTTCAAAAAGGGATTCTTGCTGTGAGTGAGAGTGAGTGCAGCAAAGGTTCACTGGACTGGTGGCAGGGGTGGTGAGTTTGCAAGATGAGAGATGCATCAGACTGTATTCTCTGTAGAAGGAGAGGAGGTCATTGAAACAGTGAAGAGTGATCAGTGAGAAACAGTGAACATTGTGCCAGATGCAAGAAAATGTTTCCTTCCAGAGAGATGCGAAACAGGTCTCAGAATGAGGAAGGCCTTTTAGGACTGAAATAAGGAGAATTTTTCTCACAGTGAGCAGCAGACTGTCTGGAATTATTTGCCCCAGAAGGCAGTGGAGGCTCAGACATTGAGTTAATCCAAAATGGAGGGCGAAGGATTTCTGGACATTACACTGGATAGTGGAGAAAAATGGTGTTGAGTTAAATAACCCACAAGCTTGCCAAAGGGCCAAATGCAACAGTTAGTTCATTTATTCTTGTGGCTATGATAAACACTTATTCTGTCGTTCTGGTTTAGGTGTAAGTTGAGGTACACCCATTGTAGTCAGCTCATTGACATTCAGAATAAGTGTTTATAGAAAGTGTACTCCCAAATGAATATTTCTCTGGTTGACCTCTTGTTTTTATTTTTCCCCTCTCACAGGGCCACATTGGTACCACAGCAACCAAAAATATTGATGTCTACCTCCCCATGCAGACAAGCCAAGACAAGATGCAGCCAATGACTGTGGTGACAATGGCAAATGCAAGAGTTCAGGATCTGATTGGCTTGCTGTGCTGGCAGTACACCAGTGAAGGACGTGAACCCAAGCTGAAGTAATTCAAACACCTTATTTCCTTTCGGCTGAATGTGTTCCTCTTCGCTTTTGTTATCATGTCTTGCTCCACAGTGGAATCTGCAGGTAGTCCGTGGCTTGGCAAAGATGTCAACAACTATCGTCCAGCAAAGCACAGTGGAAGATATGCAATATCAACAATCGGAGCTTTGAAATGTTGTAGAAAGCTTAACAGAGCTGCAGGATGTTGTACAGATTCGTTTTGGAAATACAATATGGACTAGACTAAGTGGAACCCGTTGGGTCCCAGCATCACACGGGAGGGCTGGTCCCCCAATGCAATATTCCACCTCTCCACCAATTCCAATATTGGTGGCCAGTGGGGGAGGGCTTTCTGGAGCGCTGGTATGGGTGTTGTGGGCTGATGGGACTGGTTTCCAGTGGGCTAGTATGACATTGTTGGCCGAATGGATTCTTGGGCTGGCGGCTCAGTCACTCAAGACTGTTGTGCTGGCAGCTCAGTCACGGCTGGTGGGCTGGCAGTTGACTCACGGCTATTCCTTGAAATTCCATTTCAAGCAGGGTGCAAGGCCACCAAATTCAAGTGCAGTTTCTTACCACTTCAAGCAGGGTGCAAGGCCACTAAAGACAGCGAGTCGTGACCTCTCCCTCATCCATCTCTGAGCCACACCCGCACTTCTGGGTTTTATAGTCCACCCCCCCCCCCCACCACCAGAAGGGGCGTGGCCTTCATGGTGTGGTTGACAAGAGAGAGAATCTCAACATTTTTTAAACACTAATTACTCTTTTATTTTTCATCCATGGGAAAAATCCTCTTGTCCTACACAGCAGAGGGGGACCATTAGTGAAATGGCCAAAAATCACAGCCGTAAGTGTCAGCGATTTTTCTAAAATCAATATACAGAACAACAGGAAGTGGTCAGGATCAGACTTTTAGTAATATAGATAGAAGATAGATATAGGTCCTTCAGCCCACTGTGTCCACACTGACCATCGATCACCGATTCACTCTCATTTCATGTTATTCCACTTCCTTGTCCCCTTCCTACACATAAGGGGTCATTTTTAGAGGCCAATTAACTTACACACATGCACATTTTTGCCATGTGTGAGGATATCAGAGCACCCGGAAGAAACCCATGGAATCATGGAGAACATACAAACTCCGAACAGAAAGCACCTAATGTCAGGATTGAGCCTGGGTCTCTGGCTCGGTGAGGCAGCAGCAATACCAGCTGTGCCTCTCAACCGCCCTGTGTGATTTTGAACATGACAACACGTGTTTAAAATCTATTGCCTTGTCACAGGAACTAATATACAATGGGATGATAGACGAGCAGAACCCAATGACTTGCAGGCAAGTCAGAATTTATTGAAATCCAGTTTATTGTACTCCATCTAAAGGAGGGGATTGAAATAATCAGAGATGCCAAAGCATGAATAAAGGCTTAATTTGCACAAAATGGAAAATGTGAGTTCAATGAGATCAAGGCATTGGGGAAGAAAGCAGGATGAGGTACTGATTTTCAATGATCAGCCACAGTCATATGGACAGGTGAAGTAGGCTGAATGACCTGCTACTAATTTCAGTGTTGTGTGGATGACAGGTTCTGCTTTTCCAGTAGAATGGAGAGTTTTTTTCTCGGGCAAGAGATTAATTCATGAGAGGCAGCCTTTAATACTGAGACTGGAGATTGTTTATGTCCATGGCTTTGGCTCTCACGTTTTCTGGAGCATTGGTTGAAATCAGCTCAGGAGAATTGTTGGATGATGGGCTTCTGTGGAGATTGGAGGAGGCTGATGTCCATTTAGACTTTAGCCTTCAGAAATACAGGGTGGTAACAGGTCCTTCGGGCCACAGTCCACAGTGCCGACCAGCTCTCTCTGATAGACTATCTTACACTAGGAACTATTTACAATTTTATAATTTACTAGACCAAGGGGGACCTGTTGTTGCGGGGGGGGGGGGGGGGCTGCGGCGTCACTAATCCCCCCCTGATATTATATTAATAATCATTCACTCTTTTTACCCCATCCCCCGCCGTGAGGGGGGGGGGGGGGGGTGCAGAGAGAGAGATGAGGGAGGGAGGCGGCAGAGGCAGAGGGGTGGGCAGAGGGAGGGGAAGGGGTAGAGGCAGCACCTAGCCAGGTCGCAGAGCAGCGCCAGGGCCTGGGAGGCTGTGGGCGGACGTGGACTTGAGGGAGGCTATGGACGGGCGTCGACCCAAGGACCCCGAGCGAGGCGGCGGGCGGGCATTGACCCGAGGACTCCAAGCGCGGCGGGCGAGCATCAACCAGAGGACCGCGAGTTTGGCCGCTCCAGTACAGGACCGGACTTCATCTCCGAGCCCATTCTTTCTGCTTCTTTGGAATAACCGGGTGGGGGGAGGAGAGAGAGAGAGAGTGGGCACAGGTAGAGAGAGAGAGAGAGAGAGGGGGCAGAGACAGAGAGATGCCGCGAGCGTCAATCAATCAACAGCCTGGAAAATCGCAAAGTCTTATAAAATAAATGTTATCTTTAAGACCAATAAAAGCAATGTGAATGTATTAACATTTTCAAAGTATTATTGAAACAATAAGCACAAAAATAAATCAATAGCGAAGTCTTTTGAAATCTGTCAAAAATCATGGTAAAAAACCGTGAAAAACAACTTTTAAAATTGTAAAAATAATTAAAATCTGAAGAATAAAAGTAAACCAATGTTAATTAAAAAAATAAATTGTGGTATTATTCAAAGAATTAGTACAATGAAGTGAAAGACCATTAAGTCTCTTAAAAAAATGTAATCTTCAAGTGAAAAACGGGGAATTCTTGTAACAACAATAAAACCAACCTAAGAAAATATCGAGGTATTTTAAAAGTAAAAAACCGCGAAAATCGCGAAGTGCAAAGCCACTAAGTATTTGAAAATAAATGTTATCTTTAAGAATGAGTACAATTAAGTGAAAAACCGGGAAGCCTTTTGAGAACAATAAAAGCAACGTTAATGTATTAACATTTTCAAAGTATGATTGAAAGAGTCCGCACAAAAATAAATCAACAGCGAAATGTTTTGAAAGCTGTAAAAAAATCTGTCAAAAATCACGAAGTAAAAAACCACGTAGTCAAACTTTTAAAATTGTAAAGAAATTAGTACAATGAAGTGAAAAACCATCTTTTAGGAACAATAAAAGCAACGTTAATGTATTAAAGTTTTCAAAGTTACAAATATCACAAAGTCTTATAGTTAAAGATGTGGAAGTGAGCATTAAGCATCATTCGTCAAAGTGAGAATGACCGTTGGGTAGATGGTGAAGCGTTTGAAGAATGTTCTGGAAATGCTGCCCTCCCCCTGACCTGACTGGAAGCTGTGGAATATTCTATGTGTGAAACGTCACTCCTTCTGTGTGGGAGAGGGCGTCGAGCAGACCCATTGTGACGCCATCAGCGAGAGCTGCTCGTTTAAATTCAAAGCTATTTTTAAACATTTTCAGTAATAAGTCGAGAAATAAAGCATGACATTTTCTGATAATGTGATTTTGGACTAGACGGGAAAAATGTCAACCGGAATATGTAAATATTATCGTTACAGCGCAGATTTTTCGTGAAGATGTAAAAACACATATACACACGTACAAGATCAGACATAATCAGTATATGATGATATGACAATGATATGATAATAATAAACAGAAGCTAATTAACCTACAAACCTGAAGATAGACAAAAATGCTGGAGAAACTAAGCGGGTGAGGCAGCATCTATGGAACGAAGTAAATAGGCAAAGTTTCGGGTCGAAACCCTTCTTCAAACCTACAAACCTATTTGTCTTTGGAGTGTTGGAGGAAACTGGAGGACCCCGAGAAAACCCACGCAGTCACATGGAGAACATACAAACTCCGTACAGACAGAACCCGTAGTCAGGATCGATCCCGGCTCTCTGGCGCTGCAAGGTAGCAACTCTCCTGCTGCAACACTGTGCTGCCCCACCGTTATTTACTTGACATTCTTGCCTGAATATGATAGCATACGCTTCATTTTGGCTTTCTCACACACATGCCGGACGAACTGCATCGTCATTGTGTAGCATTTATCATATTTGGTTTGTCATTGTGTGGCATTTGTCGTGTTTTTCATCATCTCTCACCATTTGTGACCGGATCTTTGATTTAAATCTGTGGATTGTTACATTTCTTAGCTCTGTCTATGGCAATATATGTTTGTCCACCTTGCATCTGGTCCTGGGTGGGCAGCTTCAGGCTGCGCTAAATGGCGGATCCTCTTTGCCATTTATAGATTGTGCTGAAGGGCGTTTTGGTACTAATTGCCACAATATCCGCCTGGAAATGAATGAAGGAACAGCCAATGCTGGAATGTGGAGAAAAAAAGCAACTTCTGGAGGAACGTGACGGATCCAGCAGCATCAGGACTAAAAATAGAGAAACTGGAAGAAAAGGATGATATCCTTGAAGACAAGGTGGAAAGAGGTGTAGTCGAGGTAGATGTGGAAGTAGTTGGGTTTATACTAAAGGTCGGTAGCAAGTTTGTTTCTTGAGATGGAGATGCCACATCCAGAAAAGGAACGTTCCAAATGAATTGGTAATGGAGGTAACACCACTGTCGATGGATCAATTCTGGGTAATGATAAGTCAGAGTATTGGAGGCAGATTGATAATCTAATTGGATCATGCCGTAACAGCAACCTTGTACTCAGCGTCAGCAAGACCAAGAAGCTGATTGAAGATTTTAGAAGAGTAAGGCCGCGGACCCATGAACTGTCTTCACCAATGGGTTGGCAGTGGAGAGAATCAACACATTCTGGGCATGTATATCTCTTAAGATCTATCCTGGGCTCAGCACATTGATGCAATCATAAGGAAAGGCTCATCATCACCCCTACTTCCAAAGAAGGTTGAGGAGATTTGGAGCGTTGATGAATACTCTTGAACCTCTACAGGTGTAGGGTAGGGAGCATATTGACTGGTTGCATCATGGCCTGATTCAGCAGCACGAATGTTCAGGGAACAAAGGAGATTCCTCTTGAATTTGCTACCAGGATAGTCTAATTTGTGGATCTTGGGTGTGAAAGGATCAGAAAGAAGTGGGATATATGGGGTTGGGGCACTGGTGTACAATGTGCTGGATCTGATTTTGGTTGTTTGTATCTGCCATGCTCTTAGTGCAAGATGTCACAAGGGAGGGTGTCAACCGTGAAAATGATACTATGTCTTCACATACACAAGTGTGATGGTCATTCCTACCAGTATTGTAAAAGGCAGATGCATCTGTGTGGCAAGGAGCTTGGTGAGATGTGAATGAGGTCTAATTTTGTTTTGGTTTCCCCTGCTGATAATATCCTTTGGGCTCAGTCAGTCGTGTAGAATAATGTGATGGAGAAGATGCATTTCTCAGAAATGTAACCGAGCTAGTTGACATTGCTTATTGGTAGTAAAGACAGCATTGTTATTGTTAAAGTAGTTCATTCTCTGATATGAATTCTATCTCTTTCTATGTGTGGCTTCACAGGACAAGACTTCAAAGTGAGAAAGTGTGTCCTTGGATGTTGATATTTCTTATGTTAATGTAAAGTAATTTATTTAATTGTCTTCTGACATGTCTTATAACACTTCCAAATTGAACAAGGAATTTTAAAATTTCCCATGGTTTTGCAACTCGTGATAGCTGAAATGCGCCAAGCTATTGATTATAGTCTGCAGTGACATGATTCCTTTTGCTTTCCTTGCATTCTGTCATAAATTGTCAAAATTAGATTAGCAAAGCTTTGTTGTTGAACTTCTGTAATGTATAAAAATGCTGTTTTCTATACAGCCGTTCCTGAGATGACCCTTTTCACTGTTTCTCCTTTTGAAAATAGCGCAGTCCTTATTCATGTTCCTGATCATCAAGCTACCTCACCCTGTCAGCTCCACATTATTCTTGCTCATTTTGTGTTACGTTTGAAAAGATTTCTTCCTCTTAACTAAATTCTCTGACAATTGAGAAGAATCAGTGGTTTCAGTTGATTGAATCAGGACCATCCAAAGACAGAAAGAATATGTAACAATAAGGCTTGTGGTTGAATTTGTTCTCTCAACATTTAAATTTGCAGTGAGATTGTCCTCAATATGTACAAATGGACCAATTCTTCTTGATCTTGTGAATGATTACAGTCATGTTCTTCACTGATAGAGAATTGGATGTACAAGTTCCTGGCTGTTCTTCAGGTGACAACACATTCTGTAGTCTTGCGTCACTCTAGCTGGTCTTCATTGACTCCTGATTCAGCAGTACCTCAATTTATAAATCTTCATCATATCTATTGTCACGTGTGCCGCGATACAGTGAAAAACTTTGTTTTACATGCTGACCTAACTGATCAGATATGCTATACATAAATACAATCAAGTCAAACCCGAGTTCCCCCCCACCCCCCGCCACGGGTACCATGTAATCCCGTGCTACCCGCTCCATGGTCAGATAATCGGCGATTAAACCGTCTCCCCCACCTGGTTTGCCAGGTGAGGAGGGGGCTGTGGACCCCTAGCAGGACTAAAAACAAGACCTGTCAAAGGGCAGATGAGCTTCTGGCGAGCCAACGGCCATCCACACTTCAGTAGAAGTTACGATCACTGTCGTACACGGCATTGTAAGGAATTATGATTAAGCGCGCACACCAAAATCCTATACTTCCAGCGGCGGAAGTCCGCAGGAACTGGATGACAGGGATATGTGGTGCGTCCGTCACCGTTCCCGTTTGGAAACCAGCGCCACTGCGTCGCTAATGTTTTCAACGATGATGAATAAGGGAAAGATTCGGGGTGCAGAACATAGTTCCTGGTATTGAAGTCCATCAGTTCCATAGACCACAATGGGGTAGTGAGTTGGACAGTACCATATATTGTGGAATTAATATACCTAATCTACTCATTGGAACTGTTTTCCTCAACCCCTCATGCAGATTTGAAAATGTAAAAATTAAATATTCCTTCAATCAGTATTTAAGGATCTGTGGCTTGCTCGAATATTGTTTAAGAGCGTGCTGAGCAGTGGAGGGATCTGTGTGTCCTTGTATTTGATTTCCAGAAGGTAACTATACAATTTCAGCAGGATATTGGGAAATGTGCCATGTTATCAGTTGTTTCTGATAGACAAAGTAGAAACGTCTGTTTAAGGTGTATCGAGCATTTTTGAGATCACACCTGGGATAACATGTACAGTAAAAAAAAAGAAAGTGCCACAAACACTTAACAAATCAGGCAGCATCTGTGCAGGCCCTTCTGTGACCATCATTGGTCTCCTGGTTAATAAGTTGCGACTAGTTCACAGTGCGTTGATAAGACTAATAGAGCTAAGGGTGTAATGTGGAAAGATTGGGTGGCCTGATCTTATATCCGCTGGAGTTTTTGGATCGAGAGGAGACTTATTCAAACACAACACCTGAAGAGTTTAAGTCCTGAGGATGTTTCCTTTTACTAGGAAATCAAGTTCAAGTTACATTTATTGTCACATACAACAATTGGTGCAGTGAAATTTGAGTTACCATGCAGCTCACAAATAAAATAAAATGAACACAACACTAGAATTTAACATGAACATCCCCCTTAGCGGAATCAACGTTTCCCACTGTGAAGGAAGGCAATAAAGTTCAGACATCTTCCTCTTGTTCATCCGTGGTCGGGGTCTCTTTGAGCCCTCCGCAGTCGCCGCAACGGCGGCCCGATGTTTCAGGCCCTCTCGCCGGGATGATCGAAGCACCGGCGTTGGAATGGAAGAACACTCTTAGCGATTTGGAGTTCCGAATCGGCCTCATCTTGTGAGACCGCTGCTCCCGAAGTCCACAGGCCGAGCTGGGCGGAGATTCAACACTGGCGATCCTCGGCGAAAGATCCCAGGCCTCCGCGATGTTAAAGTCAGCGCCGCCAGCGGCTGGAAGCTCCGCAGACCACAGCTCCACGGTGTTAAAGTCGGCAGGCCCTCCGGAGCTCCAACACGACCATTCCCAGTGAGACATCGCCCGCTCCGCGATAGAATCCAGTGCTGCACCGCTGCTGAAACTCTGGCCGGTCCCTGGCTGGAAGATGGAAGGCTGGGCGGGGGGTGGGGGGGGGGGCGAAGATGCGGCTCGGAGTAAAGGCACATCCTCGACCAGGTAGTGACTGGGAAACTGTTTCCTCCTTACCCCACCCCCCATATAAAAAAGACTAAAAGACCTCCCAAAGACATACTTTTAGACAGACTAAAGATAACAAAAAGGGGGACAGGACGGAGGCTGCCACACTCAGTGGCGCCACCACTCGATTTAAATACAGAACCTTTTGGCATTATGGTGTCAGAAATTTTGGAGATATGAGAAGACATTTTCTCTCTGGAAACAGTTGTTGAAACTTAATTCGTTAAAGAGTGGTTGAAATGGTAGAAAGTTTTTAGTCAAGTAGGTATGTGATAAGCAAGGAGGTGAGAGTTTACTCTGGATATGCAAAAATGTAGAGTTAAAATTATAATCGGGTCATGCTTAAAGAGATAGTTAGCCTGCTCACACTCCTAATTCACTTACACGGAATTATATCACTTGTGCAAATTCATTCAAATATGCCCTCCCATGCCACCATCTTAAATCCTCATGGGCTGCTGCATCTAAGCTGGATCTATCTCCGGTGAGCAACAGACATGCCAATAACACCTGAATTTTCTCACTGAATCGTAAAACCCTCAACTATTCTCTTTAATCTTGCATACCAACATCACCGTCCTCTTAACTTTCCCTGCACTCCCTGCCCCACTTCACTGTGAGAGCACACACCCTTGATAGGGATCACTGTTTTAAAACACACATTTTAAAGAAAACTCTGCAAGTTGCCCTTTTGCCTGTGTGAATCCAGTATCATTACAATGCCATTTTGCCTCCTTTTGTTTTATATCACTTATTAGAATATTGCAGATATGCTTAATCCAATTGCAATCAATGTTTAAATGCAATTTGATTGAATAATCAATCATTCTTACTGTTCCTTTCAACCTCTCTTGGAACTGGTTTGGTTTTAATCAATCTGTGGTCATCTGGGGTCAATCTTGAGGTCAAATATGTTAATGGTCTTGCCGACAAGAACTGTCTGTTATCAAGCGAATAAGTTGCGCTTCGGAGCGAAGCGTCGGCTTTGCCAGTGAGTCGATTGTTTTATGACCTGGGAAACATGATGTGTATTAAAAGATCAAAAGAACAGCAGATGCTGGAAATCTAAAACAAAGAAAATATTGTAAATATTTGGGAAGCCTGACTGCATATGTGGCAAGACGGATAGAATTAGCGTTTTAGGTCAAAGACCCTTCATCAGTGCTGGGAAGAACTGGGTTGTGTGGGTTTGTTTTGGAAAGCCACTTGCTGCATTTTTTTGAAAAGGTGATGAGGAAAGTGTGTGTGATCTGGTCCGTATGAGTTTTCACATGGCATTTAGCAATTTCTCGGATGTTAACCTGTTAGAAAATAAAACCCAGACTAATAAAAGGCACAACGTGGTGGAGTAACACAGCGGGTGAGGCAGCGTCTCTGGAGAACATGGATTGGTGCCATTTCAGGTATGGGACCCTTCTTCAGACTGATTGTAGAAGAGGTGAGAAAGCTGAAAGAGAATGGGGGCAGCACAAAGTCTGGCAAGTGACAGGTGGATATAGATGAAAGCAGGTTTATGATTGGCAGATGGTTGGATAAAGGCCAGATATGAAAAGACAAAGGTGTGAGATAAAGTGTAAGGATAGAAAAGACATGAAATGTGAAGCCAGAGGAAGGAATATAGATGGAAGGGAAAAGGAATAAACGGTTGTGCATCCAGGTGGGGCACAGGGAAGGGGGGAGGGAAGAGTGGTGGCTTGCAAGTTAGTTACTTAAAATTGAATAATTCAATGTTCATACCCTTGGGTTGTTAGGTAGCCGAGCAGAATATGAGGTGCTGTTCCACCAGTTTGCATATAGTCTCACTCCAGCAATGGAGGAGGCCCCGGACAGAGGTCAGAATGGTAAGGGGAGTTGAAATGATGAATAACAGAGATCCAGTAAGCCTTGGTGGACCGAGCGCAAGTGTTTGGCAAAATGGTCACATAGTCTATGTAGTCACCATGCTGATGTAAAGGAGGTCACATTTGGAAGCACCAAATGTAGTAGATGAGCTTAGCGAAGGTGTATGTGAATCTTTGACTCGCCTGGAAGGACTGCCGGAATCCCTGGATGGAGGTGAGGGTGGAGGTATAGAAACAGGTGTTGTATCGCCAGTGGCTGCAGAGGAAGTACCTGGGGAGGGGATGGTTTTGATGGGATGAGTGAACCAGGGTGTTCTCGAGGGTGCGGTCTCTGCAGCAGGCCGAAAGCGGCAGTGTTGGGAAGATGTGACTGAAAGTGGGATCACGTTGAGGATGGCGGAAATGTCGGAGAAAGATGTGTTGGATGCGGAGGTTGCTGTGTGTAAATCCAATGTGATGCATGTGAAAATTGAATTGCACGGAAAAATTAGCGGAATAGTGCTAATAATGTTTTGAGTTCTTCTGACGGCGTTGATATATCTTTCCTGTTAATATTGATCAATGACATCATCTTAAAGCTTGCAGAATGCATGTTGAGGAAGGAAGCTGGAGACTGCAGGATATCGCTGGATTTTGCAGATGGACAGAAATGGCAAATGGAGTTCAGTCTGGTGAATATCGACGTAATGCATTTGAAGTCATCCACAAAGTAAAGGAAATATTGATTCATCAGGATGCTGCTGGATTGCAAAGTTTTTGCTGTGAAGTGGTATTGGCTAGAGTCGATGTGTTTTTGGAGCAGGGAAGGCTGAGGTGCATGAAATTTGTGAAGGAATGAGATCCTGCACCCCAGAATTGAGGAACTTAGTTTTCAAGTGTCAGTGGAAAGATTAGGGGATAGTTAGTGGGGGGGGAAAGTGAGATCAACATTCTATACCCAGAGGTGGATGGGCAGGGACCTGACAGTATAATCGGGAACCAGTGGACAAAGGTTTAAGGTGAGGAGGGGAAGATTTAATGGACACCTGAGGGGTCACCGGCTGGCGTTGAAGAGCCTGGAAGAGAATTGCATTATATTTGGCAATAAGTAATATTTGGGATGCTGTGCTTTTTCCTTTTGCTTCCAGTAATAGTTGAATGTGTATAATCACTTCAAAAACGGTCCTCCCACTACCCAGATGTAATTTTGTTCTGTTGCTATAAAGAGACATTCCATCTGCTCCTTCATATAAATCAAAATACAAAGATTTAAAAATGAAGTGAAATGTAAAGGATGTTATTTGAACTTTAAAATACTTCAAGGAATTAAGAAGGCGCATGTGCTGAACTGTTTCTACCTTTTCAAACATTTATTGTTCCACGCAGAGTAGTTTAGGTTTGAAATTCTTTGTATCTGTTTCTCCCAGCATTTCTTCACTGCCCATGCAACAGGAGCTGAGGGCAGAGTCACCCTGACCAATTCTAAAACACCACGGAACTTTCAAGATAAATGGCAAGCCATGCTATGTACGCAGAAAACCTCCAGGTTGCACACCTTGCACGTGGCTTCCTTGATAGACTAATTATTAATCATATTTCTGTTTTGGTATTATAATTTGTTTACAAACATAGACCATTCTGAAATTGCTATTTACATTATCATTAATGGCGTGGTAACATCTGTATTATTTAAAGCAGAACTGAGTCATGACAACTGGTCTTGTATCAGTTTATATTCTGTATTAATAATGTCATATTTGAACTGATTTGTGGAAATTTGTGAATTAATTGGTGAAATTGCAAATCAGTTAGTCAGTTCAATAATTCATTGTCAAGTCAAATCAATAAACTTTGTAAATCAACTCAATTTATTCATAAATGATCTGTAGATCAAGTGACCAATTAAACAATTAGCATGCACTTTGTAATTTATTAATTGAGAAATCAATCATTTAATTAAAATTCCAAATTTAAACCACACATTTTAGAGACATAATGGCATATGAATAATGGAATAATATTTTACACTAGTGGTATTTGTGCCAACATTTTGAAGCCAGTGATACCATGACTTCGGGAGAGGAGGGGGGAGAGAACTGAAATGGTCCATTAGCTCATTGTCTCTGCCCTCCCCTGTCCATTCACTGTCACCAGCAAAAAATTGAAAATCTTATTGGTTTATAACTTTCTTAAACACCTACAGATGCTGAACATTTATTTTACAACATTGGTGTTATTCACTATCACAGGCATCCTCTCTGGAAAATAAAGTATTTTGATTTTTGTTTGGGCACATTGTCTGGGCAGCTACTGCATAACGCATTTGGTTATCAGCTCAAACTTGGAGTTTCAACCACAGTGATGTGACTTTACCACCTTAACGGCAGCAGGGTTTTGACAAGATCGCATATGGTAGACTTGTACAGATGTTTAAAGCATAGAACAGCTTGGTACAAGAACAGGCCCTTTGGCCCACAATGTCTGTGCCGAACATGATGTCAAGACCATCACTGATCTATCTGCACATAATGCATATCCCTACATTCCCTGCCTATCCAAACATCTATTAAATGCCACTAACAAACCAGCTTCAACCACCACCATCCCGTACCAGGCACTCTCAGCCATCTGTGTTCAAAAGCTTGCCCCGCACATCTCCTTTAACCTTTGCCCCTCTCACCTTAAAGCTATGCCCTCTAGTATTAAAGCCCATGGGATCTGAGGCTTGGTAAACTGGATTCCATTTTGCATTGAAAAATAGGTGCACGAGTAGGCCATTCGGCCCTTCGAGCCAGCACCACCATTCATTATGATAATGACTGATCATCTAAAATCAGTACCCCCGTTCCTGCTTTTTTTCCCATATCCCTTGATTCCTTTAGCCCTAAGAGCTAAATCTAACAGTCTCTTGAAAACATCCAGTGAATTGGCATCCACTGCCTTCTGTGGCAGAGAATTCCACAGATTCACAACTCTCTGGGTGAAGAAGTTTTTCCTCATCTCAGTCCTAAATGACCTACCCCTTATTCTTAAACTGTGATCCCTGGTTCTGGACTCCCCCAACATCGGGAACATTTTTCCTGCATCTGGCCTCTCCAATCCTTAAAGAATTTTATACGTTTCAATTAGTATCCTCTCATCCTTCTGAATTCCAGTGAATATAAGCCCAGTCGACCCATTCTTTCATTAAATGTCAATTCTGCCATCCTGGGAATTAACCTAGTGAACCTACGCTGCACTCCCTCAATAGCAATAATGTCCTTCCTCAAATTAGGAGACCAAAATTGCACACCATACTCCAGGTTCAGTCTCACCAGGGCTCTGTCCAACTGCAGTAGGACCACCTTGCTCCTAAACTCAAATTCTCTGGCAATGTAGGGCAACATGCCATTAGCTTTCTTCACTGCCTGCTGTACCTGCATGCTTCCTTTCAGTGACTGGTGTACAAGCACACCCAGATCTCGTTGCACCTACCCTTTTCCTAATCTGACACCATTCAGATAATAATCTGCCTTCCTGTTCTTGCCACTAAATAGGATAGAGGGCAGAGAGTCGTGGTCAAAGGGTGTGTTTCTGCCTGGATGTCTGTAACAAGTGGTGCACTGCAAGGATCAGTTTTGCCACCTTTTGGATGATATTATAAGCTGTCTGATTAGTACGTTTGCAGGCGACACTGAAATTGGTGGAGCCATAGATAGCAGATAAGGTTGTCTAAGGATATGGCGAGACATGGCTGGAAAGTGGGATGGAGCAGGGACACGTGGAGTTTCAGTTTCCACAAAGCATGTCAATTTAATAGTCGGGTCGAGGTTTGGTGTATCTTAGGCTGCTGAAACGTTTTGGTCAGCTTTAATGCACTTGGTAATAATTGGGCGAGTAGAGTAGGACAAATACACTTCCTTTGTCTCCTTGATTTTTTTTTGTTTTCCATTATCAAGGAAGATATTTTATTGTTAGCTTATCCTCTTTTACGCTTTGCATTTTCCCTCGTGTCCTCATCTCTTTTGATTTGCAATGTGTAGATGGTGTTCCTTGTGTATTCATGAAACAATGTCTTGTGTTGCATCAGAATTCACTAAGGGAATCTTCTGGGCAGAATATGGCAAAATGGATGTTATAAATCATAATTTTTATTAGTACTTCTCGGAGAAGAAAATGTTCATTTTAGTTTATGGCAAAGTATACATTCTGAGAACATTTATTCTGAGATCATTTATTCTGAGTGGCCTTGAGTACCCATGGCCTAATGTTGCAAGATTCAACTCTGAACATGACAACTTCATTTTTTTAACTTCTAGACTAGAGGAAATTGAGTGGCAAATGAAGCTGTTTGATGCTTGAGGAATGCATTTTCAAATTTTGTTTTTGTTAGCAGTAAAATATCAATGTTCTTTAACGTGTAAAATTTGTTGATTTTTCATTGGTTTAATCTTATTACTTTGTGATTGGATGAAAGATTTTAAAAACTTTGTTACACTGGAGCAGTTATCTAAGCTGCAGTGATTTATCAAAAGCTACTAGAGGTTCTGGAAGTAAGAACAAAAATTGCAGGAAGTGTGTAGCAGGTCAGGCAGCATCTGTGTACGGGTAAGAGGTTAATATCCCCAGTCAATTAACTTTTGTGAAGTTAAAGGAACAAATTTCAGGGCACAAAGTGAAATGTCTAATAGGATGTAATGTTGGAGATTAAATGACAAAATATAAATGCCGAAATAAAAGTTTGTTCCAGTGATATGCATAAGGGCAACCAAGATCGCCACCTGGCATTGGAGCTTGTTGGACAGAAGGCTGAAGTGACAAGCAAGCAGGGTTAGGCTTGCAAACTGAAGACCTATTTTTAAAAGAATATCTTTTCACCTATCCATGTTCTACAGAGATGCTGAAGTGCTGGACTAATCTGCTGAGTTACTCCAGCACTTCGTCTTTTTTTTAAAATTAACCAGCATATGCAGTTCCTTGTTTCAGGGTAATTTTGAGCTGCTTTTGCTTTCTGCATTCGCCTTTCCAATGATCAGAGGCTACATTCTGAACAGCAAATAGAACTACTAAATCAGAAGCACAGGTAGACAAAAATGTTGGAGAAACTCAGCGGGTGAGGCAGCATCTATGGAGCGAAGGAATAGGTGACATTTCGGGTGAAGACCCGAAACGTTACCTATTCCTTCACTCCAGAGATGCTGCCTCACCCACTGAGTTTCTCCATCATTTTTGTCTGCCTTCGAATTTTCCAGCATCTGCAGTTCTTTCTTATACAAATCAGAAGCGCAAGTAACTCACTCTAATGTAGAAAATGCCTTTGACTTTGAATGGAAATGAGCAAAGATGATGTATCACTATAGTTGTAGAAGAAGATGCTGTGGGGAAAGGTAAATGGTATTGATGAGTGAAGCAGTATGCTGATGAAGGAATGTCAGTAAAGAGGAGGAAGATGTGCACGGTGGTGAGATTCAAGCTGGAAGTATCAAAACTTGAGGAAGCTGATAATTAGTGTGTGGAAACTGGTGAAATCTGTCTCCAGTTGGTCAAGTTGGGAGGAGGAGTGTTGAAAATCCTTAAAAAAATACCTAAAGCCAGGTCACTTAAAAATCATCCAGGGTGATGTATTTTATCTGTCAGAACCGAGAGGTGTTGATGGAAAATTGTCCTATTCAAGAATTAGTTCATTTCATTCATGGTGCGAGGGGAATGGCCATATGGTCATAGTTAATTAGGTAGTAAGGGACTGCAGATGCTGTTTTTTACCGAAGATAGGCACAAAATGCTGGGGTAACTAAGACTGAAGAAAGGATCAGACCCGAAACGTCACCTATTCTTTTCTCCAGAGATGCTGCCTGACCCATTGAGTTACTCAAGCATTTTGTGTCTATCTATTGTTAATTGGGATTGGCCTAGGTTGAGTGCCCTCAGTCATCCAGGGGCTGGAGATGAACAGTGGCTGTGGAGAAGCACCTGGGATTAGACAAGTATGTTTTGAGAAGGCTTCCTTTTTCATGATCGGGCATAGATGGGCAAAAGGGAAAGGTAACAGTAAAAGGTCAAGAAATGAGCACCTTGTGAAAAGGCAGTTCACATAATATCTTACAAACATGTTTATAAATAAAAATCGAAGAGAAACTGGTAAAATGAAGAGAAATAAAAATGGCATTTTATTCAAGATGTGATCCAACAAAACGACAGCCATAAATATTTATGAATGTTCCTCGTTTTTGACCCATTTTCCCGGCTTTATAAAGAGTGTCGATGTATAATACTTGCATGTAGACATTTTTCAACTGAGTTACTACATTCAAATAAGATAATGTACATCATCTTAATTTTCTGGCCCAGTAGTTATTACATATTATAATTTTGTCAATTTTATACATCACTGAATTCAATATTGTTGGATAGAACCAAGTCAAAATATTAATAAGATAAACATGATTTGAAACCTAAATTATAAGCTTAAAGAATTGTGCAGCTTTGTTGTAAAATGCCATGCCATCAAGCCGCTTGGTCATGCAGGGATTTGATACTTGGAAGAGTAGAGATAAAAGCCAACCAATTCAAACATTATCCTCGCTCCCTCATGGCGATATATTTTTGTGAAATCCAGCTTTGAGTTACTGTAAAAGTATTATTTCACCATTGCGTAGTATTGATCACCATTCAGATTGATAACTATCAACACAGAAGATTTCCAAAATGCTAAACAGAGGTGTGAGAGACTTCTGACTTTTTAAAGGAGACATTTTGCAATTGTTAAAATAACTTTTGAGTATTTGTTATTTGCCTCTCACTTGCCCATTAGTGAGTAACTGCACCGTGGCACCTAGTGTCGTCGGAGCATCTGGAAAGCGCTTGCATTCCAGTGGTCATCTTTTCATTTCGTCAAGACCATAGTGCAGCCCCATGCAGAAACTGTTTGCACACAACAAATTCCCACAAGCATCTTATGAGAAAAATGACACTATAATCTGTTTGATTGCAGACATAATTCTTGGAAGGGATGCAAGGACATTTTCCCTAACCTATTGTCTACAAGTGCCCTGGGGTCTTTGACGTTCTCTTGAGAGCTAATGAGGTTTTGGTTCTGAGTCTTCCCCAAAGGCAGCGCATTGTGCTCTAATGATTTATTGACCTGGATTCCATTCTCAAATTTCTGACCTAGGGTGGAAAGTGTTACCACTGAACCATGGCTGATATGTTTCAGATGTAGGTGCATTGATGTGGTTGTTGGGGTTAGACCTGCAGTAGATTCCTCACGGAGACCCATGGACATTCATCTGAACAATATGAATGAATGAACTTTACAAAATTATGGAAGTCCATTTTACTGGAAATATAACTCCAAAGGATATTTTAGTGTAATAAATCATGCTGCTGTAGCGGCTTTACACGTTGAACTCCTGTGCACTTGATTGCAATGGAATGCAGGTTCCCCTGAACGAGATTGATGGAAAGTTCAGTTTTGAGAGGCTACATTTTGTCCAATTGTCAGAATGTTGTTCTACTTTCATCAGGGTACCTTCATACTTGAAATTATGTCCCCTGATCAGGGAATGCCGTAATGATCACGATAACTCAGTATTTTCATTTCCTGACGTGATGGATCAAATGACTCTGTTGATGGAGGTTCAATGATTGGGCTTTACCTTGACCTTGAGTTGCCACATACCCTTAATGCACAGCTTGGATATATTTATTTGTAGTCTCTGGAGCATTGGTGAAGATTAATGGTTATCTAAAAAATAATTTTGTTTGTGCTGCTTCTAAATGCAGAAAATAAATTGGATAAATAATTTGATTCCGCACAAGTATTTTCGTTTTAATTTATATTGGAGTTAATTTATAAATTGTAATAAAGATGTGGAAAAATACCAATTATGTTAAATATAGACGTGTCCGTATTTCATTCACATGAAGATAGACCACGCACATGGAGAAAATAATTGATGATGCTGAAATAATGCTGTTAGTTGTTGATGGATATTTTGGATGGAGAATGTGTTACACTACCACAGTGATGCGTGTTAATTGTCTTGGCCTTGCCCAGTAGCAAAACCCTAGCACTGCTAATTTTCCAGCTAGCCAGTTGAGATGGATCAGATATTCCTTCATCAAATACCTGAATTTAAAAAATGCATATTGTTAGGCATTGCTCAGGATGGGGTTGGAGGGAGAGAACATGGTGAGAAATGGAAACTGAGGAAGTACATAAGTAGGTTCACTCTGCCTGAACTGTTGGTCACAGTTGATAAGAAAACCAAACAAATTAATAGACACCTCGAAGATCAAGTAGATCCAGTGAACATATGCTGTTGATGGCTTGGTTTGTTCGGCATGCATCTGTACTATTTAAAATGATTTATACATTCCTGATGGAAAATAATATGTAATATCTTCTATATATTTGTACTTTTCCTTATTTCAGATGCTGCATTTTACTTTGAATGTTCCTTTGTGCATTGGGAATAAGACGCTAATTATGAGAGCAATTGTATTCCCTGTGCCTTAACTTAACTGCAAGTTCCCTGTTCAGCTTGCAGCTCCTGTCTCTTTGTACCACCGGCCACAGCATTCTGAAGCTGTCTTCTGGCCTTAGTCTGTCTCATCTGTCAGCATGCTTCTGTAAGTCTCTCGTGTTCTGGTTGCCTGCTGCACTCGAGAGCCAAAAGAATGTAAATGTTTAATCGTCTTTAAAATCAGATTCCCACTAACCATTAAATATTAGTCTGGACTGCTTTGGAAGCACTTGTCCATGGTTAAATAGATTAGGTTTTAAAAATGTGTGCTCTGGTGAACATTGCATTTTCTTATTAGCAATTGAGTGTTCCTTCATTTCAAGCCTGTGAACCATGATGCTGTTTGCTTAGACGAGAATCAGAATAACGCCAGCGGATATGTTGGCAAAACTACCCACGGCATGGTGGGTTTTCACAATTTTTTTGCCAGAGTCTCTGTTCTGCTTACAAACATGAGTGGAAAGCTAATGTGTTAAAATGTAAGCTCTTGCGCTGTTACATTTATTTGAAGCTTTATTTTTTGCAAAAATTATTGCCTTTTTTTGGGAAGCAAACCACTTTTTGGTGTGTCTCTCCCCCCCCTCCCCCCCCCCCCCCCCCCCCGCGCACTGTGCACTCTCTTGCCCAATCAGGCTTTTGTTCATAAGCTGGAGGTTAGTGCGGCCAGAATCTAGACCACAGCTGCCAGTTGACCATTGCCGATTTGACTTTTTCTAATGCTCACTGTTCCTTCATTACAGTGAAAAAGTGGAAGTCTACTGCCTTCATATTGCCGAGGATGATGGAGAAGTTGATGGCGATTTTCCACCATTGGATTCCAATGAGCCAATTCATAAGTTCGGCTTCAGTACGCTGGCACTAGTTGAGAAGTACTCACCGCCTGAGCTGGCAGCAAAACAGTCTCTCTTTGTTCGCATGTAAGTTTATTTAAAAAATTAACTTTCATTTTAACGTGAACACTAATTCCAGATTGACCCAGAGCATTTACATGGACAGTGTTGTAAAAAAAATAGTTTGGTACGTTTTATCAAATTTCATAACTATTTTAGTGTATTGTTAACCAATTGAGTGATACCCCACGTGTGAAGTATAAAGTGCAATTGAATACCCTTATTCTATTTCACAGAACCCCATGAAAATTTCGTAAACTCGCGCAAAAAAAAATTACACGATAAAAGGCAATTAAATACCCCCTTTTTAAAATAAAATCTTGTTTAACCTGGGGATGTTTTATGTAATTCCATACTAATGAATGTTTTATTTTGTTAAAAGTTATAATTGCGCATGTTTCCTCTGCAATGTTTAGTTAGTACTACTACTGTTGGTTGCTGCAGAATTGGAGAACTCTCTTAGGAGCCTCTGCAGTTTATTTAATGATCAGCAGACAACTAAACAAATATCTGCAGTCATGGTTCCTTCAAGAAATCAAATTGAGCCTTCTAATTTGACTCTGATTACAAACTCAAAACTAAGATCAACATTTGCTGCACTTGATTTTTGTCCCTGTTGTTGGTCATGCTTTTGTATAATTACCAAATATTCATGTCACTTTTAATTCCACGTTAGATCTTTTGTATACATTGATTAGAAATACCAGGTTGATGATAAACATGCACTATAAACCACAGCACCGTTGGCACAGCAAATAGTTTGGTAGAGGAATGAGTGCTCAATAACTGGAAATATATTGCATAATTAACCCTTCACTGATTATAAATCTATACATAAGATTAATCTGTGCATCTTAATCACTTGTGAGAGCCATTTGTGCCCATGCTAAAATTTATTTCTCTATTTTTCTCCATAAATGGATTTTTCCAGGTTTTATGAGGGTACAGATTGTGGAATACCTAACAAAAACAGTGTTAACATTGTTAAATGCTCTTGAAGTTTGTTTGCCGCCTGATTAGTGCCCTAGGGTCAGTATATTTGTTCAGCAATTTATTTACTTTATTCCCCACAAATTAATTAAATAATATACTGCATACCATTTCCTGATGTCTTTTTATTGATCATTTTTTCCTTTCTTTGACAAATTGCATATTGCAGCTGTAAAGTCTATCCTTGAGCTGATACTGCTTTATACTGTGTACCAGTATTTGATCTGGCTGTGTGCCAGTTGAAGTTCTTGCCCTTTACATTTTTTGAGTATTACTATAGTTTGTTATTCTAAAGCCAGATTGTTGTTCCAGTCAGAAATCTTACATATGGACTTAACATAGATTTAGAATAAGTAAGCCTGACATGGTTTCCTTTTTGGCAGGGGAGACTGTCTGGGATTTTTTTTTTTCAGGTTTTAACTTTTCTGGAAACTTGTAGAATGCTGTTCAGATGTTCTGTATAATACTTTCAAATGACAAATAGGACCAGGCTATTCTTTTTCATGTTTAATTTGATATGAGCATTGCAAAATAGGAGTTTGAAGTTAAGGTCATAAAACGCAAAATCCAGCATCTGGGCATGCAAAAATGTTTTCTGTTATATTTGAAGTACTCTTGTCAAAAATCATATTAAAAAAACATGGATGGTTAACCCAAGATGGAATATGTGAACGCTCTCCCCCCCCCCCCCGCACCCAAATCAATCCATGTCCCTGCCCTGCAAAATCAGGTTACTATACTAAATTATGTATTTCTACATTGTCCTGATATTAGTTCACACAGATCGCCAGACGTGAAGGTATTTGGAATTTGTGCTACTTATCTGAAATGTAACTTCCACTTTATGAAACAGAATTCACATGCTCCAACTTGATCATTTAAAAAAAAATCTCTATATTCCTTTCCTTGTTCTGAAGCCTGTCAAAAGGGAACCGTTGGAAATATTTTCTGGCAATATATAGAGACCTATGGTTTGTTTGGGGCAAAGAGAGTGGGAAATTATTGGTCAAGGCCAAGATGAGATATTTAACAGCTAATGATTTGGAAGAGATTGGGTTGAAATGTGAACGGCAGGATTAACTAAAAAGGCTGACTATTTTTAGAATGGGCAAGTTGCCTATTTCTGGATGGCTTTAAGCCAGGGTTTTTAAGGGGGGGGGGGGGCTGAGAGGTGAAGTTGACAGAACGGTTTGAAGGGAAGTATGTACATGATGTATTTATTGTCTGTGGATTTTAAGAAAACATCAGCCAAAGTGCTACAACAGGCGGGTTTGTGAAGTTGATTTTCATCAAGTATTGGGGTGAGCATCAGATTAGATTTGTTGTAAAATGGCTGAAGGATTAAAAACAGCAAATTATGGTGTTTTTGCATGCTGTTGGATGGTCATGAGGGTCAGTGCAAGGGCCGTTGCATAGAGTGAAAATGGGCTGATGTGATGCATTCTTGGCACAAGGACTGTGTGAGGGGGAATGTAGACAATGGCCCAGTTCAAAAGTGCTGTAGCAGAGGAACGTGGTGACTCGTACGCCCAGATTTTTGGCAGTTTAGGATATATTGAGAAACTGGTCGGTAAAACGCATGGGATGTTGTGTTTTATACATCAAGGTGTGGAATGAAATAGAGAAATTATTGAATTTAGAAACAGCTCTGGCAAGGTTACCAGAGTATGTTGCCCATTTATGTTCACCACACTTAAAGAAGGATGTGAAGACCATTATAAGGGTGCAGAAGTGGTTTTCAGGATGGTTCAGCGAAGAGGAATTGTAGCCACCTGGTGAAGTGTTGAGGCTTGTAGTTTTCTCAGCAGAAAAAAGGAGGTTGAGGAGATATGTGCAAGATTACAGTTGGTTTAGGCGAGGTTCCCCTTAACTTGATGGTCCAAGGACAAAGGAACAAATAATTAAAATTTTAGGTGAAGTGATATCGGGGTGGTTGTGAGTAATAATGACGTGGAACTTGGTGCTTCCAAGGAGATGGGAAGGAGAAACGGTTAAGGATTTTGAAAGCAAATTGTGCACGGCCTTGGATTAAAGCAGTGGAAAGGGACTGATTGGCTGCACAGCAGAGCTGGCAGGGACTAGATGGGCCACATGGTCATCTTCTGTTCTATAATTACTCCGTTTTGCCGATCTTTCAGATCTTTTTAGTAATGTATGACAGTCCTGTCCATGCTGAATTTCTATTAATTTCATTGAGACTGCTTTTGTTTATTTACACAATGGTCTTTTGTGAAAGAAAATATAAACAGCTAAAGTCATTTGGCTGAAGTTCTAAGAGACTGGGTGGGTGGGGGGGGGGGGGAGACCAGGCAAGATGGAAAAGGAGGGAAGTGGTTACTGGTGGATCTGTAACCAAGGATGAATTTTTGAAGGAAGCTGCTGATAGTTGGGGTGGAAATGGGGAAAACATTCTGAATGATTGCCACGTTACTGAAGGAATTGCACAACAGGAGATATTGCTGGGGGTACTCCAGTGGGAGACTTTAGTCGTGAACTATTAGGTTGATAGCATGTAGTGTTGTTTGAAACCAGTTGGATGGTTGTATTTGTCAGTGTTTGACTGGTAGGCAATTGTGTGACTCCATTATGGAAAAGGAAGGAGACTGCAAGCTCCACTTTGAGCAAGCATCCATCTTGATCTTGAGAGCACTTGGTCTGATGCAGTACCTTCATATTGTTGAGGGAGATCAAAGAGATGACTTATTTAGTTATATTGATCCTTGTTAACAATTATTTTGCGAGTTGTACCCAAGTTCTGTAATGCTGGAATTCTAATAGGTTTTGTCCAGCACGCTAACAGAATTTAGTTCACTGATTACAAAATGTTAAATGACTTAAAAACATATCAGTTGAGTCTGTTAGATGAAGTGATTATAAGCACATACACAAGTTTTATAAGTGACCAACCGTCAGTTATTTTGCAACTTGATCCCAAAAACTAAACAGACACGATTTAGAGTAATTTTACTTTTGTGATGAGTGTAATAAATTCCATAACGGAGCAACACAGTTAAGCATTTGAAACATAGTGATCGGGCAAGTGTAGAGCTGAGATGGGATTATTTGTGCTGATTAAAGGAAAATGGTAAGATTATAATTTTAATGTGTCGAATGCACAGAAATTTATGAACTAATTTGGATCTTGGTCTATGTATATTTATACTTTGTACACAGGGAGGACCTAGTTTGCTTTTTATTTAAATATTCCTTTCTTTCACATTTTTGTTCTAGGTTCACTATGCCTTTTCGAATCTTTGTTTTACTCCTGATATACTCTGTGGCATCTAATTCCAAATAAACCCAGCTCAATTATATACTTCTCCCCATGGAATTCATTATCACTGTTATGAACCTGCCAGATGTGTAGGCATTATTTTACTTCATATTGGCGGAGCCACGAATAACAAAATCGGGTGACTAAGTTGGCTCCTTTAACAATATGTTTGGGAAAGGCAGGATTCTGTGATGAATCTTAAATATTCAAGTCGAACTATTTCTGAATTGGCATTTCAACAGAAAGCATTGGGGCAAATGTCAAGAGTTAAATTTGTGCCAATGAAAACTATTACCCACTTGAGTTTGTAAGCAAAGCTCAGTGCTTGTCAGAGGAAATAGTTCTTGGTGCGTGTTTGATGCCGAGCTTAATGTGGTTGTCTGTGCAAGATGTTGGTTATCATGACTGGTAAATAATTGAGTTTGAATAGGGAGAGAGCCCTCATTATCCTCCACCTGTGCCCAGCTGGAGGGGAGGGTTGAGATAAAGCCATTAACTGTCTTTTACTGGCACCACAAAGAGCTCAAATACATCTGTGTCTATTTTCTTTTCTGGCACAATCAGTCGAGCAAGCTAAGCAGGCATGACCAAATTTGGCAAGTTCTGTGGACTTTGGCAAAGTAATGCAGCAGTGCTTTTAAGGAACAGTCTGAGGGCAGTTACTTGGCTCCTGTATGCCATCATTAGTGTATTGAGAGCTTTGTTTAAAACCAGTCCATTTTTCAGGGGGAAGTGAATTGAATAAAGTATAGATATTCCTGATGAAATGTGTCTTAACTGGTTGTTTTCTCCTTTCATCTAACTATTTAAAGGGTCGTTGTAACTGCATTTTCCATCCTGATTGCAGTGCTGGCCGGAGGAGCTGTGGGTTCTCTAGTTTATTCCTAGGAGGGAGAGTAGAATTGGCTTAAAATACGAATGAAAGTAGTAGGCAATTGGTATAATTATATTACATTATGACAACTTAAAATGTAAATTGATAACTTTTTAGATAGAAATAGATTGTTCATTTATGCCTTGGGCCAGATGTAAAACGTTTGCCTTTTGTTATGCATGCATGGAACGTTGAGCGTATAATTGGAATTGGCCATTTCATTTCTATGCAAGGCTTGCGTTTATTCTATTTCTATATAGAATATAGAACAGTACTGCACAAGAACAGGCCCTTTGGCCCACAATGTCTGTGCTGAACATGTTGCCATGACCAACTCTTATCTGCCCGCACATAAACCATATCCTTCCATTCCCTGCATATCCATGTGCCTATCCAAAAGTCTCTTAAATGCCGTTATCGTATCCACCCCAATCACCGACCCTGGCATTGTGTTCCAAGCACTCATCCCCATCTGTATAAAACAAATTTCCCCGCACGTCTCTAAACTTGCCTTAAACCTACATCATAAAACCGAGGACAGAAAGGTCAGATTGGGAATGAGAGCAACCAGGTGGCTCAGCACTTCAACTCCCTCTCCCATTCCCAATCTGACCTTTCTGTCCGGCCTCCTACTTTGTCCAGTAGGAGGCCGGACCAGAGTGAGGCCCAGCGCAAATTGGAGGAACACACCCCAGTGGTATGAGCTTCAAATAGCCCTTGCTTATCCTCTTTCTCCATCCCCTCCCCCTTCGCAGTTCTCCACCAGTCTAACTGTCTCTGACTACATTCTATCTTTGTCCCGCCACTCCCCTGACATCAGTCTGAAGAAGGGTCTCGACCTGAAACGTCGCCCATTCCTTCTCTCCAGAGATGCTGCCTGTCCCGCTGAGTTACTCCAGCATTTTGTGTCTACTTAGATTTAAACCAGCATCTGCAGTTATTTCCTAGACAATACAATACAGTCAATCCACCCACGATGTACCAGTACATGATAAAAGAAATGACATTTAGTGCAAGGTAAAGTCCGATTAAACATAGTTTGAGGATCTCCAATGATGTAGATAGTAGCTCAGGTCTGCTCTCTGGTTGTTGAAAGAATGGTTCAGTTGCCTGATAACAGCTGGGAAGAAACTGTTCCTGAATCTGAAGGTGTGTGTTTTTACACTTCTGCCTCCCTTGCCTGAGTTTGGCTGTAATAATGTGTGATGTACATCTATCACATACCTATTAAGGTGTTATACTAGTCTGAGTATAAGGTATTATACTTGTCTGATCTTGGATGCGTGTGTTTAATTGTTTGTGAAAAGACGACGAAACTGAATTTTATTTAACATATTCCAGTAGAGATTTTCCCCCTTGGAGTCCAAAATCTTTATCTGAAAAATTCATGCTTTATTTATCGAGTTATTAATGAAAATGTTCAAAAATCTGAAAAAAACTTTGGGAAAAAGAACCGCCTGCTTCTTGGGGGGGGGGGGGGGGAGTGATGTCACCACCCACCCCCCCGACCACTCCCACTCGGGCCCTGCCAGAAGCGAGGGAGTATTGCGTTCGGGAACCAGCCCTCCCCTGTGACGACATGACCCCCCCCCCCCCCCCCCCCATTCTTCAAATTCTACTCCCCTCCCTCTCTGACCACCCCCGCTCCCTCTATGTCCCCCTCCCACTCATTCTCTGCCCCTCTTCACACCTCCCGTGGGGGCTACGGGTAGGGGACGGGTGCGTTGTGGGAGCATCATCTCT